>JACDOX010000072.1:995179-1050511 GCA_014549065.1 Cardinalis cardinalis
CCCCAGGCTGCGGCCTGCTTGGAGCCGGAGGGCGCCGGCGGGGTCCCGCAGCGCTCCGGCGGTGGGCACGCCCGTGGCGGGGGCTGTACTGGTGCCGGTGCGAGGGGCGCTGCCTGCGGGCAGGCGGGGCCCAGGGCTGCGGCTCCCGGCAGGCAGGCCGGACTGCGGGGCCGCTCGGGGCAGACCCCCACCCTCGGCCGGGCACGGGCACCGGGAGGGTCGGCATCCCGGGCGGAAAGCGGAGGTGACATCCCCGGCCCGTGAGGAGGGCCGGGGGGAACCGGCAGTGCCTGCCAGTGCCGGCGGGGAACGAGCCACGGGAACCGGGAAAAACAGCCAAAAATACCCTGCTCTCCTCTGGGGCGGCTGCCATCAGGGCCCTGGGGCTGGGCGTGGGGCTGGCAGCTCGGGGGAATCACCGGGCCGTGATTGAAGTGCCGGGTCTGTGTTGGTTACCGGGAGGAGCGGAGGCGCTGCGGGAGCGGGTGAATCCCTCCGGGAGCTCTCTGCTGCCGGGGCACCCGGGAGCGGCTCCGGCTGCCGCTCAGGTGTCCCCGGGGCCGGCCGGGCTGGGGCACCCAACCGAGGCAGGACATCGTCCTCTTTCACCGTTCCTTTCCCGTTTCCATGCTTCTTGGTGCCCGTGCATTCAGCCGCAGAGTTTTGGGAAGAAACCTTGGCCTGCGAGGTCCTGCAGGAGCAGGTTCTCCTCAGGACACCCCTCCTGTGGGGAGCAGGTCCGAGGTGACCGGGCGCCTTTCGGCTGCACTGCCGCAGCTGTGTCGCCTTTGGTCCCGTGAGTTTGAGAGGAAGCAATGATCCTTATTTTTTCCTGCTGCAGCGCCACAGATCCTGCACCCCAGTGGATCAGATGTCTTGAAGCATTTCTGGGCTGAGCTGGTTTTTCAGGTGAGTGGGGTCATGGTGTGAGATGGTGCCTGGCCCAGGAGCGCGGCCCTGGCTTGGGCTCAGCAGGGTTTGGTTTTGCCGTGTATCTGCTTGCCGGGCCAAAGCAGAGCCGCCTGCRCTTCCTACCAGGATGTGGCTTTTCTCTTGTAAGGCTGAGTGAACAAGCAGCAGCCTCGGTGAACAACACTTTGTGGACAAAGTGTGTTTATAGCACACAGAGGTAAAGGTGGATTGTTTGCTTCAGCGCTCACTTCCAAACCTGCCTTCTGTGAAAGTCCCAGGGRAGCGTCGCAGCCGTTCCCTGTGTGAGCAGAGCTGTGTCTCGGGGGAGTGTAAAACACAAACAACTCTTCTGGAATGGGTTGGATTGCAACTCCCCAGAGTGGTTGCACTTGCTGGGTGAAAACAAGCAGGAGGCATTCACCAGGCTGCTATGTCCCACAGTCAGCACAAGAGAAAAGATGCCAAACAAAACAGGAAGCCTTTGTTGAAGTTATAAAAACTCTTTTAGTTTAAAAAAAGCCATCTAAAAGAAATACCAGTAATTCATTGTACCCAAATGTGTTGGAAATGCTTTTTCTAGCTGGGTTTTCAGGTTCCTSTGAGCCTCTCTGGGTGCTTGAATCTGGATCTGAACTGGTGTGGTCCTCATTTGGATCATGGCAGGAAGGTTTAGGCTTCTGGATATATTGACAAAGGGGCTGCCCTGCTTAGAGTAGGTCTGATATCCATAAATGATAAATTATTTTATTATGGTTCCCTGATCCTTAGCCCAGTGTTGTGTATGTGTTATCTGTTGCGTGATGCAGGCTCCCAGGGTGGTTCTTTGGTCTCTCCTGGATACAAAACTGGATTTGAACAGTTTTGAGGAGCTGGAGATGATGCCTCTCTGTCCTCCCTTCCAAACCACCTCGTTCCCAAGTGGCACTGAAGCAATATAATTTGTACCTGGTGACCAATTGGGACAGGCTGATGCAATGTAGCGCTAATATACAGCAGGCTTCTGGAGAGGTTCCACTCTGTTAAGCTTCACACATAAGAACAACTGCAAGAGAGTGCATTTTACTGCAAATAAATCATTTTAGAAAGCCGTTCTTCGCCCAAGTGGTAGCTTGACTGCCTTTCTTTTTCTCCTCTGCTCTTGCTCCAGTGCCAGAGGAGCCATGGTGCACCAGGTGTCCATCATGACTGACTGGGTGCTGCTGGGGCTGATCGCGGCGCTGGTCGTGCTGCTGCTGCTCACCGTCTTCGGCTTCGTCGTCTACTCGGGGCTCTTCACCGAGGTGGTTGTGAGTGCTGGCTCCCCCCCTGTGGGCAGCATGACTCTGGCCTACAAGTTCAGGGTGGGCCCGTATGGAGAGTCCGGGCAGCTCTTCACGGACGGCTGCAGCATCTCCTCGAAGCTCTGCTCCATCGGTGTCTACTATGACAACCCTCACACGGTAAGGTGGGCCCACCATGCTCCTGTGGCTCCCAGCTTGGGATGCTCCCTAAATGTGCTTCAGGCACGTGCAGCTCATCCTCTGTAGGTGAGCGCTGGGGTTCACAAGGTCTCCCAGATCTACAGAGGACACTGTGTGGGGAAAAGCACCTGAAATTTGCATCAGGATTTGCATAATCCTGATTGAGAGGCACTGGGTGAGCAAAGCTTGGTATCTTCTGATAGCCTCTGCTGAACAGGGTATCAGCAGGATAACAGAGCTGGTTATGGAACAGAAACCAGTGTTCATGACCCCAAGGTGAGGCATTGCTTGGCATGCTCTTTGGAAGTGCAGCCAAGGCTCCTTCTGGACTTGGAGCTCTRTGGTTGAAAGCAGATGGTCGCTTTTCAAAAGCTCGATCTGTTCTCATCCATACTCCTTCTCTCGTTTCTAGTGTTCTCATGTGTTTCTGAGCTTCCCTGTAGTTCTTCCATCCCCTGAGAGTTCTTACTGAAAGCTCAGGTGCTGCGTGCTGAGGGCTCCTGTCTGATGAAACAGTTGCTCCATGATGCTCCTGGGCTGAGAGGTGAGCAGAAAGMAAGCTGCCTGGTGGCTGCCAGCCAGAGCCCAGTACTCCATGGGAACAGTTAAAGACAAGGAACTAACAAAAGTGCATCAGAACTTGCTGGGGGGGTGGAACCTGGCTGCTCGTGCTGAATGACTCGGGGGTTTCCAAATAATGGCATGTGGGCATTTGTCTGGGGCAGACAGCCTGGCTCCCTGGTAATTCTGCAGTAGCTCTTGTGACCGTGGAGGAATCTGTGGGGAGGAGGGACAAAAGAGTGGCCAGCAGCTGTGCATGTGTGCTTGGGCTCGTGTGCTGGGGGCTGGTGCAGGGCACAGGGCTTGGGCTGATAGCTCTCACCCAGTGCTTCTGCTCTGGGGGTGTCTGGTCCTGTTTTAGAAACCTTGTTTTGTTGCTTGCAAGATGGTTCTCCCAAGGATTGGACCTGCTTTGMGGGAAGAACTTGTCCATGAAAACATAGTGCTGAGTGAGCTGTGACAGGAAGATATTGGAGGTGAGAAAACTGAGCCTGGCTGTGCACAGAGGAGCCTGCTGTGTTCAGCCACCTTTTGTCCTGTGGTGCCCTGACATGTCTCTACCTACCTGGATCACGGGAGGCTGAGAGGACACCATGGTGCCTCTTCCTGGCCTGGGAAGGATGATGGGCAAGGATGACTTCTCTCCTTAGGATGAGCTGGGCAGAGGCAGGGTTTGACTAGGCATGCTTGGACACTTTTGTCTGGAGGAAGTGTCAYGTTTGGAGCTGGAGCCATGGTGCCCCTGTGGTCAGAGTGGCCATTTCATTGGCACTAACTTGTATCCTTGTGTTGAGGGTCTCACCTGGACCTGAGAACCCTGGTGGTGCTGCTTGTTCTGCCGTGGTCTCTGGGCACAGAGCAGGCAGTCAGTGCTGTGGGAAGGGCTCAGTGTCCATTCCCAGTGCTATSCTGCTCCAGGGATATGATGTGCACATGCCTGTGGTTGCCCTGCAGCCTTTCAGCTGACATTGTATCAAGGGCCTTGGCTCTTTGTTTGCTAAAGCCTGGGCTAGTAAAAGCCTGTACTGTACTGGCTCATGGATACTGATAAGGTTATTTGTGGTAACTCCTGCCCTGGCTGGCACAGGGAATGCTTTATTTCCCTGGTAGCACCTGGTGAGGCTAGGAAGGAGTAACTCTGACCTGACCCTGAAAGTTTGGGCTGTCAATTCATGGTCAAACTGCCTCCCCTTCCAGGTCTTGTCTTTTTTTATCCTCTTCCTATACATGCTGCATCTCTGCCTTCACCCTGTGGCTGGAGAAGGCAGTGGGGCTGTAGGCCTTGTCTCTGGTGRCCATCCAGGGTTTTGGAAGCCAACTGTTCCCCCTTGTGCAAGAGTCTAACCTGCCCTCCAAGGTTTGGCAGGCAGCCCCACGGACCTTGCCCTTCTCTGTACCAGCTGCCTTTGCTCATGGCACTGAGCAGGTGACACTGGCCTGAGCCTCCTGTCCCTGTAGCCACTGTGGTGGCTGGGGCACAGGGGGGCWGTGCAGGATGTAGCTGCAGTGCCTGCAGCTCTGCATAGTGGCAGGAGCCTTGTCTGCCATCCATGAGCACAGTGTCAGACCTGGTCTGCTGGAGCAGCTGGGGTGCTGGTGGGACCTTCCACGTGCTGATCTTTGGCTTCCCACAGAGATCCACCTCTCACCCRCAGGCAGGTCAGGCCAGGCAGGGTGCTGGGTGTGAGAATGTGTTAGGGCAGATGGTTCTCTTGCCTCTGGGCAGGTGAAGAAAGGGCCAGCTGTGGCTTGGTCTCTTGGCTGGAGACTGCAGTGCTTGTACCTGATGTGCTGGCTCAGGTGCAGACACGCCAGTGTCCCGTGGGGCTCCCTGTGTGCTCCTATCCACTGAGCCATGATGGCTTGGGAGATGCTGTGCACTGCTGGCTCCTCATTCCTGGAGGTTCCACAGGGTGAGATTGCTCACCCAGGCTGCCTTTCCCCTGGGAGGAAGAAATTATTTCCYCCTCTTCCTCCTCATTCTCMGTGCTCTGCTGACCTCGGTGAAGCACCCTCTGGCAGAGCTGGCCCGCCCAGAGCTGGCCACTTGCCACGTCTGTTGACTTGTCTCTAAAAATAGACCTTTGTCATCAGGAGCAGGAGGTGCTGGCTGAGTCCTGCGTCCTGTGGTGGGTGGAGCAGTGGAGGGCTCTGGACAGACAGCCACCCCAGCCATGGCTCCTGGGGGGTTTGGTGCCCCCAACACTGGGARGGAAGGGGCTGGTGGCCAGCAAGTGGCAATTACTGTGCTGGTGGATTCATGGTCAAAGGAAGCTCTGGCTAGGAGAAAGGATGGGAATGCTGAGCTGGAGAGCAGCAGATTTATGCTGCTCTTGGCTGGGAGTGGGGCTGGGGGGAGCCCCATGGCATGTGGGCTGCCTCAGGGTCATGCCAGTCCTCAGGGCAGCCACTGCCACCAGCGTCCCTGGGGCTCCCTGCTGACTCCTGGCTCTCCCAGCATTCACACGAGGGTGCTCCCCGAGTGCTGCCAAAACCCTGCCAGCCATGTTTTATGTGTTTTAATGGGCGAGATTAATATTAATTTAATCTTCTTTTTTTTTCCTTTTTCCTTTYTATTTAATATTTAGCAGCCCAGAGGACTTCTCCCTCGTTTTCCCACCTCTGGCAGGAACAAAAATAACTCCTCAGCAAGGACTGGATGTGGCGGGTGGGTTTGTGCTCAGCTCCAGCCAAGCTCCTGCTCACATATAGCTGTGGGCACATGCCAKGGACTTTTCCTGCAGTCCATGTGCTCAGCCACAAGCCCGTGCCCAAGTGTTGGATGGATAAGACCAAAATGCTCTGTGAATGCAGAAATAGGTTTTGTTCCAACTGGCAAAGCTGATGGATAGGTTAAGCAATAATTTCCAGAACTCCTCTGTCAGGATGCTTGGGGGACCAGAGGCTTTGATCAGCACCTGCCTACTGGAATAGACAAACCTGTTAGGGAAAGGCTGGTTTTAAGTGGAGCTTTTTCCTTTTTCCCTTTTCCTTTTCCTTCCCATTCCATTTCAAGAAGGCAAATCTGTGTTGTTGCTACCCTTGGAAAAATGTCTGTGGAGCTACATGCTGTGAAAAGGGAAGGTAAAAGGAGGAGGGAGGAAGCAAACGTGCCTGGCCTAGCATTGCTGCCCACTCCAGCAGCTCTGGTCCCTCCAACAGTTGCTCCAGGGCTGGGATTGAGCTGTCTTTGCTCGGGACATAAATGGAGATTGAATGTTTAAAGGAATTTAATCCAGATTTCCATATCTCCTTGTTTCATCTGGCTCTTTTCCCAGGGATGCCATTTATGGCTGCCTCTTGCTGTCTTTGGGGTGGATCYGCTTCTCCTTTCCTGCCCGGAGCAGTGATGGATGTTGGGCACAGCCCTGTCTGCAGCTCCCTCTTGCAGCACAGGAGGGCAAGAGCGAGCTGTGAGACTGTCCCCAGCCTGGTGGAGGCTGCTCCACAGGCTGCTGGCCTCCTTCCACTTACATCTGCTCCTGTTCCCTCTCTGGAACGGTCCTGCCCTGCCACATCAGAAAGTGTTTAGAGAAAGGCAGGGCAGGGAGTGCAGAGAGGGTGATTACTGCAGGAGGAAGCTTCGGTGGGCTTTAGTACAGCAAAGTTAGGGATGAGATCAGGGAGCACAGATCCCCTTGTGGTGGGTGTTGCRTGGGGATGGGAACCTGTAAAATGCTGGCCTTGGTGCATCCTCTGTCTGCTTCACATTGTCCTTGTGAGAGTTTTGTGACACCTTTGTGTCCCTAGGTTATATCAGGGAAAGTGGCTAGGTTGTCCATCCCCCTCCCTCATTCCTGCCCAGGGCTGTGGGTAAGCTTGAACTCAAGTGGTGGGATTCTGTTGAAAACTAGAAAAGAAAGTTGTGTATGGGTCAGCTTTGGTGTTGAGATGGTTGGAGTCCTGTGGGTCATCACTGTGCTGGTGGCAGGGCTTTGAGCACCCCCATTGCTGGGCTGCACCCCCTGTCTTAATGGGAGGCATGCTCCAATCTATAAAGAGAGCATGCTGTAGGTTTCCTATGTTGTTGRGGTTCAGGATAGAAGTGAATATATTTCTCTTTGTGTTACTACAAACAGCTGGGTGACTGCATRCAGGTTTTTACCTGCCTCAGTTTCCTCACCCCAAAACTGCCATACTTGGTGTGCCTACTTTGGAAGGACCTGGGAGCCTCTGGATTTCTCTCCAKCTTAGTGCCAGTGGCCCATGGTGGTTGGTGGCTTGTGCACATGGCTGCCAGGGGACTTCCTCAGGAGTGGGGTGGAGGCAAACTTGGCAAGCTGTGACCACATCTCTAATGCCCCTCCCTGAGCTGCAGGGGTGTCCTGCAGGAGGGGATGGCTGTGACCAGTTGTTGACAGAAAGGTGTCTGAYGTGGGATCAGGAGAGACACTTCCTGCAGTGCCTGTCACCTGGGACAGGTTTGAGTGAGCAGCTTGGTGGGGTTTGGCTCTTTCTGCTGCAAGTCCCTCTACCCTCCAAGGAGAGGAGCAGCACCTTCCCCACTGGGCTGTGCATTTAGGCTAGGAAGGAGTGTAGATGATTTAAGCCTGGATCAGCCTAGGTTAGGACTGGGCACCTGTTTTGGTGTGCCCGATCATGCTGGGCCATTACTTTTACTGGTTTATGGTCACCTCCTGCCTCCAACCTCAGCAAGCTGAGGTTTTGGCCAGTTCCAAGCCTCTGTCTTCTTCTGATGCTGTCTGTCTGTCCCCTTCCATCAGGTGTCTCCAGAGAAGTGCCGCTTTGCCATAGGCCGCATCCTGAGCGAGGGAGACGCGAAGCCGTCGGAAGAGCAGATCAAACGGTTCCAGAAGTATGGCTTCAAGATCTTCAGCTTCCCTGCTCCCAGCCACGTGGTCATGGCCACCTTCCCCTTCACTACACCRTTGTCCATCCATCTGGCAGTCAACCGTGTCCACCCAGCCCTTGACACTTACATCAAGGTAAGCGAGTGTGGYGTGAGGAGCGTTGCCTGTGTTCAGTGGGCTGTCAGAGGCTTCTCTTCCTGACAGCTGATGGGGCTGCTCTGACTTGCCATGTCTTGATATTTTCCCTTGGGCACTACCATCAAGATCTCCTCCTTTTGCAATGTGGCAGGTAGTTCCCCAGCAGGGATGTCCTTCCATTCGCTCGGTAGGCACAGGGGTGTCTTTTCTGCTGTTTTGTGTTTATGAGAAACAAGTTCTCGTCTAATAACTTGCTGTTTTTCTCCTTAACACAGAGATAAAAGCTGATTTTCCCCTTGAATTTCTTTCTTGTTGTTAGGATCTGGCAGGTATGTGCCCTTTGGTGTAATGCTTCATGCAATGGAACTTCTGATTTGAGTGCCAGCCTCACCAGTGGGGCAGCTTGTCTTCTTCAGGAACAGGAGGAGAAGTTAGAAACTTTCTGGCCTGCGGGCTTATGAAAACTTTCTTTCAAGCAATATATTGAAATTTGTGGGTCTTGGCTGTGGCTGGGCAGCTGGCTGCTGTGGGCTGTGTTTGCCCTTGCCTCAGGTGGCCATCCCTGCTGCTTGTGGTCCTTTTGAAGCCAGCTCTGCTGCCTTGCTCTGGCTGCCAGAGCAGCTGTGGCAAGGGTGTTCCCAAGCAGCACATCTGCCACAGACACCTCCAGATGCAGGCTTTCCAGAGAGCAAGGAAGGTCCTGAATAGCTGGATGATGGAGGGAAGGGACTGTCCTTCCCAGTGGGGGAGGATGCTGTGGAGGGGCCATGCTCAGCCCTTGGCTTATCTGACTGTCGAGTTCTGACGCTTTGGTTTGTTCGTGTTGAAACACACTATTTATAAACTTGCTTTTCCTGGCGAAACTCCCAGCCTTGTGGGGGAACCGTGTGAATCCCTCCAGCCTGCGCTGTGCTGCAGCATGGCTGCCTGGGTGCCAATCCTGGAACTTCAGCTGGGGGCTCTCTGCCGACCYTCTTGTCCACCTTGGCTGCAGGGAGCTGCCCACTGCTGGCACACCATGCATTAGTGCTGGCAGTAGGTGACCCCAGCAGTCTTGTTCCCCCCATTGTGGAAAGCAGAACCAGTGCCCTGTTCTCATCCTCTGGCTCCATCCTGTGTCTCCTGCTGGAGCTGTGCCCATTTCTCTGTGGGGGCATCAGGCAGTGCTGCCAGCCCTGTGGCGGGCGGGCACGGAGGGGGCTGAGCGGGCGGGAGCGTCAGCTTGGCCAAGGGAGTGCTCGGAGACACCGGGCTGAGGCTGCCTGAGCTGGGGAAAGGGCCCAGCAGCACAGCACATCTGTCACATGGGAGATGGAGCTGTTAGAGCTCAACAGGGAACCACGGGCTGCTCTGGGAGCACCTGGGAGTGTGTAATGGGAGCGGTCCATTTCTATTTACAATAACTGAAATCATGTGGAAACAGACGCCCACAGGCACTTGCGGAGGGAGGGGACACATTCTGATCTTGCCCCAGCCCCAGCAGCACGAGGGTCAGGGTGCCTGTGTCTGTCTGAATGTCCTGCTGCAGAACAGGATCAGGACTCAGGATCAGTCCCTTGCCAATCTGGCACTGACCATGGGGACACAGGCAGGAGGAGAGTGGGTTTGCCATRCTGGGAGGGGCAGAGGGGAGTGTGTGCTGCTGCTCCCTGCACACTGCACCCTGGGGATGCCCTGCCTTTCTCCAGTGTGGCACAGGGCACTCAGGAGACTGTTTGCAGCCATGCCAGCAGCATCCCTGCCTCTTCTGTGTGTTTGCTGCTTCTCCCTCAGCCTGGACTGTCTGCACCCCTGGGGCTGTGCTGGCACTTCCTGGGATGGAGGGATGGGGAGGGAAGGGGGAAACTTTCATGGAAACAGGTGACCTGTGCCCGCTCAGTGGTGGGAATGGGGGTTGCCATGGAGACAGCTTCTCCAAATAGCATCCTTCATCCCACCCCCRGAGCCCAACTCCCTTAAGCAACCCGAGAAAGCAGCGAGACAGATTTGCTTTATTTATTTATTTATTTATTTCCTGTGTGCCTGCTTTGGGAAAGGTGCTGTTAAGGAGAGCTGGGGGTCAGGCCTGCCAAGAGCAGGTCCCCCACAGCTCTCCCATGTCAGGAGGTTGGAAGGCAAAAGCCATGAGGCATGAAAGGGGACTCAGTGGCAGGGATGAAATGCTGGCTCCCATGGAGAGAGGGAATTAGCTGAAGTGGAGGGAGGATGACATGGCTGCCTAGTCCTGGAAAGAAGGTGTGGGAGAGCTGGGGATGGAGAGGGAGCTGAAGGAAGTAGGAAGAAAGTTGCAAGGTGGGGAGGGAGRGTGGAGAAAGCTTTGGAGATGCTGAAAAATAGAGAAGAGGAATGGGAGGAGAAGGGGACTGGAGGGGGGCATGTTGGGCAAAGGAGCTGAGGGTTTGGGGTCCAGCTTAAGGTACCGGGCMGCGAGAGCTGGAGGGGGGCTCTGGGCCAGAGCTGAAATAAGCCTTTCCACAGATGGCACTCCAGCAGCCTTCCCATGGCATCCCCTGGGGTTAACTTAGGGACATCCAGTCCCACAGGCTGGTGGATGAGATGTGGGGCTCCTCTGGGCTTGCTGGTGCTGTGCAGAAGTTACCAGGAGTGTTTGTGGCTCATGTTTCCCAAGCAGTGGGGGTGCAGTGGTGCTGGCGTTTTGTTTGTCTGAACTTTGTGTTTCCCAGTCTGCCATGGCTTTGGAGGGACAGGAAAAGATAGAAACAAATTTATAACAGGAATTTWAAAAGAGTAGTAGGGTGACAGGGTRGAAGGGAGATGAGCTGGCATGGAGCAGGAGGTCTCATGTCCAGACAGTCCTTGCAGCATGCATCTCTGCCCCCCTAGCTCTTGTGAGCACAGGAGCTGGCAATTCTGTCAGACTTTTGATGCAAGCCTGGCTTTTGGGAGCTGTGGGGAAATGGCTGCAGCCATCCTTGGCAGGTAAGAGGACATCCTTCCCCTGGGATGGCAGTGAGTTACTGGCTGGAATCACCTTCTGAGGAGCCCAGGAGGGGCTGCTGGCTCATTACTCTGAACATGGGTTATTTAAGGCATAGGCTGGGGTTATTTAGTGTCCCTTAAAAGCATTTCCTCCTTAATAACCTCTGATGTTGCTTCTCTCTGCCTCCAGGCAGGTATGCCCTATTTTCCTGGGATGTGCACTCCTGGCCCACAACAGAGCTGCCTGTCAGACCAGGCACTCCCAGCTCCTGGGAGCAAAGGAGAAAGCTCTTCTCTGGTGGGGACCCTTTCTGACAGCTCTGGGAGCAGGTTATTCCCCTGTAACCTCCTGCCATTTCAAGGAGTGTTCCTTCTGCTTTAGGTATAATGAGCTTTCTGTGGTGGGCTGTGTGTCCCTGCRTCTCTCTGCATCCATTCTGGCCCCTGGTGGGCACTGCCAGGTGGGTGGGCTTGGCCCTCTGGCTGTTGGTCTCCTCTGGCATAGAGAGGTGGCTAATTGTAGAGCTGGCAGGTGTCTCCCACTACAGCTCTAGAAGTGCCTGCTTCAATATGGCCTCTTTTTGTGATTTTTTTTGGGTCAGTTTTGTGGTCTTCAGCCAAGACAGATGTGGAACTGGATGCCAGTATCATCCTGACTGCCTTGCACCCTCCAGAGCACCAGCTGACTGACCTCAAACTCTGACTCTGCCTAACTTGGAAAACTGGGGTTTTATCTCTTTGGATGGTCTTGTAAAGGTATCCTCCAACTTCAGCTAAACCCCCAGCTTTTTTCCTTCCCCTGGACTCTGTAATCACAAGTTTCCCACTTCCACAGGCTTGTGAATCACTCCTTTACAATGCAGATCTCAGGMAAGAATGGCTGGCATGGACTCTGTGATGCCAGGAAATATTTGGGAACTGTCAGGTTGGCTCCTGCCTGACAGAGGCTGTCGTGTTCCTCCACACCTCAGCTCCCCATAAAAGGAGCTCCACAAGGTGCTGGAAAGATCCCTGACTTGTTCCTGTTTACAGCCAGGGAAATGTGTTATTCCTTGGACCATCAGCTTGGAGCAAGCTTTTCTCCCCTTGTCAGCTATGGCAGTTTAGGATGTAGTCACCTCTTGCCTCTCTCTTTGCTAAGTTAAATACAAAAACCTTTTGAAGTTCCCACATTTTCCAATGTTTTCCATATTTTCTGACCTTAATTTCTTGTTTCTCTTTTGGGCCTGTTTTCAGCTTAGAAAGTTGTGTGACTTGTCAGTAGCTCAAACAGATGCTTTATTTCAGCAATGGTCATATTGCTGTAGCACATGAATCCTTGGTGGAGGCCTTGTCCCCTGCCACAGACCCCCCAGTCCTGGGTTTGATCTGAGCCAGCTMATAGCAACTTCAGACACGTGCCTCTGCCCTTTGATGGAGTTGTGGTTCCTCAGTTAAAGATGGGAAATGATGCCAAGTCCTGCATCTCCTCTGAGCTGGATTGAATGGCACGAGTGCTGGTTTGTTTATCAGTCAARCCCGCCCTCCCCACTAAAACAAATCCTGTTTGCCAACAGGACCTGACAGCTGGAAACGAGTGTTGGTTGGCATTAATTATGCTGATCTCCTTTGCTTCCTGGTGATCTGGCCCAGTTGCAGCCATCCGTGTGTTTTGTCTTGGCTGACTTTGCCTGGGCAGTCTGTGCTTGTTCGAGTCAGTTATTTTCGCATTGAATGTTGGCAGGTACAGGCTGCTGTCTTTCCTGGGACTTTTTAGCATCTCCAGCTGGCCAGAGATCACCCTTTGACATGTGGACAGCTTGTCAGCAGGGWCTTCAGCATGTTGAAATGTGTGTTATCTGGGCCTGCGAGCCATGTGTTTTATCTTGTCACGAAGAACAAAYATTTCACCCGCATCCTCTGCCCATGTCGTCTGACTTGGTCCTAATTTCAGTGCAGAAATACTCAGTGAACACTCCTCCCTTCTCACTGGTGCTGCTGAGGTTTCCCCTGGCTGACCTATCCAGGATCTGTCATCCTTCAGACATTTCTCCCCTACCTAGTGCCCCAAACAGCTCCATAACATGGATACTTCTGTCTGTGGGGAGCTGGGAACCTAAATGATCCTTTATGGCAGCTGAGCCTCAGCACCCTTGTGAGGCTGCACCTCATCTTCCCCCTCTGGCTCACCTGACCACGCTGCTGAGCCTGCTGCCTTTGCTCAGATCTGTTGAAAATCCTTTTCTCCCAGCAGTTTTAAATGAAGGTCTGTGGAGCTGTGTTCCCATCCCAGGTGGTCTGTGCTTTAAAGGCCATCCTTTTGCTTGGCTGTGTTGGGAGGCTGGGATTGGGGGTTGGGAGATGATAAAACATTTACAAAAAGGGCTCAATTATTGGGATGTTTTTCCACTTAAATTCTTTCTCCTGGATGATTTAGTTTATTTATTCCGGGCTCTGTGCATGAAGCATTTTTAAATGCCAGCTTGTCGTGTGTGAGCAGCTCAGGCTTCAGTCTGCACGTGCGTGAGAGCTGATCACAGTGGCAGCTTCAGCCAATCAACTGCTGCCTGAATTTTCCTCCAGAGGTCCAGGAATTACTAACAGATGCTCAGTCCTGTGTTCTTGGACCACAGCTTCATTTGTCCTTATGAGCTCCTTGGCTCTCCTACAAGCCCTGGGGACCAGAGGCTGAAGGCTACTGCCCAAGGTGGAGCCCTTGCTGAGCCAGGGCCACTCAAAGCCACATATCCATCTCTCTAGAGAGAAGGAGGAGCCAGGGTACCTTTATCCAGAACTTAGCACCTCTGACCTGGGGCTTTGCTGCCCTCAGTGTTTCATCATGTGGGTCTGGCAAGACTCATCCAGTTGATGTTGTTCTTCCTCTTTGCATCAGTGGGTTAGCCTGCAAAATATGCCAGTGGCTTTCTGGGAAATGGAGCCCTGGATCCTACTCCTGCCTTTTTCCCATGCCCCATTGTGACTRTGGGAATTGATTTGCTTGAAGAGGGTGCTGGGATTGGGAGTGGTGGCTCAGCTGCCTGGCTAGCTGGGATGACCTTCTGTTTATAAGCCCATGTGGTCATGGGTGTAGGTCTTCAGGGTTCCCAGGAAGACAGGAGGTTACCTGACCCTGCTGGGAAGTGATCCTCACGTGTCAAATAATAACGAGGGAAAAAATCCTASAGAGTTATAGGGGATTTGATGTGTCCATCTTCTGTTGATGTYAGGGATGAGACCAGAGCTGACAGTGTGACAGGCTGCTTGGCTGTGGGCTGTCATATATTTGGAGTGAGGATAGAGGCTCCAGGGAAAGTGTTTTGGGAGCCCTTGCATGGTCCCAAGCTGGGCTGTAGGTCATGTCACATGTGGCTTGTGCACTATTCATGGACCATTCTTGGATAATGCTGAGGACAAGGACCAGAGTGGCTTGTGCAGTGCTGGAGAACACCCTTGGCTGGTGTGTGCTCTCTGCCAGCAGCCAGTGACGCTCTGGATCTCAGGCTGGGCAGGAGGAGCAGGCGAGGGGTGGGCACTGTGATGCTCCAGCCTGCCCCAAAGGTGACATGCAACGGCAGGGAGCAGAGAGGGACCCCGGGGTGTCTGTGCCTGTGCGGGCACGGTCATCTCTCTCTGACCTGCACTGACAGCTGGTTTTCAGTGGGCTCTCTGCAGCAAGGCTGCCTGCTCAGTGCTGGTTGGCGCCCCCCAGCTGGATGTCACATCACATCAGTTCTCACGTTCGCAGCGACTTTTAGTTATTAAATATTTTTAGCGACAAAACCATCCAAAGATGTTTCAGTCCCGCGAGCGTGAGCGACCTCGCCTTCAGTGKGGAGCGGGCAGGGGAGGGCAGGATGCCCACGAGGTCAGGCTGGGGGCTGAGCCAGGTGGAAGGGGGTTTGGTGGGCAGGGTTGTGCAGTGCTTTGGAGCAGGTCTGTTTAACCTGTGTCTGCAGGGACTGCGCTCCTCCTGCGCGGCTAATGGAACATATGGGACCCGGGGCTCTGCGTCACGGCTCCTGCCACTCGCAGCAGGCAGCCCCACTGTCCCTTCCCCAGAGGAATGTGGCAGCCCCAGGCCACTACTCATCTGCTGTCACCTTCTCTCTGGTCCTTGTGGGCAGGCTGTGAATTAACACTGGCCATGCTTCATGTTCAGTGCTGCCCGTGCCAGGCACGTCGGTGTGCACCAGTCAGTGTGTGCTGGTTTCCCAGCCTGTGCTGGTGCCATTCCTGCTGCCTGTGCCTGCACACACCTTTCCTCCTGCAAGCAAACTGGGCAGCTTCTGTTTTGGCTCTGCTATTTGGCTCTTGCACAGGAGCAGGTGCAAACTGCAGCTCTGACAGCATTGCTGCTTTGAGCAGGAAAGGTTTGCTGACCAGCTTTGAGTTTTGGTAGTTCAAAAGACTCCTTCCCTGCCTCTGCAGCTTGTCACATGTGTGAAATCGCCCAGGTTTTCCTCAACTTTTTGTTGACTCTGTGCAAGAACCTGCTCTAGCAGCAGGCAGGGGAGTCCTGATTCTAGGGAAGCAACTGGTGTGGGATGCAGGCTCCTGCCACTGTGGCCTCCCAGTTCTAACTGATCACAAAATGGGAACCGACCAGGTTGGAAGGGGCATGCAAAGAGAGTCTGGTACAGCCTTTTATGAGAAAGAGTGTGGTTATGTAGCACACAATTGCATCTTGAAAGCCTCTGACTATGGGGCCTCCACCACATTCCTGTGGAGGCTTTTCCAGCTGGCAGATCAGCCCCAGATCTCTGCTACAGTGGGTGCTTTCCTGTGACATCCAGCATTTTGACCCTGTTGCTGTCCCAGCTCCTTTTTCAGGAACATTTCCAAAGGCAGCTCCTTGAAGAAGAGTGAACTTCAAGTGCCTGCCCTCCCATGCATGCCAAACTGTGTGGGTATCCCTGATGGCATGGCAGCCAAAAGCCTGGACCCCTGTTGGCTGCCAGTCATTGGTCCTGTKTGGAGGCATTTTGGTCCCAGGAGGGAGTAGGAAGCCACCTCATGTTCCCAAGCTGCTGCTTTGGAAAGTTGGGAGAGCAGCCTTGTAATGACTTGCTCAACCTTGCAAAATTCTCACAGAGATGAATCTTTTCAGACAAAAGATTTGCTTCCCCTTCTTCTTTGCAGCGAGAATTAATGATCACAGGAGAAGCTGGGGATATTTCATATGRCTGTCCAAGGAAGAGAAAGAACTGAAATGGTTTGCCTTGGGCAAGGAGGGAGAGTAAAACACTACAGTGCTTTTCTGTCAGATCTCTTTATCGACTTGATCTGTAGGTATGCTCTCCCCAGATGTATTTATAGAGAATCCCAGAGGATGCAATCGGTTCAAAAGGTTTTCTTTGTCAGGCATTGGAGATGTGTCCAGCTCTTTCCAGCAGCGACAGTGTCCTGAACCTTGGGGTCTTCCCTTCTTGACAGCTAGTCAATTAATTCAAGGATGAGATTGATTTGCCTCTCTGCAATTATTTTAGCTGAGTCCTAATGAGTTTTGTCTGGACAGGTTCTTCCCCATAGCCCTCTGAGCCAGACCTTGCCAGCTGTGCCAGGCTTAAGAAATAGCAAAATGAACCCGATCAAATATGAAACAGCTTCATAGAAATATTGCTCTTTTCCAACAAATGCTCTTGGCCCAGTTTCCCTGGCTGTGAAGCTCCCACTTTGAAACCTGTGGAGCAGGCAGATAATACACTTGAAAGCAGTGGCATTTTTACCTCCAGAAAAGGGACCATTGTGCCATGACTAACTTGCACTTTTTCAATTCTAGTTAGGTATAAAACGGTAGGAAAGGCCCCGCTTTGGGGAGGGCAGGAGAGTGAAAACATTTCCCTTCCGCAGYGAGTCAAAATATGGATGGATGAGTCGCGAGGTTGGGTGGTGATCGGATCACAGGGATGAAAGAACAAAATCAGTTCTTCCTCCTCCTCCTGCCTAGAGCGTGTGTGCCATAGGCAAGGCACAGCTTTGGGGCTGCACTAGAGGCTGGGGCACCGGTGAGGTGGCTGAGCCCAGCTGTTTGCTCTGAAGCAAAGGGTCACACTGGAAGTCCCTCGGGGTCTCTTTGTTTGACAGGGAGATACACACACACACACACACACACACACACACACAGAGCTCTGTCAGCTCTGCCTGCCTGCAGCAGCTGCTGCCCTATGGATGCTGTTTGAATTGATGCTGCTGTGTGCTGGTGGCCCTGGGCAGAGGCAGCAAGCTGGGGGTGTCCAGAGTGGCCRCTCCTCCTGACAGTGACAGGTGTGGAGTTCTGTGGAGCTGCTCACATCTTGGGGAGGCCTTCACGGGCTCAGGATGTGCTTTTCCTCTCTCTGTGCTGTTGCCTGCTGACTGTCACTCTGCCTGGACCCACAGGGACTCAGAGCCTTTGGGGAGTGGATGCAGGGTATGGAGAGGTGCAGTGGTTCAGTGCAGACCTACACACGGCCAGTATGTTCCATCTTGCTTTGAGGAGCAAACACCCACTGCCTGTTTATTGTCAGGAAAACGTGGATTGTCCTGATAGGCTGCCAAATCCTGGCCCTCTGAACTCCTCTGGATTTGCCAGGACTGGGTTCATCTTCATGGTATCCAGCTGCTTCGGCTCTTGAGGGCTCCAGAGCAGTTTGCAGACTGGTCTGTGAGCTCCTTGAATTAKGGAGGTTGAGCTGTACTTAATTATTGGCTTGCAGGCTTTTGGAGAGTGCCTGTGAGCCCTCAGCTCTAGGACTCCTTTTGTGTCTTTTCTTTTCCAGCCTGTGGCAGTTGATTTCAGCCTGTGCTTCAGCCACACCAGGGAAAATCAGTGCCTGTAAGAGAAGTGTTGACGGTTTTTATCTCCACCACTCGTGCCTTGGGCTGGAAGGGATTGCTCCTGATCAGAACTGCCCTGAGGCAGCTGATGGAGGTCTGCAGCATGGCAGGATGTCCAGGCTTCCTGAGCTGCTTCCCCTGCTCTGTCCCAAGTGACCAACAAGTCGTGGCAGCTCTCTTTACCTTCATGGCCCTTGTGCTGGGTGGGTCACCTGGCACCTCTCTGATTGCATGGGAACAAGGAAAGGCMTTTATTCCCCTGCTGTCAGACCACAGTGGGCAGAGGGGCCAGTCTGCCTGGGGAGCATGAGCCAGTGCTTGTCSTCTGTCACCCCTGAGCTGATTTCTCTCAGGATCTAGTGCAGTGCCCAGTGTTGGTAAAAGATGGAAGGTACCTGTTACCCTCAAGAGTGATCAGCAGCACCTGATGGTGCCTCTAGTCCAACCCATTTCTTTGTCCCCAGCGCTCCCCACATTCACATTTCTTGGGCTCCTCAGTGCTGTGGTGAGTGTGAGGAGGCAGAGGCTCACACCTGGCTTGAGCAGATACATTTCTGCTGGGTTTGTCAGAGATCAGGTCTCCCTTAGGTAGGATGCCTCTGCCCTGCCAGGTCTGCTAGGCTGGGTGTGTAATCCAAAAAAGAATGTGCTTCCAGTATGGAGGAGAGGAGCAAACCTTCCTAAGAGGGGAGATGATGATGGGAAGTCAGCTCTCCTGGGTACTAGAGAGAAACTAGTAGTGATGTGGAGCAAAGGCTCAATACAGCTTTTGGGACAGAATCAGCCTCCTCTGGCRCTGGGATGGCAAAAGAGAGATGCTGGGGCCGTGAAATGGAGTTACTGATGAAGCTTGGAGTATGCTTGTCTTCCAGGCCACTGACATCTGAATCTTGCACATGGATGTTTTGCATGGCTGCCTCCTCCTAAAGCTCAGCAAGGCTCTGCTGATCTGAGGCTGAGCTCCAAATTAAATGACACCAAACAGCGTGGCTTTACATTTCAAAGGCTCAGAGCAGAAGGATGCCTGGGACTTTCTGTCRCTATGGAGTAATTGGGATGATTTTTTTTTTTTTGGCGGCTTGTACAATGACCACCGAGTGCTTGCTCCACAGACAGATGGTTTTACCTGCATCTTCTGCTAATGGGAGGAATTATAACAGCCCTGCAGGGATGAAGAGGAGTGACAGAGCTGAGTACAGTGGAGACAGCAAGTTAGTAGCTGCTCTGAGTCCCTGGCTCTGGCTGCTTATCACAGTTGTRACTTGTGGATGGGCACATTTGCATCACACAACCCCTGGAAATTTCTGCTTCTGTTCCCCCATTCCACACACCACCGACCAGAAAATCTCCTAGTACATTTAAAGTTGCTATGTGTCTCTTTCCCTTATCTTCACAGGGATGGACTCAGCAAAGGTGCTGCTTGAAGGTCAAAGATGGAGCTCTAAGGCAGCTGGGAGAGTGGTTGGTGTGGGAGCCCCAGTCCCGGCATGGCACTGGGGGCTGTTGCCTTTCMAATGAAACCTGAAGGGATGTCCTGGCCCTGGGGGAGGAAAAGAATGTGCCATGGCYGTTCACAGAGTGGCCCTGTCTGCAGCTGCCTGTTGGCTTCATTCAGCTTTGCTGACAGGCTCTGTTCCCACTCTGTAAGGCTGTAACATAACAACGCCCTGGGAAGGCTGCAGGGAGGGAAACAATGGCCTCATTCCCATTGTGGGCACCTGCATTTTTCCCCTGCTACTGGATGGCCGGTTGCTGTCATTAACTCCGGGGTTTATTTCTGCCTGGAGCTGATGGCAGGTCCTTGACATGCAGGAAGGTAGATATCTATCATCTGCTGGGGCCAGCTGCTCTGCTCTTCACGCTGTGCAGATTCACAGCTTGGGGTAAGGTCCTCCCAGTGATTCAGTAACCAGCCCGTGAGTTGGCAAAAGCTTATCAGGAGGTCAGTGTGGARAAAGACTTGCTCAGGTACTTCTCCGTACAGGAATGAGCAAAGCAGAATGGTGCTGTGGCTGCAGGAGCTGCCAGATGTTGTGGGCTCACAGTGGAGGAACACAGGCATCAGCTCCTCTCTATTCTTGCATCTTCCTCCTCCTCTCTCACGTGCATCTCTAGGTGCTGAGTTCACTTGTCCCGCCCAGGTCCTGCCACCTCAAGAAGCCACTGCCTTCATCTGCCAGCAGTTTTCCTTCAAAGCTGTGTCTCCTGGGAGCTACTTTGGGACTCATAGCACTGGCTCAGCTCTGGCTTTCTGCTGTGCCCTGGGGCACAGGACCAGTGTCCTGGGACAGAGCTGCACAGGCAGAGTACACTTCCTGCCCATGGCAAGCTGTGGCTGCTTGGGGAAGGGCAGAATGGGACACAGGTGTAGATATACTTCCCCAAAGGCCTCCCCATCCTCCAGGTACCCAGAGTTTGAGGAGGGGCATCAGCACTGGGAAGAGGAGGGGTGTCCTCCGGGTCTCAGGGCACTAATGAGGATCTGRGGCAGCTCTGGTGGCTGCAGCTTTGGCTGCTGCTCTCCCATCAGTGGTGTTACAGAGGGCTGTGTATGCTTTGGGGTACCTGGGGGTGCAGAGCAGTGCTACAGATGGGGAGTTGGCTTCCCAGGAGAGAAAGATCTGGAAGGCTGGGTGGTTTGATGCATCTCCAGAGTATTACCAGCTCACGGAGCACATCTGGGAACATATGGGATCCTTGTGGAAGGACAGAGTCAGGCTGGGCTCTGTCCTTGCCTAACTGCTTTGATTTCTCCTCCTGATTGATCTGCACAGTCAAACTCACGATCCTGTGCTGGCAGAGGAGCAATTGCCAGACTGCAAAGGTCGCTGGAAGCAGCTGCTCCCCTCCCCTGCTGCCTGTGTTGCCGGCAGCAGAGCCCGGTTTGGAGGCGCTCAGCTTGTGTCCTTGCTGGCCCCGCAGCCGCTGGCTCCCCGCGCTCGGCTGCTCAGCAGGTGCTCTGCTCTCCACACCAGGGTAATGAGCCCGCTGGGACCTGTGCCGGGTCCCTGGTGAGCCGGGGAGGAGGAGGAGGTGAAAGCTGCAGAGGAAGGGCAGCCTCGCCTCGCCTTGCCTTGCCATGCCCACTCGCAGCAGGGCCAGTGCGGCCAGCACGCGTGGCCGCTGAAGTGGCGTGCTTGGGGACACCTGGAGCTGTCCCTGGTGAGTCTGCCCGGTGCCGCTGGTTGGCCTCCCTCATAGCCCCTGCTCGCCTGGCTCATCCCGCATTGCAGGCAGCCTCAGCCTGCCCGGCCGCGTTCGCTCCGAGCCGCCGGCGCTGGGGATGCGCTGGGGATTTCCCCGGGCGAGTCGCTACCGCCCGCGGCTGCAGCGCTGCGGGCTCCGGGGGCTTCATTAGCAGAGCTCACCGTGGGGATTGTCAGCGCACAGGAGCCCGCCGGAGTCGCTGTCTCTTTGCCCTTTGCCGGGTTTTTGGGGAAGAGAGGTGCAAGCTCTTGGATGTGGGGGTTTGAAGGTGGCTTTGCTGGAAGCCTGCAGGGAAATGCCTCTTGTTCGTTTATAAGCATTCGGGAAGGAACTTGTTCCGAGCCCTGGCTTGCATTTAAAACATGGAGGTAGCTGTCTCTGGGCAAGGGGAGGAGGATCAGGAGGGGCACTGAACCAAGGGTAACCAGTGGCCCATGGGTGTCTGCCCTACAGAGAGCCTGGTTGGGATCCCTGTCACCCAAGACAAGCCTGTGAGTGCAGGGTTTCCCTGAGGCAGAGCTCAAACAATATTTCTGCATAGTTGGCTGCACATAACTGATAGCTTTGAAGATCCTCCTGTCCTGGAAACTTGCTTTCTGACATCAGATTTGCCAAAATGTTGTAATTGAGATGTGCTTAGGGATGTCGTGATCAGCTTGCCTATTCCTCTTCAGCAAACCAGGCTGAAACCCACTTGATCTCTTCTTCTGGATCTTCCTTGCCTTCTAAATGAGGCCAATAAGCCTGACAGTAAGTCCCCGTGGGTGGGGAGGGAGGACTATTTTGTCTGGGAATCAGGCAGTTGCGTCGTGGCTTTGCCCTGGGCTGCTGGTGGCTTTATCTGTGCAAGTTCAACAAGGTTAAGTTCTTCAGCTTCCCTTTTTGGCTTTCTCAGCTGTGAAGGGATGGTGTGAGGCTGAGCATAGCTCATCGTGAAATATATTCCATGAAGCCTGGGAGCTGGGGGCGTTGCAGAAAGACAAGGTTGTTCAAGGAGGTAGGGAGGGACAGGGAGGGTATTTATTCCACTTGTCCATTTTCCTCCTGGGGCCATTGATGTGAAACTGAGTTTGTCTGGTGATTGAGGCTGTGGAAGAACAACTAGAGTTGCCTGCAATCCAAAGAGCAGGAGGAAGGGGTTGAGATTTGGAAGGGGCAGCTCAGATCTTGTCTCAGGAGGCTGAGAGYCCCCATGTGCTGTGGGCACCGGGCACTGCTGCTCCTGCTCCGTGGCTGTTGCTTTGGCTTTGCTGCAAGAGGACTTCATGACAGGACTCATTGCAACAACCTTGGACATGTGTGAGAAGGCTGTGAACCACAAGCCTCCAGCCCCTCTGGACATTCTTGTTGCAGAAGGGCAAGCACTCAAGTGAATGGTGGCCCAGGAGAGAAAGCCATCAAGGTGGGTTGGGAATGTCCATCTGGATGAGGAGCTCTCCAAGCTATGCATGGAGGAAGATCTGTCACCACAAGAGTCCCATGGCAGAGTGGAGCAGGTCACTCTAGGTTAGGACTTACTCTCCCAGTGAGGAACCTGACAAAGACACAAGGTTTGGAGAGGCTCTTTTTACCTGTGTGGTGTCCCATGCAAGGTGGGAGGCTGCAGTGCAGAGGGCTGCCTGCCCGAGGCAGAACAACAGGACATGATCTTGGATGATGATCCCTTTCCTGAAAGACCCTGCCTTGACAGGAGACAGAGAAATTGCCACAGCTGCTGCTCCTGGCAGCCTTGCCAAAGCAACAGAGCAGGCAAAGCGATTTAGCATTGCTCCAGTCATCCGTGGTGGCAGAGATCATTGCATCAACCCCTTCAGTATCGTGGTTAATGCTGAAGAAGCATCCTGTGAGGGCTGGGAGGAGTGTGTTGGTCCCTGGAGATCCGCTGTCTGAAGCAGAGGCAGCCCTCTCCAGCTGTGGTCCTCCTCTCCCACAGTCTCATCCTCCTCCTTTTGTGTGCAGCTGTTGATCCATGTGCTCCCATAGTGATGGAGTTCCTAGGAACTGGGACAGGAATCCAGCACTGGTTCCTCAGGAGAGGAGAGATTATGTGGATTTACACAGATTCCTTGTCTTGTGATGAAAATCTGATGTTTGAGCTTTCAGAATGGTTAAAATCAAAGTCCCCTTCAGAGAGCTTGTGCGTGGCTGTGATGGGGAAGGAGGAGAAGAAAATGGGAGGTGGTGGGGTCGGGTAGGAGGAAGAGTGTGAGAACGTTATTATGGAGCTCTGGGAAGCTGGTGAGTACCATCTCCCCAGCTGGTGTTTTATCCATTGTGGGTGCAGGAGCAAGGCAGAACTTGGGAAAGTGGAAAGCACTGAGTCTTTAGGAAAACAATTTTTTTTTAATGCAAAAGTTTCCTTTACTTCTGCAACTCTCTGCCTCAGGACTAATTACCAACAAATAACCGTAACACCAGGGGGGACCCAAGCCCCATGAATTGTGTTTGTTTGCACCATCTGCTCTTTATTCTGCAGGTGACATTCCCATAGTTGGGGGCAGTACCATCCATCCCTGGAAGCACACGGACTGATGTACCTGAACGTGTCTGGGCTGGCAGTTTTGTCCAAGGCTTGTTCTGCCCCCACGCTGGGGGCTCTGACTGCCTGTGGCTGCTTTCTGAGAGGTTTTATCTCACTGGGACTTGCTACCTGGCTCACCGCTGAAGATGATGGATGCTCCTTTGTGTGCTGCAGGATTTCTCTTGCAGCTCAAGTGGATGCTGGAAGAGGAAAAGGTCCAGAGTGTGTCAGGGCCCCTAGTGAGGTAGGGCTGGAGCTTATTCCCTTTTGCTGGAGAGCAGGATGGAATCTCCATCCCAGGGAGGAGAACAGTGTTCATGACTCTCACAGTAGCTGCCAGCATGACCTGGGAGCCTGTGCTGGGATCTCCTGAACCCACCAACTCCCCCGGGCTCGTTCCTTTAGCTCTCAGTTTGTCCGTGGCTGGCAGCTGCCACTCTGCAGGTCCTGCCTGGAGGAGCCACGGGAGCGGCTGGGTGGCTCGGCCTGGGAAGCGCGGGCGGGCAAGGTGTAAATTGCATGGAGGGCTGCCTTCACTGAGGTGAAAATGAAAAACTCTCCCAAGCTATCGAGCCCAGTGTTTCACAGCTCCCACGGTCCAAATGCACTCCCACTCCCTCTCACTGCTGCAGGGAGGATCTCGGGGGCTGGTTCTCTCCTGCCTGTCCTGGAGCCGTGGCACTGCCACATCAGCAGGAAGGGTGTCCTGGTTGCAGGCAGGACGGGGGCCTGCCGTGGGAAGGGGGAACTGTGCTGAGGGCAGGCAAGGATGCTGATGGTGTGGGAGGTGCTAATTGCCAGGCTCTGTATTCTGCTACCTGGAGGATTTGTTATCCTTTGGCGAGACTTTATTTTCCGCTGCCGTAGTGCTGGTGGTGGCACTTGTTCTTCCTGCTGCCTGATGGAAACAGCCTTTTCCTGATTGCAATAATATCACCTTCTGTTTCTGAAACACCTCACAGCCCAGAGGATTTGAAAGTAAAGTGCACGTGCGTGGGAGCAGTCTCACCAGCCCTGAAGTGTGAGTTTCTCCAGGCTGGGAGGCAGCAGCTGTTCCCCAGCCCTTGGCAGCCTGGTGCTGCTGTGCCRTGTGCCGGAGCTGGCTCTGGCCTGCCTGGCTCCATGTGCTCCCTGCTGGAGCTGCGAGCTGAGATGTTGGGGTTTCCTTGATGTTTGAGGTATTACTGGTGTAAAGCATGTCTGCCTGCCTCTCCCTCCAGCAATTTGTCTTTGCTTCTGCCCAGCTGTCTCTGGGGCCGATGGCTCTTCCCCAGCCTCTGGCTGCCCTTCATTGAACAGCCCTGAGCACCCAGGCTTCATCCCTGTCTCCCATTGTTAGGCTGTGGCTCAGGAGAGAGGACCAGAATCTGGGTTGGGTTTGAAAGGGATATTTAAAGGTTATCCAGTCCAGCCCCCCTGCAGTGGGCAGGGACATCTTTCMMTAGGGAAGTTTGCTTAAAGCCCCATCCAGCCTGGCCTTGAACTCCTGGCTATGCCCAGGGATGGGGCATCCACAGCTTCTCTGGACAACCTGTTCCAGTGCCTAACGACCTTCAGCACAAGGCATTTTATGTCCAGTCTAACCTGCTAGCCTTTGCTTTAAAACCACTGCCCCTTGCCCTGTCACCGCAGGCCCTGGTGAAAAGTCTACATTTCTTACTAGCACACTTTAGGGCTCCTCAAAGGCTTCTCCTCTCCAGGCTGARCAACCACAACTCCCTCAGCCTGTCTCCATGGCAGAGTTGTTCCAGCCCTTGGACTGTTTCTGTGGCCTCCTCTAGACCTGCCCTGGCAAGTCCATGGCTGTCTGATGTAGGGGTCCYCAGAGCTGGAGGCAATATTCCAGGTGGAATTACAAGAGCAGAACTGAGGGGAAACATCCCCTTCAGGCTGCTGTCCACACCACTTGTAGTGCAGCCCAGGAGATGCTTCACCCCAGGAGGAAGGGGTGCCTCTGTTTTTCTGCTTTCATCAGCTCACACGGGTGGCTTGAAGCAGTGTCTAACCTCAAGCTGTTGTCTGAGCAAAGAGGAATGGAAACAGGGACATTCCCAGTCTGGGCCTGGGACAGAGGGATGGCCCAGCAAGGAGGAGAATACCAAAGGGTGCCGAGTGCTGTGCAAATGAATTGCAAAGCCTCTCAGGACTACCTAGCACCCGTGTTCTAAGATAAGCAGGGATGACACACYGAGCATGGAGCGTGTGAGGAAGCGAGGAGGATGTGGCACACAGCACAGCTCCCCCCAGTCCTAGCTGGTGGCTCAGTTTCAGCTTTTAATTTTAGCAACTGATTTAGGGCCGTTCAGCTCCACGCAGTTTTGTTGTTCCTTTAAAATCCCTGGGACTGAAGCGTCCGACTCCATCGCTGGGAGATGGAGAGGATGGATGCCTCCAGCTGGAAGGAAGGTGTGGGGGAGTTGTGTTGTCTGGCGTGTGAGGACAGGGCTGGTGGGTCGCCTGGGGGTCTCCCCACACTCTCCCAGGTGCCAGCTGACTTGCTGACAGTGCCCAGAGCAGCCCCAGTGCCAGCAGCRCAGGCAAGAGGAGCCTTGTGGCACTGAGGCTGTGGTGGTGCCCTGGCTGGCTGGGGGGATGCTGGTGAGCCCCCTCAACAGGCAGCAATCCCCAACGATGGTCACAAGCCCCCTGTGTGTTTGCACCCTCAATCTATCCCTTCTTCAGGTGTGGCAGCATAATAAACAGAAAGGACTGAGTCCAGCTGCCTGTGGAAAAGCTCCTCATGTGGTTGGTGTTGCCCCAGTGTCACAGCAGGATGTGGATGGAAGCAGCTCCATGTGCCCTTCTGCTTYCCTGCAATGGCAGCAGCACATCCTGTCACAACAAGAGCAAGGGTTCTAGTCACAGTTGCACTGAGCAGCAGTTCCAGGCACACTGGGCCAAAATGAAGTTTAGACAATCCCTGTGAACAGCCCACAGCTTCTCCTTGAGTCTGGCCCTCCTGGCCACGTGTCCATTGGCCCCTCTGGGAAGTTCTCTCGACTGGCTCTGTGCAGAGAGCAGTCGGTGCTGAGGCTGGACCCTGCACTGTTGGCTTTCCCAGTGCCTCTGGGCAGGTGGCCAGGAGGGCAGCTCAGGGCTGCCTGGTTCTCCTAAGGGAGAAGAGTTTTTATCTGCTGGRTGACCAGTTGCTGGCTCCCCATGGTTTTTCCAGTCCTGGCTGGGGTTTAACAGGCACATTTTTCACGTGTTGCAGGCAGAAGGTGCTGTGGCAGGGATGGRTGCCAGGCACAAGCAATGGCTGTGTTCCTATGGCACACAGGTGGCTGGAGCATGAAGTGGACATCTCTGCAGTRGAGCCAGGAGCTACTGGGCAGCATGAACAGCTCAGCCTCCAGCTCTGCTCCAGTAGGAAGCTTACTGGTGGCATGGAAAACCTCTCCTCAGCTGCTCCTGCAGCATCAGTCCTGAAACAGGGACTCAGCAGGCTGGTGACTTAACCATCACCTTGTAAGTCATTCCAGGAGGTCACAGTAAGGAGTCAAGGGTGACAGGGAGCTTGTGGGGTGAAGTGGGGTGAGGACAGCAGCTGCCTCCCCACTGCCTTCCTGGCATCACTGGGAGTGTTGTGGGTTCAGCTGGAGCCTGATTGCCAGCATGCCCGTGCATGGCGAGGATCCAGAGAGCATCCACAAGGCTCGTTTGTGGTCTCCTAACAAGATGAATTCTTACAGCAGTGGGAGATGAAGCAAATCCAGTTGGTGACATTTGAATTCCTGAGCAGTTGAACCTGGCAGAGTGACAGAGACAGTCCCTGCAGTGCCCCAGCTCATCTTCTGCTTCCCAGCAGGTGCTGAGGGCCATGGTGTGACACGAGCACCCTGCCACCTCCTTCTGCCTTTGCACAATTCTGCCTGGATTTTAATGACTGCAGGTCATGGCTTGGACACCTTGTCATGTCCTCTGTAGCCCCAGGATTGCTCTTGTGCTCACCCAGGAAGGTGAGGGCATCTTCCCCCTGGGAGGCTGTGCCCAAGCCATATCATGAGCACACATTGTGTATGGACAAGTAAGGGGAGGAAGATTGGTGCTGACGAATAGCTGGCACCTCCTGCTGCTGGGGAGGGTCTCCCAAAAACCTGGTCATTGCATAATCCTGTCCTTTCTGATGCATGAAGCATGGGGATGCTCCTTTCCTAGCAGGATGAGAGTGACCTGGAGGAAATCCTGCAGTCAGTACGTGGTGGGAGGTGATAAGGAACCCGAGGTTAAAGATTGGGCGAGGTGCTGTTCCATCTGGGAAAGAGGAGTGCRAGAGTCTTCCCTTATGTAACGCCTTGCTCCCGAGAAGGTGGTGAGCAGCACCCCACCACGTTCCTCAGATGGGCTGAGAAGGAGTTGGCTTCATGGGAAGCATGGGTCTGATGTGGCAGCAGTATGCTGGAGCTGCTCTTCTGTCAGAACTGAACTTGTGGACTCCGGATGCGTTTGTGTGTGTAGATGGGCTGCATGGATTATGTGCCATGAATCCCCTGTTTCAGGTGCCATGGGGAGGGTCCTGCATAGAAATCAGCCCTGAATGCTGCACTGCTGCCTCTGTCTTTGCTGGCCATAGGAAGGGAGAGCTCCTGGCYGAGGCTGAGGAGGGAGGTGGCACTGCATGACCTTGCAAAGGGACAAGTCCTCTTTCCTGCCCCACTTACTGGTCCTGTTGTCACAGCCAGCAGCCTGACACTGACAGTGTCCCACTGTTCAGCTCTTGCTGAGCTCCTCCACCCGTGTGAGACTGCATTGGATTTGACTGGAGGGCTCTGCCTTGCAAACTCCACGTTCCCCTTGCTGCTCCATCTGTTGGCTTGGTGGCACAGCCAGCCAGGGGCTCCCTTCTCAGTGGCAGTGCTATACTGCCTGTTGAGCCTTTCTGTTGTTTTGCCATGTTGTTGAGCCTTTGCTAATTCGCTCTCTTCCCACACCTTTGCCTTTGGGCTCTGCTCTCCAGTCTCTCTGGGTTGTTTCTTTTCATTGCAGTGTTTCTCTCCATGGGGATAATCCCAAACTCACTGTGTCACCAGCCTCTTTTGCACTTTGCTGCACTATTCTTGCCTGGCCTCTGCCTGCTTCCTGATCTCCTTTGATATGATCACAGGGCTGATCTCCTACCCCCTTTAGATGATCCCCTTATCCGTTTCTGTTGTCATGGCCTCCCACCTCGTTGCCTCTGCCTGTTTCTCAAGCCTTTATGCAGCCTCAACCCTTTGTCCCAGGCTGGACAGGACAGCATCCCCAGCTTCTTGAGGACATTGTCCTCTCCTGAGCCCACCTGCCAGTGCTGAGCTCTGCAGCAGCCCTGCCAGAGGCTGAGTTTCTCTGGGAAGAAGTGTAGAGGCAGAGGCCAGCTCATTACCCTGGCTTCAAGATTAATTTGTACAGACATAAAGTAGCACCCCCAGGCTCTGGTTTCCCTCCATTTCATTTTGGGAAAAACCCCAGATGAATTGGGAAGAAATCAAGTATTGTAGCTGTCCCTAATGAGGCAGGCATGGGTATTGACAGGGAGTGTCCAGCCACTKTGGCATGGTCCCACCATGGTCCCCAGCCATGGGCTTTGGGCTGGACACCTGGGCTCTTCTGGCTTCAGGGACACAGAGCTGCTCCTGGCAGGGTGGAACGTCCATGTCTCTCTTATAGGATAATCTTGAGTGTGAAGCAGCATTTGGCTCAAGAGCCAGTCCTGCTCTTCATTCATGTGCACGTTTTTATTCCTTAAAAAGCCAAGATTCCCACATTTTGTATGGGCAGAGGGGGTGTTGTTTGTGTTTTGGGGGTGCCACTTCTGTGCCTGTGTAATTGGAAGTTGTAGCAGCCTAGAGTAGATTGTATGGAGAGGTTATGTCCCAGATCCACTCTTTTGGAACCTTAGGAGGGGCTTTGGGAAGTCAGCATGGGATGTCTYGAAGGCCAGACTGGAGCCCTGGTTGGAGACCTCACATGAAGTTAATGAAGGTCTCTTTGCTCTAAGATCCTTTGAGTTGTCCTTGTCTGCATGAAGTGATGGAGGGCCAGCTGGATTTGTCCAAAAAAGCCTGCAAATCCTGGAGGTACCTATCTCTGGTGTGTGTTGCAGTAACCTAAATTAAGGAGCCGAGCTGGAGGTTGGCGGATGGGCTTGTGGTTGGCAGAGCAAGGGGCAGAGYGGCGGGGAGGGCTCCTGTCTGCCTTGGTGCTGAAAAAGCAGGAGTGATATGAGCCGCCTCTGCTCTGCTGCTAAAAACAACCCAGCTTGTTGTTATTTAATGCAGTTTTGATCTGCAGGCCCCAGTGTTTCACCTGCCTGCAAGTGGGAACTCCAAACTCCGAGTGCCTTGGAAGCCCGCCTGCGTCCCTGCGTGTCCCTGCAGCACTGGRACAGGAAATGTGGTTCCTCCTGGGCTGGAGGAGGCACTGCTGAAATTCAGGCTGGGAGGCATTGGGATGGGACAGGTGAAGCTTCTCTTGGGGTCGTGTTTCTGCCACTGAGGTGTTTCTGGATAAACTGGGCCTCTGCATTGCCAGATCCTGCAGGCTTTCCCAGGAAAATGGACCCAAAGACTGCTCCTGTGGGATTTCTGCCTGTATTTCTTTTGGAGCATCCTGGCAGCATGGAGGAGGCTCTTCAGGTGGTACAACTGCCAGCACTGGGGAGAGGGTCAGTGTTGGCTCATGTCTGTTGTGGATGCTGCCTGGTGCCAGCATTAGTCTGGGAAATAAATGATTCTTAAATCCCACTGGTCCATCCCCAGGGCTCAAAAGGGAGTCAGGCTTTTGTAAGGTCATGATTGATGTGTCCATGGAGCTCATTCTTGGTGTGGGGCCAGCTCTGGCAACAGAGAGCCCCAGAGGGATGTRGACCCTGCTGGAGGATGTGCAAACRAGCCACAGCAGCGGGCCATGACAGAGGAGAATAGTTGAGGCAGGGAGGAAAATCACTGGGTCAAGGAAGAAGAAGCGGATAATCAGGGCAGGAGGGAGGAAGAGAATAGCTGGGGCAGGGAGGAGGAGGAGCAGAAGGAGGAGGATGATAACCAAGGTGGTTGCAGGGTTAAATAAAAGCTGTCAGTGATTTGAAAAGGGGAAAGAAAGAAAAAGAAAACCCGCTAAAGAGACACTCTCCTTTCTCACCCGGCTTGTAATCAGCCGCCCCCTCTGCCAGCGAGCAGCTGGCGGGCGGGCGGGCGAGGAGGGGGTGGCAGGAGGGTCCAGCTGCTCCTCACCCAGCCCTGGCACCCCAGGAGTCCCCAGAGCCCCGGCTCAGCCCCTGTCATGGGTCCCTGACAGGCTGGGGTCTTGAGGGGCACTGCCAGGGGGAGCTGGGGTGAGGAAAAGGAGGAGGGGGACTTGTCTGAAATGCCAGGGATTCATCTCCCACTCCCCCTGCCCTCGCCRTTCTTAAAGGAGCTGCTTGAGCTGTCGGCTCTGGATTATATTAATTAGCAGAGAAGTGCCTGTTCATGGGGCTGTGCTGCTCGTGGAGCTGTGCTGTTTGTGGGGCTGTGCTGCCAGCAGGAGCTGGAGATCTGGCAGGTCTGTATGAAGCAGCTGCCTGGCTCCCCAAAACCTCTCACCCCAGCCCAAAATAAACACATCAAAACCAAGGCTGAGCTGGGCGTCTTCAGCATCTCCTCCTGGAGCCCAGCTGGCKGCTTACCTTCAGGGCCAAACCTGCCTGCCCTGGTACCTGGGGCTGCTGTGGTAGGGAAAGCAGCACCGTGGTTTGGGATGGCACCCTCTGCTCCTCCCTAGGCCTCCAYGCCTGTGGCAAAGAGGACCAGGCTGACCTGGCTGGGCCAGCAGGTCAGTGTGGTGGGGGAGCTGCTGGGCTAGGAGGTGAGGACACATCCCTGCCCATGGCTACTTTGTGTCTTCCAGGAGAGGAAGCTGTGTGCCCACCCCCGGATCGAGATCTACAAGCAGGACCGCATCTACTTCGTGTGTCCCCTTGCCCGCCARGGAGACTTCTATGTGCCTGAAATGAAAGAACTGGAGAGGAAGAGCAGGGCTGCTGCAGCTGTGGCTGAGGACGCCCAGACAGACATCACAGGTATCCATGGCTTCTGCAKAGGCTCCACCTTCATCAGCCCTCACAGAGGTGGGGCCCTGGTATCCCCAGTCCTGCTGCCTGAGCAGAGRGGGACTGGCCTGTGCCCACCTGGTACCCAGCCAGAGTCTCAGCACACCTCTTCCCCTCGCCCTGTGCTAATCCCCAGGGATCTGAGATGTCATGGCATGCCTTGGGGAGCACCCAGGAACCCTTGCAGTTTTGGGTTAAGCCACTGTTGTCAGCRCAGAGCTGGATCTCACAGCTTTTAGTTGCAGCTGGGCTTGTTTTTCTCTTTGTCATATACATCTTCCTTGATCTCATCTTCATCTGTTACATATTGGGATTGCAAAGAGCTTAAATACCAGGTTGCTGTAGCTCGTGGTGGAGTTGCCTGAGAGCATCTGCTCAGCAAGATTTGTTGGAGCCTGGATGTATTCATACAGGAAGGGACCACAATGGCTGTAGGCGCAGAGCAGCAGTGCTATAGTAACCCAAAATGCTAGTTGCCTTCAGCAGCCCACATGCTCCCGTGCCTGTGAGATGTAAGAGCTGGCTGTCCAAGCATTCCCAGACACTGGACAGCACATCTGAGCTGGCTGCTGGCAGGGGCCTCCCCCCTGCCCCACGGCTTGCCCACGCTTGTGTAATGGGCATGAAAAAACCATGAGGGCTGCGCTCTCCTCGCGGGCACTTGGGTCATTTGCTTCCACACATCTTCAGGTTTGGGTCGCTTTAATTCTTAATCACATAAAAGCAAGCCTGGGAATTGCTTTCTGGGAGCTGTGTCCATTTAGTGTTGCAATGAGGAGTCTAATTGGAGCTGTTCCCCAGCCCTTCCAGGGCCCCTGTTAGCACGGTGCTCACTTGGCTCTTCTCCTCTTTGTCTGCCTTGTGTTGGGGCAGCACCAGCCCTGCTTGGGCAGAGGTGCCCAAAGCCCACTCACTCTGACAGCTTCCCCTTGGTTTGGAGAGGAATGGCAGGATCCATGGGAGCAAAAGCAGCTCGAGGGTGGTGCCTCCATAGCTGTGTGTGCTCCTGTGTGCCTGCTCAGGGGGTGCAAGAKCCCACAGCACAGCCAGGGGTGCTCGGAGCAGCCACTGCCCTGTGCCTGTCTCACTGCTTTCCTGGGTGCCACTGCCAGCAGGCCCACAGTGGGGGAGTCCTCTGCCCTGCTGGAACAAGGGCTAGGAAGGTCTTCCCAGTTTTAGAAGGCAAATTACTGTGGACTTTCTCACTCTGGGCTGGGCTGTCCAGCAGCAGCTCTGGGCCAGCTCCTCCACCACCCCTTCCCTTCCAGGCACATAGATGAACTTTTGTCAGTGCAATCTGATGCAGTGCATCTGCTGAGTCTGCACAAAACCAACTTCAAATAATAATGCCTGTGAGGTTGGCTCTGCCTGTGAAACCAAAGAGTTGGGCTTGGATGTGGCACTGTGATTGTCACTGCTGGCACAGTGGCAGAGCCACATCTGATGGGGTGTCACATCCTTGCTCTGGCAAGCTTATGGGTGGCTTGTGCAGCTCCTGCCTGAGGGCTTTGGTGGTCCCATTGAGATTACACCTTATGGAATGAGGTTGGTCCTCCCTTCCCAATGATTTTATATGCTGGGATCTGTGCAACCACCTCTGAGTTGGAGAAAGAGAAGCCTCTTTTCCCATCCTTTTTAGCCTTCCTCCCTGGGCAGTCCCTCTAGAAGCAAGCTCCAGTTAGTGAGAGCCCCTTCAACAGGCATGATGGACATGAGATCTTGGTGACTCAGGAGATCCCAGGATGTCCATGACAGTTTTCAAGCTTTCCTCTGCCAGCTGGAGRGTGGGCACAGCAATGTCCCCATCTGCCTGTCAGCATGATCTCTGCTCAACCCCAGTTGCTTGTATTTGGGTTATTTCTTGATCCTTCTCAGGTTTGAGTGGATGTTTCAAATGTTCCTGCTTTGCTGGAGGCCCAGGAAGTGCTCCTGGGACAGTGGGGGCAGGTGGCAGTCCTTGGTGGTGGCTCTCAGATCCTCTGGCTGTGCCTGAGCTGCACAAATCCAGGTRTAGGGCCTTGATACCCAGTTGTGCCTCAGTGGATAAGTGGAGACTGGGAAGGTTCTGAGCCCCATTTCCTCTCCCAAAGGCAGCTGAGGCTGCTCTGTGCACAGAAGCTTTGGGCTGTGTGTCCTCATGTGGCAGCAAAAGAAGCCTTCTCTTTCCCCCTCCCAAAATACTGAGATAAGGGCACTGTGATTTCAGCATGGACATCATGTTGAGTAACACTCTGTGTGAACACACCACTGGTCAATCACAGCTCAAGAAACTCCCCACCAGCAGCTGGATTATGCTTTCTTTGAATTAAACACTTGAGAAGTTCCAAGTGGAAGGTGTTGCCATTTCTCCTCACCTGTCACTGTGGCTGGTGCCAGACGCTACCAAGCGACTTGAAAGTGTAAGAAAAGCTTGGATTTGTTTTCTCAAGCCTCCTGACCTTGGAGCACATCTCTCCACTTGGGCTGTCACCTGCTGTCCTTGCTCCTGAGCTCGCCCTGGGAGGTGCTGGTGCCTGTGGCTGTGGGCAAGTGGCACAAAGGCTGGGACATGGTCTGGGCTCTGCTTTCTGTGCTGCTCTGCACAGAGCAGGGTGCTGGCAGCTCTGCTGAGGACCGACACACTCAGCACACAGGGGAGGGCCCGGGGGCTGTGGCTGCCTCTGCACCAATTCCGTCCCTTCTTCGCCATGCTCAGGGTCATTGGAAAGACGGGAAGCGTTTTGGGAAKGCGGCTGATGGGTCTGCAGGGGGCCAGTGTCAATCAGGATCAGTTGTTTTGTATTTAATTGTTTTTGGGGCGGGTCCKCGCTGCCGGCTCCCTCCAGCGGCGCTCTGCCGTGACCCCGCTGCTGCGCCTGGAAGGTGAAAGCAAACAAAAGCAGCCTCTCCACACGGGCTGGCTGGCATGGACACAGATGGTTCCCGAGCATGTGGCTCTGCCCAGGATCTCAGGTGCTCATTTTCATGGAGGGGAGTCTGTCCCACAGCATTCAGGTACAGCTGATGGCATCACACACTGAGYTCCAGTGCCACAGAGGAGCAGCTTTCCTGGTGTGTTCTGCCTCGTTCTTGCTTGCTTCCATCCTTCAAAGAGCCCTGCCTGTTCCTGCCTGCCTCTCCATCCTGGGAAGGGCCCCAGTCTCTCTCCTGGTGGCTTGTSTGTGAGCTTCAGCAGTCATGGACGAGCTGTGCCCCCTGGCAGCACACTGTATTTAGAGGGAATGAATATTTGATGGAATGAGGGGAAGGAAAGGGCCCAGGAGCACCAGGAGTGGAGCACTGCTCAGGCATCAGTGTGGCACAGAGGTGATGCCTGCCTTCATTCTGGATTTGGGAATGGTATGGCACAGGGCTGAGCTGTCTGRGGAGGCAGCTCCCCACCAGGCTCATTGGCAGGGTGGGGTGGGTGGTTCCCATTGCATCCATCCCTGGCTGGCCTCTTGGARTTGGCTGCTTAACATCCCTTCTTCCTGGCTTTTGAGGGACTCCTTWACACCCTGTCATGGTTCACCCCAGGCTGTGCCTATTTCCCAAATGAAAACTCCTGGGTTCCATGTTYCTGCTGAGTGAGAGTGCAGTGGGATGGCTGTGACATCCTTGAGGGAGCAAGGTCAAGGGCGAGTTGCAAGAGAGGATGGCTCTTGCCTCACAATGTGCCAGAGGGAACAGCCATGCTGGATCAGGGTGCTGGACTGGTTCCTGGTGTAAGGGAAAGCCTTGGGAAAAGTAAATGCAAGGAATGGGTCATGGGAGGACCAAACAAGGTGTGTGGGAGGATGGACAAGTGGGTGTAACAGCTGCTGGAAGTGTGTGCCTGTGAGATGGGGGCTGAATCCCTGCCTGCCCTCCCCCAGGGCTCTGGTTGCCCTCTCAGAGCCCCTTGCACTGCCTGCCTGGCCTCCCTGTTAGGGCAGCTGCGTGTTCCTGCCGCATTCCCCTGCCAGAGCTGACCCCACATGGTCCCTGGCAGCAGCAGCTCTGTTGCCCTGCCCACCCCAGACATTTACCCTGGCCAGGCTGAGGGGCCGTGCCAGAGCCAACCTCTTCCTGTGCAGAGAGGAGCGAGGCTGCTGAACTGGGCAGATTTGCCAGCTGAGGCTGCTCGAACGTGATCAGAAGTGACAGAGCAGTGACAAAGTGCCTGGCTGAAGGGAAACAGGACTGGATTTATTGTCACCCTTGGAGCAAGGGAGAGGAAGGTGGCTATGAGAGCAAGGACAGCAGTGCTTTCCCACAGTGGTGGCTTGGAGCAGTGTGTAGGTCAGCTTCGTCCCTGTCTTCTTCTTCCTGAGCTGCTGCTCCTCTCCTCAGGAGCTTCTTTGCTTTGTGTCATGGGGTTACATGACAGCTTCTGGGCCAAAATGTTCCCTGGGGTGCCAGGGGAGAGGTGCTGAGCAGGAAGGGCACTGCTTGGGGGGCTGGCGTCACTYCTGTCCCCTGGGATCTTAGAGGGACACAAGATGGCCACACATGACATGAGCTGTCATGAAGCCGTGGTGGGAACATGTCCATGTCACCTCAGGCCACCAATTTGGCCAAATCAGATTATTTCTTCTTTTCAGATCACCACTAAAGACCTTGCAAGCCCTAATTTGTCTTGAAGGCTCAGGGTCTTCATCTCCCTTTCATCCCCCACAGCTCTTGATCTTCCCAGAGGCTCCCTGCTGACCCAGTGCCCTGCTGAGGTCCTGTCAGGTGGGACAGGACAGGACAGCATCTCCCACCTTTCTGCTGCCCACTCAGYGGCTGCTGTGCCCTTCAGCGAGCGCCTCGCTGCAGCGTGCACAACATCCTTTTTAACTTAGAGTAAATGTAGTTTCCATGTCAGCTGCTCCCTGATGCTGCAGCAAAGGCAGTGTGTGTTAGTGGGCAGTGGTTTTTTTTCCTCCTTTCCATGGGAGGGGTCACCTGGCATTGCCTGGGGAGGGKCCAAGGGCTCGTTTTGTGCCAGCTGCCCAAAGGGTCGCCAAGGTGAGAGAGTGGAGGCTCGGGTTCCTTTCCAGGATGAAGCCATCCAGGTGGGATGAAGCAGTGGGTGCACTGTGTCTGTGCATCTTTTGTGGCTGCCCCTCATCCTGCTGCCACTGCTGGGTCCTGGGAGCAGCCGTCACTCAGGCGGCGGGGCCGTGGGATGAGGATGCTGCTGCTCAGGAGGCAGAGTTCTGCCATTTACGAGCAGCTCTGCTGGCAGCTGCCCAGGCCGGGAGAAAAACAGCACAGAAAAAGGATTTAAGGATGTTTGGAAGGAAAGTTCCCTCCTTGGTGAATCTCCTTCAGGAGATCAGTGGCTGCCACACGGCTGCAGGAGAGCAAGCAGCCCAGCCTTGGGCAGCCTGGCTGCAGGAGCTGGAGGAGGCTGGAAATGCCTGTGGAAACCCGAGGCAGCCCCATGCCAGCGTCAGGGGATGGAGCTGCACCAGCAGGAGACAGTGTGGAGAAGAGGGCTCTCCTCTCYCACCTAGGATGGTGATGACTGCAAAGAGGCTCCCCTTTGCCACTTCCCAGCCCTGTTGGTGGCAAGCCCCAGTCCTCCAGGGGTGCTGCTCCTGAGTGGGGCTCCTCCTGGTTCCCCTCCTGGTTTCCCTCCTGGTGTGGGCATGATCCTCAAGCAGGGGTGTTCAGTCCAGCATGGATGGAGGTGCTGGGAGGTGACAGAGCCTGGCACTCACTTCCCACTGATGCAAGGCAGGCAGGGAGGAGATAGAGCAGGGAGGGCCATGATGAGAGAGCCTGCCCAGCATTTGCAGACATAGCGTAATTAACAATGAGGATCTGTGATGTCATAATAAACCACGTGGATCTGTGATGTCATAATTAACAATAATTAATGTTTAACAGGAGGGTTTTGTCTCCTGGCTGGTTGCTCTGGCAACAGCACCGAGCTGCTGGTCTCAATCTGACACGTTCCTCTCCTTGTGGACTCCTTAATTGTAWTGTCAATGGAGCTAATGAGGCAGGGGTCTGGGGAGGAGGAGCTGGGCCAAGGGGCCCCCCTGGGCASGCAGGGACAGCCCCGGGGGCCTGGTCATGAGATGGGCTGGCAGCCAGGTCATGTGCAGAAGCACAGAATGAGCTGGGAAGGCTCCCCCTGTCCTCTGCCACCCCGAGACCTGCCTGCTGCTCCCCTGCCTATCTTCACACTGCTGCCAGAGCTGCTGGCCCTGGGGGAGCCATGGAGGGAGTGGGAGCAGCCTGTCAGGTGCTGGAGGCACCAGGATGCCCTGGCATGAGGCTGGACATCCATACCTGCTTCTGACAGCAGAACATCTGAGGATTTGCACTTGTACCATCATCCCCTTGAGTGCTTAAAGAATGCTGCAGCTCCATACCACCCTCACAGTACAGTGTCCTTCTTGCTCTTTGTCTCATTCCTGGTGCCATGCCAGAGACAGGCATGCATTCTCCCCAAGGAGGGGCTTGGCAGGTCCTTGTTGTGTGCACAGGAGCAGCTGCGGGGCCTTGGTGTAGCCAGGTCAGGGTATGGCTGGAAGATGGTGCTTGTTTGGGGGTTCCTGATTTCAGRGAGCAGTTTGAGCTCAGCCCATTGTTGACCTGGTCACATCTCAAAGGCATAGGAGGTGACAAGAGGTAGGAGCTGGTCTCTGGGATCCCAGAGGCTTCTGGTGGCTTCGAAGGCTGTGGCCCCCATCCCCACTGCCTCCTTCCCACAGCACTCACTCTTCCCCATTCTCTCTCCATCCCAGGGGTCGACACCATGAGCGAGACGAGCTCCATCAGCGTGGAGGCCACAACTGACAGCAGGGACACCTCGGTGGCCACGTCCATCCTGCTGCCCCTGGCAGGCAGCCGCGGCCGGGAGGAGGCGGACACGCGCAGCGAGCACAGCTACAGCGAGTCGGGAGCCAGCGGCTCCTCCTTCGAGGAGCTGGACCTGGAGGCTGCGGGGGACGGGGASGGAGCCCCGGGGCTGCTGCCTGACGTGGGCAGCCAGGAGCTCACAGACAAGTGGACCAAGGAGCCCATTGCTGCTGAGAGAGGAGAGGAGTGAAGAGAGACCCGGCTGCCTCACCTCCCACCGGCGTCTGAGTTACTGGGAACCAGTTGCCTTTCCCACCTCCTTCCTCTCCAGCCAAGAGATTTTGGCTGCTGATCCCCCCCAGGACCTGCTCTCCCTCTTTGCAGAAAGGGTGTTTGACTGTTTTTGGGGGTGCTGGGAGGTGGGGGGGTTTCTGTGGTGCTTGGTGGCGCAGGGTTAGGTGCGGGCTGGGGGCGCAGTGAAATGCATTTGCTGTGTGTGTGTGTGCAGGCGCGTGCCAGGATCCTTGCAGGTGTCTKGGGGATGGTGGTGGATGTCAGAGATGTCCCCCCTCGTCTCTGCTGGTGCCCCTCTCCCCCACAGCTTCTCTCTGCTGCACCACCACGTTTTCTAGCACCAAAGAGCTGTGAGTCGGGTCAGTTGGGTTTGTTCCCCTCTTCTCTTCCCCTTGCTGAACAATGGAAACATCCTGTGTAAATGTGGTCCTCCTGGCACTGCCACGGGCGCTTTGGGGTCTGTAATAAAGTGGATGCTTTTCCTCACTGGTGCCTGGTGCATTGCTGACTTGTCCTTTGGCCGATTGGGCCATCCTGTCCCATGGTGGGGAGTGGGCTGTGGATGGGAGCTGCCCCCGCAGCCCTCAGCTGAGCCAAAGAGCTGCCCAGGGGCTCTGCATCCCTGCTGCTCAGGCTTTCTCCCTGCCTGGGCAACCCAGCAGGGCACGGGGGCTGTGCCCAGCTTGTGCAGGCTGCAGGGGAAGGGGCAAGGAAGGGTCCCAGCTGCCCTGCTGAGCTGGGCAGAGCTGGAGGGAGGTGGCATCCCCTCTCCTCCTGGGAACCTGCGGAGAGTAAAACCAGTGTAAAGCCAGGTATAAAGCTGCTGCTGGGCCTCCTCCTCTGGCAGGGGGCACCTGGCTGCCTGCACTGTGCCTTCCTGACATCCCATCTGTCTGTCCTGCTGCTGTGGAATGCAGGCAGGGAGGGCTGCCTGTGGTGGTCCCCATTCTCTGTCTCTCAGCTTGGRGCAAGTGAAAAGCCTGGACATCATGGTCATGGTGCCACGGGGCAATGCCAGGTGCCAGAGCACCTGCTGAGTGCCCTTGGTGCCTCCAGCAGCCCAGGGATTGTTCCTGGTGGTCAAACGTAGCAGCCCAAAACTGGGAYTTGGGTTGGGGGTGTCAGGGCCAGGGGAGGTCTGACTGCCTCTCCATGGTGGGAATGTGTCCTCCCTGGCYTGGAAAGGTCATGATTAGTCCTCAGCCAGTGATTGACATGAGATTGTTCATAAATATTTTGTGCTCTGAGTGATAAAATATTAAACTCCTCCAGCCCACATGGAAAAATATTGCTCTTCCCGGTGTTTATCTTTGTTGCTGGTTATTACAAAACTGCCAAGCCCCCTGAAATATTTATGCTTGGCTGAGGCTCCTGGGGGATTGGAGCCAGGCAGTGGCTGGATACTGACGGTGCTTGTCCCCTAAACCCACTGAAGCTGGGCGCCAGGGGGGCTTTGCCACCATTCTGGAGCAGCAGCCGGTGCCCAGGTGTGTGAGGCTGGAGCCAGGACCCACCTGCTGGGGGGAAGTGGGACCACGGCAGTGCCACATCCCTTGGCACAGCACACCTCCAATCCTTCTTGTCACCTCTGTCCACCCTGGCCTGCAGCAGTGAGGTCCCCCAGCCCAGGCACCCTCCTCTGCCCAGTGTCCCTCTCTGTCTCTGCCAACAGTCTTGAAAGGACGGGGCCGGTGGGGTCTGGGGTCCTGCTGCTGTGGGACTCCAGGGGGGACCTTGCCACAGATGTTCTGAATTATCCCTCCCCRCACCAGGATTGCCAGGGGGAAGGGAGTCCAGCAGTGTCTGACTCACTGCAGTGCCCTTAACCCACAGCCTGCGAGYGTGGAAGCTGGCAGAGGSGAAACTGAGGCACACAGTGGTGAGGTGGTTACTCGGGGCAGTGCCCAGAAGCGCCCTTGTCCCCTGTGTCATCCCCTGTCCCGTTCTTGGCTCTGAGTGATGGAGATGCCACAGGATCCTAGGCAGCTGAATGGCTCTAGGAAGAGTTTGGGCAATTGGTGGAGATCTGGGGCACAGCCCTGCCCTGCCGTGCCTCTTTTTGTGTGGTCCAGAGCCTTCCCCAGCTGGGTGCTTGGGCTGCCGGGGTGTGCTGGGGCTGTGCGGAATAGAGAGGAGGCCACTGGGGTGATGCCGGGTGCCTCAACTCCTCCCAAGGACTTGGGGAGCTGTGGGCAGGCCAGGCAAGGGGGGAACAAACCCTGGGGCACCAGCTTGTGGCTGTGGAATTGATCTGGGGCTGGGTCCCCCCTCACTGTCTGGGAATGAGCTGGGGGCTCTGGGGCCAGGGGAGCAGGTGCCGAGCTGTGCCCTGCCGCGTCTGCCAGCGCGCAGAGCAGATCCTGCCTGCCCCGGCCGTGTCCTGCCTGTTCCGGCCGTGTCCTGCCTGCTCCAGCCATGTTCTGCTTGCTCTGGCCGTGTCCTGCCTGCTCCGGCCGTGTCCTGCCTGCTCTGGCCATGTCCTGCCTGCTCTGGCCGTGTCCTGCCTGCTCTGGATGTGTCCTGCCTGCCCTGGCCGTGTCCTGCCTGCTCTGGCCGTGTCCTGCCTGCTCTGGCCGTGTCCTGCCTGCATCCTGACGGTGCTCTGGCTCAGTGTGACCATCCCGTGCTGGACCTGGCTGTGTCTTGCCTGTATTTTACCTTCTCCGTCCATGTCCTGCCCGTGCTCTGCCCGTGCTCTGCCTGGACCTGGCCGTCTGCCCCCGGCTTTCCCCCAGCCCCGGCCGTGCCCTGCCCGGCTCAGCCGGTGCCGGAGCGAGCGGGGGGCAGTCGGGGCGGCCCCGGGGGTGCCGCTGCCCACCGGGCCGGGGCCGGACCGGGGCGGGGGCCGGGGCCGGGCCGGGCGGGGGGCGGAGCGGCTCCGCTCTGCTGGGGCTGGCGGAGTGTCAGAGGCGGCGGCGGGAGGCGGTGGCAGCCGCAGCTCCGAGACAGCCGCGGCACCGRCACTGGCACCGGCTCCCGGCGCAGTCCGCCGGGCCCAGGTAAGGGCTGCGCTCCCACCCCGGCGCTCCCATCGCCGTGACCTCGGTTCGCGCCGTGCCCCGGCGGCGCGTCGCCGTCTCCAGAGCCGCGGTGCCGGCGGTGGAGCCGCACGGAGACCGGCGATACCCCGCTGCCGTCGGGGTCGCGCCACGGCGGGGCTCGGAGACCGGCGGCCGGTGCCGGGGCTCCCGGAGCTGCGGGACGAGAGCAGAGCACGGGCGCGGGCACCGGCACAGGCGGGGCCGGGGATGCGGACGGTCGGGCTGGCACCGGGGCTGCTCCCGCCGCTCACCCTTGCCCGGCGCAAGACGCKGCGCTCCGGGTGAACAGCCTGGGGGGTTCTGGTCCCCCGGTGATCSGGCAGCCCCGAGCCCCGCAGCGGCGCTCAGCAGCACCCGCCGCCCCTCCGGCCGGGGCTGCCCGCCGGCACCGGGGCAGGGACGCGGGGTCACCGCCCGGCCCGGCGGGGACAGACCCCGGTCCCTGCTGTTCCCCGGGGCTCCCGTCCGGCTGTCCGGGCCGGGACGAGCCGGGGCTTTGAGGGGGCTGTGAGGGCGCCGCCGGATCTCGGGGCGCGCTCGGGACGGGATGCGGGGCGGCCGCGGGGCGGGGGAGCGCCCCGGGGAGGCGGCTCGGCCCCGCGGGGTCCCGGGGCTGGCAGCCCTTGAGCAGGGGACAGGCAGGGGCTCCTGATAGAGCTCGGCGGCCGTGGGACCTCCGGGACCTCCGCGGGAGGCGACACTGTCCCTGCGCCCCCGCAGCCCTGCCGTTCTCGCACACGCCCCAGGTGTCGCACGGCCCCCGGGATGCGATGCCTCCCCGGTGTCGCACGGCCCCTGGGATGCGGTGTCGGAGGGGCCAGGGCTCCTGGCAGGGAGTGGGAAGCGCTCCGAGCACGGAGGAGCCGCGGCCCCTTCTCAGCCACCGCGGTGCGAGGAGRGGCTGCCCGCAGCTGGCAGGAGCTTCCCGCCGTGCCGTGGCTGTCGGGCTGGGCTCGGCTCTGCCCTGCCCGGTGCTTCAATTCCCCGGACGCTCTCCAGAGGTTCCCGCGGGCTGTCAAAGCCCCGGCACTGAACCAACCGAGCGGAGCAGCTGTGGGAATGGCGGGAGCCCGGCTCACTGTCCATCGTGGCTCGCTGCCGGGYGATGGTGGTTTGCCCTTCACAGGAGCTTGGCCTGAAGGTGCCTTTCATCTGGTGGSTCCTGTCAGCTGCCCCAAACGATCTGGACCACAGGGACCCGGGTGCCCAGTGCCATTGGACCCCTGTGCCAGGCTCAGCCTGCCRCTGATGGGCTCCAGCAATAATCCATGTGCCTGTGGCCTCTCCCCTGCCTGAGGAAACMCCAGGTCCCTTAGAAGCATTTATTCCTGAAATAAGGCAGGGACTCTTTCTCTCATCTCCGAAGTCCTTCACACTGTGGGGTCAGGTAGGAGATGCCCTGAGACAGATGGGGACTCRGCAGCAGCAGACAGGCACTCAGGGGCATGGAGGAGCAGGAGGAGGTCTGCATGTGGCACCCCACCCCACCCCATCAGGCTCTGTGCCACRCTGCTGCCTGCAGCCCCCCGGGCATCACTGCCAGCTCTGGCTGCTTGCTGGAGGGCTCCTCCAGCACAGCCATCACCTGTCTGGGAGCAGCACGGGGGCATCAAGGGGTCCCCTCCTCCTGCTCAGGGAGAGCAGCCTCAGTACRGGCTGCAGGGACCTGCAGGGGGCCAGCACTCCCTGGCATCCCCCCCCACCCTCTGTGCCCCCACAAGCCCTGCTGGGCTGTGGAAGAGGCCGTGGTCCAGCACAGCATCAGCAGCTTCCCGTTCCAGAGCAGCCTGAGGCTTCTGGACTGCCGGGGGGTCTCCTTCTCCCATGGTCCCTGAAATGCCAGCCCCGAGGGATTTCAGCAGTCAGCTTCAAATGGGAAACAAATCTCTCCTGTGATTTGGGAAAAGACAACCAATCTCGGAGGGGACTGCATCCTCTGCCAAAACAAGGCCTGCCTGCTGCAAAAGCCTTTGATTCCCCCGCGCCTCCGTGCTTTCTGCAGAGGGAGTCAGCAAACCTGGCTCTTACTTTTACTGAAATCTCTGAATTTAGTATCCAGGGAAGGAAGGGGCGGTGGTGAGAGAACAGACTCTGAAGCACCRCGACTGCCAGAACCTGCGCCTTGCTGTGTGAGGGTGAAGCCAGTGGAGAGCCCCTGCTCCAGCCCRGTGCCACGGGCAGCCCTGGGGGCAGCAGCAGCCCCATGGCTATGGCATGGAGATTAAAATACCGTGGGCACTGGGTGCTGTGGGCACGGTGGGCTCCTGGCTGGCTGCYTTTGGCAGGGCTCTCAGCAGGAGGGTGGGATCTGTCATCACCCCTGATGCTGCTGCGTGGGTCGGGGGCTCGGCTTGGAGCCGGCCTTGGCTCTGTCTGCCCAGCCTGGTCTGTGCCAGGTGACATCCCTGCTCTTTCCCCCTCTGCGATATTTTAGGGCTGTCCCCCTGCAGGCTGTTCTGCCCGATGCTGCCAGAGGGGCCAGCTCTGTGCCCACCCTACGCCACTGTGTCCCTGGGAGTGCTGTGGGGAGGCTGGTCCCTGTGCCCCTCCATGTGCCCTGGGATCTGTGCCACTCGTGTGTGTCCTGGGGGTTCTGGGTCACTGTAGGAGCTGCTGCATCTGTTCATCTTGCCTTTCTGCAGGGGATTTGTTCCTAGGGGCATCCCGGGTGGGGGGCACAGGCAGGCTCATGGCCTGGCTCTCCCGTGCAGCACTGACTCTCTCTGTCCCTGTCCCCGTCCCTGTCCCTGTCCCTGTCATGCCTGGCATCCCCAGCAGCTTTTCCCTTTGCTTTTCCAGGTGCCGAGGGCTCTGCTGGGGTGACACCACTCTCTCCCACCGACACCACGCCGTGCCACCCCCCACCACCCGATGCCTGGGGACTGCCTGCCCTCACCTTGACGGGTGGCAGCGGGTGACACGGGGTGGCGTGGGTCCCCCAGCCAGCACCAGCACACCCCATGGCGGTGCCCTTGGCCGCCTGGCTGGGGCTGATGCACCTGGCCACCTGTCTGGCTGCTGGGCACGGCATGGCTGGCAAGAAGGAGATCAGCATGGATGGGGACCTGGTGATCGGGGGCCTCTTCCCCGTGCATGAGAAAGGAGTGGGGAGCGAAGACTGCGGCAAGATAAACGAGCACCGGGGCATCCAGCGCCTGGAGGCCATGCTCTTCGCCCTGGACGAGATCAACAAGGACGGGAGCATCCTGCCAGGGGTGAAGCTGGGTGCTCACATCCTGGACACCTGCTCCAAGGACACCTATGCCCTAGAGCAGTCCCTTGACTTCGTCCGTGCCTCCCTTACCAGGGTGGATGGTTCTGAGCACATCTGCCCCGATGGCTCCTACGCCGTCCACGATGAYGTTCCCACTGCCATCACCGGCGTCATCGGCGGCTCCTACAGCGACGTTTCCATCCAGGTACCTCCCTGAGGGGCAAGAGGAGCTCGGATGGGGCTGGGGGTTGGAAGTGGGGGCGGAGGGGGTAAAACCTTGGCACTGCCAGTGCGGCACAGGGAAGCTCACTCATCCCTCATGGTGATGCTCTGCCCCTTCCTCCAGCAGGGAGGGAATGCTAGGTGGGCACCTGAATGAGCCATCTCTCTGTGGTTGTGGGGGATGTGCCCGGGGTCCCCTTGGGGTTTGCATGAATCCCCCAACACTCCATTAGCTGTAGGAGCCAAGCCTCACATGGGGACAGGTGTTTATTCCTCTCCTGGGTTCAAGGCAGCAAGTGCAGCTCCTCAGCCCAGCTCATGTCTGGACTGTGCCGGGCAGAGCAGACCAGTGTGAGGGGGCACTGTCCCCCTTTCCCCCCCAAAGGTCAGCCCATGAGGTGCTGCAAGGGACATGCACCTCTGAGGGGCTCAGCCATAGGGCTGCCTGGCTAAGGCAGGGTGTGCTCAGAGGATGAGTGCCCCTGCGTCCCCAGTCATCCCACAGGAACTTCAACCTTCAGACCTGGCTGTGACCYGGGCTGGGGTGCATGTCAGTCCCAAAAACCATGGCTCTGTGGACCTGGAGGTTGGTTTCAGCAGGGACAAGAACATCCCCTGAGGATGCRGGACTCAGCAGGACCAGCTGTGTCACAGTAGTGGCCAGAGGGCCACATGCTTGCTGAGATTTAGAGAGTCCCCAGCATGTGCCAGACTGTGTGTCCTGGTCCCCGGGGTCCCTGCCTCCCCCAGCATGGGGTAGAAGAAGYTGGGACTGTGTGATGGAGGCAGCATCCCAGCCCACCTGGACACTTGTCCCTTCCCTTGCTGGGAACCCAGCATGTCCCCATGTCCCAACCCTGGGCAGGCAGGTGTCAGCAGGGGCAGAATGTGGGCTGGCTGGGCAGCTCAAGGGGCACTGGAGGGGCAGGGCAGGCTGGCAGCTCCCACACATGGTGAGGACAGGCAGCAGCATCGCTGCGCTCGGGGACACTCTTGCCATTAGGGGAATTTGTCGTCAAGATCATTTGTCCACGTTAATTAAGCCTTGTCTCCTGCCTGGGGAGCAGTGAGATGCGGGCAGGCTTGGCAGCCCCTCTGGCACACCCGAGGTCCCCTTGCTGCCCCCAGAGCCTGGGTTTAACAGCCTCATTAGTGGGGATTTTTCCCCTTTGAAGCTAACGAGGGATTCTGCTGAGTGGCTGGAAGGTGCCAGTCCCACTGAGCTCCTGATGTGGGATGCGCAGGCGCCGCTCCCCTGACCCACTTCTGCAGCATGCCCCAGCCTGCTGGGGGCACTCTGCCCGGGCTCCCAGCCCCTAGAATCCTTTCCCCCTGTGCTGTAGGGCTGCCAGGCATCCTGGCTTTCTCCTTGCCAGTGAGAATCTCCCACAGGTCAYCTATGGCAGACTTTCTGCTTTTGTCCCCTCCCCAGGCCCGAATTTTGAAGTGGAGTGCTTGAAACACTAAAAAAAATATAAAAAGAAAGATAAATGGGCATGTCTGAGGGCTCAGGCACTCTGTGAATGTGCCATCCATTCTTCTCCAGTCCCTCCACGGATCAGGATGCGCTCTGGGTTGAGACGGTTGCTCCTCTGGTTGAAATGGTTGTGTTTGGGAGCATTGTGCAGCACTGGGTACAGGGTGGGGTCCCCCCACAGGAATGTCCCTTGCTGGCCACCCCTTCAGGCACTCACCTCTCCTCCTGCATGCAGGTGGCCAACCTGCTGCGGCTCTTCCAGATCCCACAGATCAGCTATGCCTCCACCAGTGCCAAGCTCAGTGACAAGTCCCGCTATGACTACTTCGCCCGCACTGTCCCTCCAGACTTCTACCAAGCCAAAGCCATGGCAGAGATCCTCCGCTTCTTCAACTGGACCTACGTCTCCACTGTGGCCTCAGAGGGCGACTACGGGGAGACAGGGATCGAGGCCTTTGAGCAGGAAGCCCGCATGCGCAACATCTGCATCGCCACCTCYGAGAAGGTGGGGCGCTCCATGAACAAGAAGACCTACGATGGAGTGGTGCGGGCTCTGCTGCAGAAGCCCAATGCCAGAGTGGTTGTGCTGTTCACCCGAAGCGAAGATGCCCGGGAGCTGCTGGCAGCTGCCCAGAGAGCCAACGTGTCCTTCATGTGGGTGGCCAGTGATGGGTGGGGAGCCCTGGAGAGCGTGGTGGCCGGCAGCGAAGCGGTGGCAGAGGGAGCCATCACCATCGAACTGGCAGCCTACCCCATCAAGGAGTTTGCTTCCTACTTCCGAAGCCTCCACCCCTACAATAACAGCCGAAATCCCTGGTTCCGGGAGTTTTGGGAGCAGAAGTTTAGGTGCAGCTTCCACACGCAGGACTGTAGCCGGTACTCCCTCAAGACAGGCAAGTTTGAGCCAGAGTCCAAGATCACGTTTGTGGTCAATGCAGTCTATGCCATGGCTCACTCTCTGCACAACATGCACCGGACWCTGTGCCCCAACTCCACCAAGCTCTGCGATGCCATGAAGCCTGTCAATGGCAAGAGGTTTTACAAGGACTTTATACTCAATGTTAATTTTGATGGTGAGTCCAAAATGGAGATGGGGTTTGGCTGCCRAACTGGAAAGGGATGGGTGGAGGGTAGGAAACAAGGAGGCCCAAATTTGACCCMAAACCCTCCAGTTCCTCCAGCTTGCCCATGCCCAGGTCTGTGGTTGTCCTGAGGTGCCAACAGCCAGCCCACCATCATCCTTGGGAGGCAATCCAGGTCTTCTGTTCCTAGTGGAAATRTGTGGAGAAGCTGTGGACCAGCCCCACCCAGCCCCAGGGACCCTCGAGAACAGGGGTCCTTACAACCATCATGATTTATTCCTGTTTCAGGAATTAAACTGGTGGGATACCCTTGATCAGGGACCCRTGTAGTTTGGGGTGAATTAGAAGCATTTCCTCTGTGACTTGGGCTGAGGATGTCATGGCTACCAGGAGTCACTGAGGGCCATGGAGGCTGCACAGCCACCCTCTGTCCCTGCAGAGCTGGCTGGGGCTCACAGGCTCTCAGGCAGGTGGGTAGTTCTCCTTTGCTTTGCTGCCCCTAACATGTGCACAGGCAGCARGGATGGGAGTGAAGGCAGGAACCAGGTTGGACATTTGCCTGTGGCCATGGTGGGATGTGAGCCTTTGGATGAGCCCTGCCTCGAGGCTGGAGTGAGTGTTCTCCTGCCCTGAGCAGTGACTGTCTCCCCCTGTCCTCCCTGCAGCTCCTTTCAGGCCAGCGGACACGGAGAGCGTCGTTCGGTTTGACCGCTACGGCGACGGCATCGGGCGCTACAACATCTTCAACTACCACCACATGGACGGGCGGTACCGGTACCAGAAAGTGGGCTACTGGGCAGAGGGGCTCATGCTGGACACCAGCCTCATCCCCTGGGCTGAGACCTCCATTCCCGTGTCCCAGTGCAGCGACCCCTGCAAGAAAAATGAGATCAAGAGCATGCAGCCCGGAGACATTTGCTGCTGGATCTGCATCCCCTGCCAGCCCTACGAGTACCTGCTGGATGAGTTCACCTGCATGGACTGCGGTCTTGGTTACTGGCCCAACGAGACCCTGAATGGCTGCTACGAGCTGCCCCAAGAGTACATCCGCTGGAAAGACGTCTGGGCCATCGGTCCCGTCACTATCTCATGCCTGGGCTTTATCTCCACCCTCTTCGTTATCGGGGTCTTCGTGAAGAACAACGACACTCCCATCGTGAAGGCCTCTGGACGGGAGCTGTGCTACATTCTGCTGACTGGGGTGCTCATGTGCTACAGCATGACCTTCATCTTCATCGCCAAGCCCTCCACGGGGGTGTGCACGCTGCGGCGCCTGGGGCTGGGCACCTCCTTCGCCGTCTGCTACTCAGCCCTCCTGACCAAGACGAATCGCATCGCCAGGATCTTCAGCGGGGTGAAGGAGGGCGTCCAGCGCCCCCGCTTCATCAGCCCAACGTCACAGGTGGTCATCTGCATGGCCCTCATCTCCTGCCAGCTGATCATCGTCATCATCTGGCTGCTGGTGGAGACCCCTGGCACAGGCAAGGAGACTGAGCCTGACAAGAGGTACATTGTCACCCTCAAGTGCAACAACCGTGACTCCAACATGCTCATTTCTCTCACCTATAATGTCCTCTTGATTGTCCTCTGCACGGTCTACGCCTTCAAGACACGGAAATGTCCCGAAAACTTCAACGAGGCCAAGTTCATTGGGTTCACCATGTACACGACCTGCATCATCTGGCTGGCCTTCCTGCCCATCTTCTACGTGACCTCCAGCGACTACCGTGTAAGAGCTGGAGCTCTGAGGGGGCTCTGACAGGGCTTGATCTAAGTGGTCCTGGAGATCTGGGCCATGCAGGGTCCATGATTAGGAGATGCATGGGCCTGGGGAGGGGTCTGCATCCACAYACCTGGTGGTGGTCACCTTTGCACTGGGTAATTCAGGACCAGGTGAAGGGTCCTGAGGGGCTGTGGCTGATGGGGCAATGAGTCCTGGAGAGAGGACCTGCCCCCCTCCCTCCTTTGCTAGGATGAGGATGGGAAATGGTCCTGAGACCTCCAGAGATCCCCCATAGCCATGGCTGTCATGAAGCAATGATAGTCATCCTTCAGCCTGGTGACACAACAGCATGAGACAGCCCCTGGYTCATCCACAGCCCGGGGCATGAATGCCAGCCCCAGGGCGAGCCTGGTCCCTGGACTGGGAGCAGGGCCAGGAACTGGGATGCATGGGGTGCATCCTGACATGGACAACCAAACACATTCTTGATGGGTCTTGAGGAGTTGGTGGGGGCAGTTAGTCAGGGGCTCCCAGAGAGGACCTGCAGCCCCAGAGAGAGTGGGCACCGGGGTGGGGGAGTGCAGGCTCTGGCCCCGGGCAGTGCCACAGAGCAGCGTGTTGGCAGGGCTGGGCCGTACCTGCTTTGCAGGGGCAACTTGTCCCCACCAGGGCAGSGTCCACACTCTGCCCATGGGTCTCCTGCAGGACCACCCTGACACAGAGATGTGGTGTGGGGTGCAATGTGCCTGCAGGGTGCAGCCTGTGCCCTGTGGGGCTGGCCAGTGCCACAGCATGGGCTTCATCCCGCCCTGCTTGGGGCAGAGGGCTGACGGGTGGAGCACCTGATGCCCACCCCTGTCTCCAGGTCCAGACCACCACCATGTGCATCTCGGTGAGCCTCAGCGGCACCGTGGTCCTCGGCTGCCTCTTCACCCCCAAGCTGCACATCATCCTCTTCCAGCCGCAGAAGAACGTGGCCAGCCACCGCGTGGGCACCGCTCGGTTCAGCGTGGCAGCAGCCAGCTCCAGCCAGTCCCACGGTGAGCACGCTGGGGCTGGGGCAGGGCTGGGGCACAGCACCCCTCTCCTGCCGGGGGGTGTGTGTGGGCACCCCAGCATGGGCTCCTGAAGAAAAGGGGGTGTGGGGTAGGGCAAAGTGGGACATGGGGGGAAATKGTGGGTGTGTCCCCAGTGGCTCTTCCCTGTCCTCTGTCCCAGTGCCTCATCTCCCAGCACAGCACAGCTGCCAGAGGGGTACGGCTCCTGAGGGGCCCTCATTGCTCTGAGGGGACACTCTCYACCCCAGCACAGGGGGTGCAGCTGCCCCCATGTGCCTTTCACTACCCGAGGCAGTCTCCCCTTTAGCTCCAGGGAATGTGACCACCCTGGGCACCTGGGGGGACATGGCCATCCTGGGCACCCACCAGCCCAACTCCCTGGGCACCACTGCCGTGGGATGCTGGGCGGTGCTGCTGCCAGACCCCAACCCAGCCCTGACTGCTGCCTTCCTGTGCAGGCTCAGCCTCGCCGTACGTGCCYACGGTGTGCAATGGCCGTGAGGTGGTGGATTCCACAACGTCATCCTTGTGAAGGAAGTGGGGGCCAGGCTGTGGTGCTGCCACACAGCACCCCCACTGCTCCCCAGGGAGAGCAGTGCCCGCAGCACGGCCTGCTGAGGTGCCAGGTGCAGCCAGGAGGCTCAGTCCCTGCCCCAGCACRAGCTACACATCCCTCATGTCGGGTCATGGTACGTGTCACCCTCCCCTTGCACTGAGCCACCTTACATGTACCCTGTCCTCCACACCCTGCACTGAGCCATGGTGAACACCCCCCTCCCTGAGCTGAGCCACGGCGCACGTCCCCGGGTCCCCAGCACTGAGCCATGGCACGTCCCTCTGCGTCACCTGCACTGAGCCATGTGCCCCCACAGCCCTGCACTGAGCCATGGTGAATGTCCCCATGTCCCCCAGCCCCGCACTGAGCCGTAGTGCACATGGCACGGACCTCGCACTGAGCTGTGCACAAATACCCCGTCCCTGTCCCTTGCACTGAGCCCTGGTGCAGACACATCCCCTGCCCCTTGTCCCCAGCCCCCGGGCACACCTCCACTCCCTCTCAAGCCACATTCCACCTCCTGCTTTTGGCTTGCACCAATCCCACTCCCTCGCTGCGGTGCCACACTGCCCTGGCCCCAAAGCCCACCCCAGCTTCCCAGGGATGCCTTTCCCATCACCTCCCGTGCCAAGCCTTGGACCTCATCACCCTTCCCCCAGTGCTTTGCATTTTCATGTTTTCCTCCTGGTTTTGGCCTCAGGAGAGCCACCGAGCGTGGCTGGGCTGGGCCTAAGCCTCCCCCAATCGCTTCCCTCACTGGGTGTGGYGCTTCTCATCCCTCACTGGGAGACAGGGCAGGAGTGGGGGCAGACAAATTCCTGCTGACCCCAGCCCCTGCAGAGCCCGGGGAGGGCGTGTGAGGCTCAGGGCAAGCAACAGGACCCAGGTATTTGAGCCCAACCAAGTTTTTAACAGTAGACTTTTTCTGTGAACAAAAGTGTGATTTTTTTTTTTGTAATTTATGTAAATAAAGTGGTTTTGGTGTTGGTTTTTTTTTACAAAATGGATKGTTCCAGAGCTCAGGCATAGCCAAACCTGAGAGAAGGGAACAGACCCTYGCAGAGGGCAGAGCCACATCAAGACATGGGGGCCAGCAGAATCAGGGGCCATGTGACAACCCCCACTCACATCCTGCCGAGCACGGKGGTGGCTGCACCAAGGATGGGGCACAGCTCCAGGGACAGAATGACCTGCTCCAGTGGCTCCAGGGACAGAGGGCTAGGAGCTGCCAGGGGATTCAGGGCTGGAGGCTGTGGTCTTCTGCTTCAGGGGGATGATGCAGATGCTGTTTTTGGCTTCTTTGATTCTCCACCACCGTCCCAGCCTGTGGGTGARAGATGGGGGGGTCACCATCCAATGAGACCCAGAGGGGGAAGCTGCACCCACAGGCAGCACCAGGGAGAGGGGACAGTACCGGTGCTCCTGCCCGATGCCAGCCACCAGGAAGTCACCWGCTGCTGAGAACTTGAGGCTGTTGACAAAACCCACCTGGAGGGGACAGGGCAGGGTAAAAGGACAGGGCAGGGTGAGGGGCTCCCACGGGCTTCTCCTGYAGCTGAGGAAGGGCAGTCCCTGCTGAGACCCTCCAGCCCAGCTCCAGAATTCCCAACCTGCCCATCCATCCACCCATACCAAGGGGATGTCCAAGAGATGCTCCAGCTTCCGAAATCCTTCACCGCACTTCCAGAGCTTCACGCTGCCGCTGTGGGAGCCTGGGCGCAGAGAGGAGCCTGTCATGCACCCCAGCCCAGGGACTGGAGCAGGACTGGCTTCCCCCCSAGGCTGCCACCCCACACACCTGTGGCCAGCAGGTCACTGTTGCGCAGGGCAGCCACGGCTGAGATCCAGCAGGGCTGCTGCAGGCCCTGCGTGCCCTGCTCACCGTGCRCCTGCCGAGCCAGCGCCAGCGGCTTCTTCTTCGTCAGCCCCCACAGGGCTACAGACCTGYGGGGATGGGAGGGATGAGGGGGCTGAGGGGGCACCCTGTCCAGCCCAGGCATCATCCTGCCCTGTGCTCACCCATCATCTGCACCAGACACCATGTGCTCCTCATTGATGAGCTGGATACAGTCGATGGAGCCCCTGCGAAGAGAAGAGGCAATGGCCAGCAGTTACAAGTGTGCTTTGGGATCCTGCAGGGCTCCTGGCACCCACACAGCACTGCCCCAGCTGGACACACCTGCCCAGAGCCCCCTCTCCCACCCCAGACCTACTGGTGCCCAGAGAAGATGAGCTGTGACTCCTCAGGGATCTTCCAGAGCCGCACGGTGCCGTCCCGTCCCCCCGCTGTCACACAGCACTCCCGGCTCAGGCTGTCCAGCCCTGTGATGACGTCCTGGTGTCCAAACCTGCACAAGGAGATGACAAACAGCTGTGGCAAGCAGGGYCCTCTGCCCCCTCACCTCCTCAGGGCTGCTGGGCACCCCTTGGAGGGGTCAGTGGGATCTCCCCAGGTCTTACAGGGTCTCCACGTATGCGTTCTCAGCCACGTCCCAGACCTTGACGCAGCGGTCGTGGGAAGCGCTGTACAGCTGGTGTGTGCCCTTTCGGAAGGACAGGCCCTGGGGACAGAAGGACAGACATGGCACAGCAGTGAGGGATGCCGAGCAGGACACAGCTGCTGGCCCCCAGGCACTGTGCCCAGTGCCCCCAGCTCACCGAGACGGCGTCGCGGTGCCCCGTGAAGATGTGCAGGCGCTTGCAGGTGGCTGCATCCCAGATCATGATCAGCTTGTTCCTGTCTCCCGTAGCCTGGCAGGCAGCAGGGGACACCTGAGACCTGCGCYCTGGAGACCCACAGCCCACCCTGCCTCCACTCCCGCTCCATGGGCTGTGGCTGTCCCAGGGACCCTTTCTTGGCCCAGCAGAGGATAGGGGCTGCTTTAACCCAGCAAGGCACAGCAGGGCATGAGGCTGTACCCCCAGGGAGAACCCTCCCCAGAGCCATCCCTCCCCCCTGTGCCCGTACCAGGTACTTGCCGTCCGATGAAATGGCCATGCAAAGGACCTGGGACGCGTGCCCCATGTGCCGCTCCTCCGTGCCCTTCTTCCCCCCGGGCACCACGCACAGCCTCTTCCCACTGYCCACCTCCCCTGCGGGAAAATCGTCACAGTCACCCTCTGGGAGCCTCCCACCGCTCCCAAAAGTGTCAACGAGACTTCCACAAAGCCTGGAATTATGCACAATCCAACAACAGCCAAGGGCCAAGCCACCTCAGAGGACACCTGGGTCCCTGAAGGGGTTGGGTTGGGAACAGCCAGTCACAACCCCAGGTGAACACTTGCATTTGATGAGGGAGCCGTCCTTGGAAGCAGAAAAAATGAATCTGTCATCAGGAGAGATGACGAGGCAGGTAACAGGCAGCTGGTGTCCCCGCAGCACACGGATCCTGGCTGGATCTGGAGGCTGTACCTGCAGGAAGAGCAGGATGTGAGCTGGGCTGCCCAGGACCCCTCCCCAGGCACAGCAGCACCCAGCACAGCACCCTGACTTCTCCAGGGAGAAAGGCTGTACTGTGCTGGCCGTGCCCCAGCGTTCCCTAGGCTGGCACTGGCAGTCTGGCACCCCCAGCACTCACATCTTTGGCGACCAGGCGCTGCAGCCGGCCTCTCTGCTCCAGCTGGGGAAGAAGGGGCACGTTCAGCAGAGGCGGYGGCCTCAGTCCCGGTCCCGCGGGAAGGGGACAGAGCCCGCGGCCGCCCAGGGGACCGAGAGGCCGCGCCCGCCTCCCCGCTCACCACGTCCTCCTTCAGGCGGTCGCCGATGAGATCCGCCGGCTCGAGCTCCTCCTCGTCCTCCGCCCGCTCCTCCTCTGCGGCGGGACAGTGCGTGAGGCTCGGGCTCAGCGCCCGGGGCCGCCCCGCGGGGCACCGGCGCCGGGCGGGACTCACCGAGCTGGCGGAGCTCCTCCAGGTACTGCTTGGCCAAGCGCAGCTTCTTCTCCTGCGGCGTCTCCTCCACCTCCTCCTCCGCTGCCTCTCGCCGCCGCCGCCCCAGCAACGGGCTGCGGGGACACGCGTGTGTGAGCATCGGTACCGGCACTTCACAGGTACCGGCACACCTCCGGCACGGGCATCCCCCGGTCCGGCATCTCCCCGGTACGGGAATCCCCCGGTCCGGCATCTCTCCGGTACCGGCATCCCCCGGTCCGGCATCTCTCCGGTACCGGCATCCCCCGGTCCGGCATCTCTCCGGTACAGGTATCCCCAGTATCGGCGCCCCGCTACGGTAGCGGCACTCCCCAGGCGCAGCCCTTACCTCTCTGTCTCGGAGTCGCTGGACACTTCCTCGTCGGCGGGCCGACCGGCCGTCGCCCGCGGTCTCCCATCGGCGCCCGGTGCCTGCGGAACAAAATGGGGCGATCGACGGGACGGGAATGGGCATGGGGACGGGCGCACCGAAAGCCCCACGGCGGCGACCCCKGCGAGGCAGCCCTTCCTCGCTGGTCTCGCTGTCTCCCTCCGGCCCGGTCCTTACCGCCGGCCGTGGCCGCCGC
>JACDOX010000072.1:1050646-1063489 GCA_014549065.1 Cardinalis cardinalis
GGTCTCAGGCCACGCCCCCGACAGCGCCTATTGGCTGCGGCCGGCAGGATCCCACCTCCCATTGGCCCTGCGGCACCACCTCCCTGTCCCGGAAGCGCGCCCTGCCCTGCTCCCGTCCGACGGCCSCGCTGTCACTCGAGCGTGACGTCACACGCCAGCACCGCCCTCTAGTCGTAGCCACGCCTCCATTGTCTGGCCACGCCCCCTGCGCTGTCCCCGCCCCTCCGGTGCCGGTGCCGGTGCCGGTGGTCGCTGCGGCCCGGACCGGCCACTCGTGCCGGGGGCCCGCAGCTCCGGAGCRGCTGTCATTGCCCCAGGGCCCCCAGGCTGCCTCCTCTGCCCCCATGGCCCTTTGGGCCCAGTCCCGCCGCTGGCAGCCCCCGTGGTGACAGTGGCAGTGGGTTGGTGCTTCCGAAACCATGATCAGCTCGTCCTGCCCCTCAGGGACCCTTAACCAGCCTCCACTGCCGGGCATGGCCTCTGCTCCCTTCCCACGTCCTATGTGGAGTTCCAGGGACCCGTCCTTGGCCATGCTGGGGTAGCATCTGTCTGTCTGGGACAGGTGGTGCTCTAAAGAGCTAAAATCTGCTTTTGCGCAGAAATTTTATTGTTTGCAAACAATCTCTTTTCTCTTTGGCCCAGGAGGAGTCGGGGAAGGACAGTGGGAATGCCCTGCACTGGTCTCTGCAAGGCAACAGGCCCAGGGAGATCCTGTCCCAGCCTGTGCAATGGATGCACCAGTGGGGAGTGATGCTGGCTCCAGGCTCAGCACCCCGGGCAAGACAAGAGGASCCAAGGAGCCACTCTCTTTGGCTGAAAGCCTGTCGAGGCTATGAAGTTTTCGTCTATGGTGGCCCTGCTGTGGAGCTGCTGCTCAGTCTCTGAGGCTGCAGGAACCCATGCCAGGGGCAGTRTGGAAGGAGCTGGGTGGACAAGGAACCCACCCACCATCCATCCATCCGGGCAGCAGGAGCAGCAAGGCAGCTGTGGTCATGGAGGGGAGCTCTGCCTAGGAACTGAGCAAGCTAGAATTCACATGAAGGGTCCAAACTGCAGTGCCCAAAAGGCAGAGCCGAGTTGGGAATCCCACCTTGGCCTCGTCTGTGCCCGGTCATGCAAGTGAAGGAGCTGTCCTGCACCTCCTRCTTCATCATCTTCTTGGTGCTGCCCTCTGTAAGCCCCATCACGACGTGAAGGAGCCGGATGGAGAGCTCCTGCACAGGGTATGACTCCTTGGGGAGGAGGGAGGGCGTGAAGACGGACATCCCCAAAACAGCYTCGGGCTCCAGAAGGGAGCGGAGCTGCAGCACCGCACGTCTGCCCTGTGGGACTTGGTGTCCCTGGGCCTGCGGAGGGCTGGGCAGGTCAGGGCAGGGTGTTCCGCCGTCCTGGTGGGTCGGTATGTCCGTGCGGGAGCGCCCGGAGCCGAGCGGCAGCGCGGGGCTGAGGCGGCGCGGGCCGTGCGCCCTCCGGCCGCCAGAGGGCGCGGGCGGGCCCGGCCGCGCCCAGGAAGTGACGGCGGCGGCGGGGCCGAGGAACGGTACGGGCGGGACCGGGCTGGGGCAGGGACAGAGCGGGGAGACGGGCTGGGACAGGGGCTCTGCGGGGCCTCAGGGATGGGCCAGTGATGGGTCAGTGCTGGGGTCATTGATAGGGTCAATGACGGGTTGGTGGGGGGCGTCGGTGTTGGGGTCAATGATGGGTCAGTGATGGGGTCAGTGATGGTTCAGTGAGGGGGTCAGTGATGGGTCAGTCATGGGTCAGTCATGGGTCAATGCTGCGATCACTAATAGGGTCAGTGACGGGTTGATGGGGGCTCAGTGATGGGGTCAGTGATGGGGTCAATGGCAGGTCAAACAACAGGTCAGTAATGAGGTGAATGTTGAGTCAGTGGTGGTCGGTGAGGATCAGTGGTGGGGTCAGTGATGGGTGAGCAGTGGGGTCAGAGTTGGGGTCAATGGCAGGTCAAACGACAGGTCAATAATGAGGTGAGTGTTGGCTCAGTGGTGGTCGGTGAGGGTCAGTGGTGGGGTGGGACCCATGTTCAGGAGGTGCAGCCGTGCAGTGGGAGCAGCAATCAGCTGGGTGATGCCGTTTCAGTGGCTGTGTGTGGGTGCAGTGTGGTTTGCAGCAATCGGGGTGCAGGCAGGCTGAGTGCCCCGTGTGGGGGTGCAGCGTGGGAAGTGGGGGGTGCTGTGTGGGGCCCTGGACAGATGTGTCATTCACACTGGGGAAGCAGAACCAGGCGCTGTGGTTGGTCATGAGCCTGGGCTGCTTCCTGCTGCGCTGGCACCCGGGGCAAAGGAGCCAGCAGCAGCGAGCAGGGTGAGTGTGAGCAGGGTGAGCGTGAGCAGGGTACAGGTGTGAGCAGGGTGGGTCTGAGCAGTGACTGAGCAAGGTGACGGTGGGCAGGGTGGGTGGGTGAAGGCAGGGTGATGTGGGCAGGTGGGTGGCAGGCAGATGCTGTTGGAGTCCTGGAGTGGCTTTGCTGGGCAGGCAGAAGGAAACCGTCATCTACTCAGGAGAAGCTTCTGAAGGGGACAGTGCAGGCTGGGCTGTGGGTCAGTAGTCTTGGAGCTAGCRGGGTGGTCCCACCATGCTTCCTGGGGGCACCCAGGGTGTCGGAGGGCAGACTCAGGCCCTCCCCAAGCCCCAGAGGGGAAGTGGGGCAGTTTGCTCAATCCTAATTAATCAACTGGTGTGGTGGTTGCTCCTGCCTTCTGCCTGTGGCTTCTTTGCAAGGGGAACTGCCAAGCTGAGAAAGGGGACCCCACAGCATGCTGTAGGATAGGGGTTTTCTGACCCCTCAGAGGCTRTTTGGGCTCCTCAGAATGCTGACTCTGAGGACATGTGTGGTGAGCTAGCTGGTCTGATGGGTGCCAAGGTGGCAGGAGCTAGTGGCGGGGGCTGGGGAGGAAGCACTGTGCCTCCTGCCCCTCAGCTATCTGGCAGTGCTAGACCTTTCTGCAGATCTCATGGCATGATTTCCTGGAGCTGGCACCATCTGCCACTTCCCTGCCRTGCATCTCTTGTTTGACCTCAGACCTGCCAAACCTCTGTGAACTCATCTGGCCGTGCCACTGGGGCACTGTGCCTGTACTGGGGCCAGTGGCGGGCTGGGGGGAACACACAGACACAAGGTCTGTGCCTTACTGCCTCTAAGCTGTGACCTGCTTGGTTTCCCGTCAGTGAGAAGAATGGGTTCTGTGTCAGAGGAGCTCAGCTTGGTCCCCTTGCACCAGAGGCCGGAGCTGCTGGAAGCCTGTGCCGAGCTGCTGGGCGAGGAGTGGGGCAAGAGCCGCGCGTCGCGGCTGCACTCGCTGCAGCGCTCCTCGGACGCCTTTCCCGCCTGCCTGCTGCTGCTGCGGAGCCCCGCCGCCCCCCGGGAGGGGCCCTGCGAGCTCGTGGGGCACGTCCGACTGTCCCGCGTGCTCAGCCGTCCCCATGACCTGTTCGTGGAGAGCGTGGTGGTGGCGCGGGCGCTGCGGGGCCGGGGCTATGGGCGGCGGCTGATGGAGGCCGCTGAGCGGTGGGCGCGGGCCCGGGGCTTTCGCTGCCTGCGCCTCACCACCCACGACAAGCAGCATTTCTATGCCCACCTGGGCTATGTCCTGGGCGAGCCGGTGCAGAGCGTGGCCTTTCTCAGCCCAGCTATATCCTCTGAGGTGCTGCGGCTCTTCTCCGCCCCTTCTGGGGCTGCTGCTGCCACCACCACCAGGCCATGGGTACCCGCTGCTCCCCTGCCACCCCCGCCGCCCCTCACCGTGCCCCCGCCGCCTCCCCCACCGACTGTGATCTGGGCAAGGGGTGTCCTGGCTGAGAGCAGCGAGCAGCAGAGCCTCCTGCAGTCCCCGCACCGCGATGCCAAAGGGCTCCCCATCTTCTGGATGAAGAAGGACATCTGAGGGGCCCCGAGCCAGTGATTAAAGCAGTGCGGGTGGGAGCTGCCCGCCGCAGCCCTGCCTGACTGCCTGCCATTCTTCAGGGCTCCCCCAGCCTCCATGGTTCACCCTGGCCCCATTGCTGGGGGCAGCAAATGGGCARAGTTCCTGTACCCTGCCCTACCTGGGCACGCTGCCTCTGCTCCCCCCTGGCCCCCAGCTCACCTGCCTGGGGCTCTGGGACCACCAGCATGGTGGGGAGCCAGGCCCACCCCGGGCAGTGGTGTTGGCASTAGTCCCCAGGAGCACTGCCCAGTCCCACCAGTTGTATCCTCCACYCAGGATTTGCTGTGGGGCAGCTGGGGCTGATGGAAGTGGTGGCTTCAGCATGGCCACAGCTGTCCTCACTGAGCAGTCTGGGGAAACTGAGGCACAGGATGGCTGGGGGGGCACTGTGGGAGTAGGGCATGGTGGTGGGGCTGCAGAATCAGGTCCTCTGCAYTGCACAGTGACGGGGGGCAGGTGGCCAAACCCCCTAAGGCAGCTGSTGTCAGTGAGGGCCAGAGGCATGGGAGCGGGAAGGTCAGAGAGAGTGTCCGGCCCAGCAGCGAGGGATTAGCGCTGTCCTTGCTGTGTCACGCGGCCCTGGGCCCATTCCCCGCCTAATCCCCTCATTCTGGGCAGCTGGCCAGTGCTGGGCAGGGGCACCAGACCCCTCTGGCCCTGCCTGGGYTGTGAGGGACAGAGCTGCCCCTTTGGCCCCACCATGCTTCTTGGGGGGACTCAGTCCTTCAGCAAGTCACCCAGCCTGGCTCAGCACTGTGCTGAAATGGGGACCAGGGAGTCTTGGTGCCTCCACTACAGGCAGGACTGGGAGCCAGCAGGGAAGTTGAGGCACCAGGGTCAGTGGCTTGCAGTGCCACTCCAGAGCTGTGCCATGGCTGTGGTGTGCAAGCAAGATCCCAGCACCAGAGGGAGAGCAGCAGCCAGAGGTAACACTGGCAGTGCTGAGGCAGGAGGGATCTCAAACCCCCAAGTGTACCCAGTCCTGTCAGGTTTTGGGGTGGGCAGCGTGTGCTTGCAGGACAGCCCAGCCCCTGTGGCCAGTCCTAGTCCATCATGTGCCAGGGGGGCAGTGCCTGCATTGCTGGAATGCCCACTGCATCCCACAGCCTCACCCCCACGGCTCTCCTTTCCTCGCAGGGTGCYGGCCCCACAAGCAGCTGGTGAGGCGGGATGGTGCTGGTGCTGGCGCTGTGGGCCTGCCTGGCACTGGGCACAGCCAGCGAGGAGAGCCCGGCACCCGAGCCCCTGGCAGGYGGGCAGCCCTTTGCCGTGGTGTGGAACGTCCCCACCGAGCGCTGCCAGCGCCGCTTTGGCATAGGGCTGCCCCTCGGTGACTACGGCATCGTGGAGAACCAGGGTGGCCACTTTGCCGGCCAGAACATCACCATCTTCTACAAGAACAAGTTTGGGCTGTACCCCTACCTGTCACAGCACGGTGTCCCCCATAACGGGGGCCTCCCCCAGCGTGTCTCCCTCAATGCCCACATCAACAGGGTGGCCGAGGACATCCACCTCCTCCTGCGACCTGCTTTCCATGGCTTGGCCGTGGTGGACTGGGAGGAGTGGAGGCCCCTGTGGGCCCAAAACTGGGGAGCCAAAAGGGTGTACCGGACAGCCTCGGAGCAGTGGGTGCGGGAGCAGCACGGCATCCTGCCGGCACGGCAGCAGCTCCGGCTGGCCCAGCTGGAGTTCGAGCGGGCGGCACAGGCTCTGATGGAGGAGACTCTTCTGGTGGGCCGAGCCCTGCGCCCCGGCGGGCTCTGGGGTTTCTACCGCTTTCCCGACTGCCTCAACGGCAACTGGGCCAAGGAGGCAAACTACACCGGGCGGTGCCAGCCGGCAGAGGTGCAGCGGAACAACCGTCTGGGCTGGCTCTGGGCCGCCTCTTCTGCGCTGTACCCCAGCATCTACCTGCCGCTGGCGCTGCCGCCCGCGCTGCGCCGCCGCTTCGTGCACCACCGGCTGCGCGAGGCCCTGCGCGTGGCTGCCCGCGGGGCCCGCGGCCTGCTGCCCGTGATCGCCTACTCCCGCCTCTCCTTCCGCCGCTCCTCGCGCTTCCTGCAGCTGGTGAGCCCTGTGGGAGCTGGCCGCGGGTGCCGTGCAGGGTTCTGGTTGGCGCAGGGACACAGGCTGCGTCCCCCAGATGGGTCAYGTCTCTGTTCCTGGCAGGCTGACCTGGTGCACACCATCGGGGAGAGCGCGGCGCTGGGAGCGGCTGGACTCGTGCTCTGGGGAGACCTGTCCTACTCCCACTCGGCTGTGAGTACGGTCCCTGCAGCGCCAAGGCTGYGGGCTGTACGGGGTGGCCACATCCCCCGTGCCCACCAGGGAGGGCTGGCCAGGTCTCTGTCGCTGGGCCGGGTTCTCACCGGTGCTTCCTCCCCAGGAAAGCTGTGCCGACCTGCGCCACTACCTCGTGTCCACCCTGGGTCCCTACGTGGCCAACGTGACGGCAGCAGCCCGAGAGTGCAGCTACGGGCAGTGCCACGGGCACGGGCGCTGCGTGCGCCGGCAGCCCCATGAGCTGGGCAGCCTCCTGCACCTCGGCCCCGGTGCCRGCCCCTGGGCTGCTTTCCGCTGCCACTGCTACCGCGGCTGGGCAGGTGAGGGCTGTGCCCAGCGGGTATGGCTCAGCCCTGCCACCTCCTGCCAGGTGCCTGCCCACGCTCACAGCCTCTATGGGCACAAGGATCTCACATCCTCTGACACCTGCCTGCCACAGGGCACGTGGGGCTGGTGACAAAGGGCAGGGACCGCCATGGTCCCCTACCCCAGCAGTGCTGCTGTTGGCACTTTCTATGGTCTCATTAACCTAAATAAATTCTCCTGGCACAGCTGGCACGGTCTTTGTGGGCAAAGCTGGGGGACTCTGTGATGTTCCCATGCTGGGCACAGTTGCCATTGCTGCTGAGAGGCAGCACAGCCCCCAGTTTGGCTCTGGATGGGTCCATCAGTGCGTCAGTTTTCCTGAATGGGCTCTGCCCTGATCCTGTGAGCTGGCAGCCGCTTTACCCTGGGAAAGGGGGCACAGGGCACTGCCACAACCTGCTGTCCCTTTGCCACTGGCACTGTGCTGCYAGCAGCCCTGTCCACGCCACCAGGCCCCCCTCCCCACAGCTATTTTTATCGCCCCCCAACCGTGTTTCTCACTGTCCTATTTTAAGCGGCGCAGTTGGCGCACCGGGAGCCCAGTGCCCCGCTCCTGGGGGCCCTGCACCACCTCACTGCCCGCTCACGCTGCCCAGGCACAGGCAGCCATGCCCAGGGAGGCTGCAGAAGGTACTCTAGGGAGTGGGCTTGGGGCTGGCAGGGGCTCTGGCACCCCAGGGGATRCTGGGCGATGCAAGGCTGTGGGGTTGGGATGGGAGCAGTGGACAGATGGTGCCCTCTGCCATGGGGCTGTGGGCAGAGATGCCTGCCCGGGGAAGAAGGGGGTCCTGGRGGGCTGCAGGTGTCGGGCAGCAGGGTTTGGGGAGGGTACAGGCAGCTGGTGTGCACAGCCCCCTGCAGCAAACCTACATGACCAGCTGTGCCCCCCAGCCTGGGGCAAGTGGGCRCAGGGGTGATGTGGGTGTCTGTGCTGCAGTCCCTGGCCAGGGGTAGGGCTGTGGGGAGGGTCTGAGGGGGCCCTGGRTACCGGCTGAGGCCCCCCAGCCCTGATGCCTGCCAGCCTGTRGGTGACACACAGTCTGGACAGCAGCAGCACGGCGCCACGCTGCCCTGCGACACGCCACTGACCCCTGGAGGGATTGGGAGTGGGCACACTGCCAGCCTGCCGTGCTCTGCCAAGGGCACCGTGCGTGGGCCCTGCCCACTGCTCAAAAATACACGAACRCCTAGAAAATAATCTTTTCCCTCTACCCCAAGGTAGGCATGGTTGCTTCCCAAAACAGTGCTGGAGCAATGCCTACTTCCAAAAAGCCCTCTCAGTCCCATTTGATGTGCTCACTAGGGCAATGGGCACCAGGGCCCCCTGGCACAGCATACACCCCACATCTCCATCTGTGCACCCCCAAGCAGCACAGTACCTGCRGGGCAAGCCAGGCCAAATGGCAGACTGGCACTGCCCTGCACCTGCCCACCAGCCTCCAGCTGGCCCTTGGAGCCCCAGCCAGTCCCACAGTGCCTGGGCTATCCTGGCTGGGGGTGGCACATTCCTGCCCCCAAGCCAGGGCCACATTCCAGCCCCACTAACAAGGCTCYGGGATCGTGGCCACCAGGCACCCGCTAACTGCTGCGATGACAGCGGTGGGGCCGGGGGGGCGCAGGCAGTGCTTGCCCACTGTGGCTGCAGGGCTGGGCCAAGGGAGCACCAGCCTTGGCTGCCTGCCCTGTGCAGCGCCGGGCTGCCGTGGCTGAGATCCCCCCGGCAGGGCTCTGGTCCCACAGGGGTGCCCAGGGCAGGGCACAGGCTGACCATTTGCCTCTGTTCCAGCAGACACCATGGGAAGGGCTGAGGGTGCTGCACCAGCAGAGCCTGGGGAACCCGACAGCAGTGAGTCTGGAGCCATCAGCCTGCGCCCCGTGGAGTCCATCAGCGACCTGTACTGGGCCTCGGGCGGGCACAAGGGCACAGAGGGTGAGAGGGGGCCAGGGGGGCTGTGCAAGGCCCGGCCGTGCCCAGGCTCTGACCCCTTCTCTCCCCTGCCTGCAGGCAATGGCCCGGCTCCCTCCAGCAGCCTGCACCGGCCCCCAGCTCGGCCCGTGTCCCCCGTGCCCCCGCCGCTCCTGCCCACCCTGCGCCCTGTGCCCCCCGCCAGCCCCTGCCCCTGCCTCGGCCCCGGCCACCCCCTGCTGCTGGCCCTGCTGGCGCTCCTGGCACTGTCGAGCCTGGTCCTGGCCACGCTGGCCATCTACCTGAGTGGTACGTGGCGCTGGCAGGGTGGGAGATGGGGAATGCGGGGTGACCAAACTGCCCCTGCTCAGCACGTTCCCGTCCTGTCCCCGCAGTCCTGCAGRGCCAGTCGGTGCGGGCGCTCGCCCAGTGGCTGCAGAGCCAGGAGGACGCCGTGCACCAGCTGCGGGCGGCCAGCAGGCAGCTCTGGGCTCGCCTCAACGCCAGCGCCCAGCCTGGCGGGCACCGCTGAGCTGCCACTGGCCCCACCATGGGCTCCGGGCCACCACGGGAAGGGGCACCGAAGGGCAGGAGGGGGGAGTGGGCAGCCTTACCCGCTGAGACCTGGCAGCATTGCCCCTTGGGCACAGGRGCAATCCCAGACCCTGTCCCAGGCTGCGAGAGAAAGAAACTGGGCTGTAAGGACCTGCATCCGCCCCAGTGACAGCCCTTCCTCTTAACAAGGCAGAAGGCATACTTTATTTAGCCTTTTAATTACCTCTTACAATCAAAGTCTTAGAAAATCACCATGATAGATACATTCCCAGGGTGGYAGGCACTGCCAACTGGCATGGCCCTATGCCTGCCTCGGCAGTGGCCCCCCCTGTAATTAATTTCCCACAAGATTACTATTTCATATAAAGCATTTGGCTGCAAAAGGATTGAGAGTGGACAGCTGGCAGGACTGGGCAGAGCTTCCCACTCCACATTGCTTTGCCACCACCACTGATGCCAGGCTGGCTGGGGAGGCAGGGGCTGTACCCAGCATGGCAGGGTGGGGAGAATGCTCCTGCCACCGGCACAGACACCAGGACCAGCTGCTCTGCAGCCCTGCACAGCTCTGCCTTCCCACCCACCCTTCAGGCTGTGCCAGGCCACCCTGGTGCCCCTGCAGGACTAGGGAGGGTATACACAAGCCCTGCCACAGCAAGTGGCTGCAGGAGCCTGGGTGAGACCCCCTCCCACTGTGCCACATGGATCCCCAGCCACAGAGCAGGCACATGGCAGCAGGCCACCACCTCCCCCTGCTCTTCTTTCATCCTTCCTATTTTTTGGTTAAAAAAATAAAAGAGGGGGCAGCCCCGCCTTGGGGCAGCTCCAGGCATTAAATACTCTGCTGTACATGAATAAAAGCCCGAGGGCTGGGGGCACCTGCCCCTCACAGTGCTGGGTCTGCAGTCCAGGTGGGCTGGGGGCTCTGCCCCCTGTGCCCATCACAGCACATCCGCCCGCTTGTCCCGCACGCGGCTCCGCGCTTTCGTGCGCGCTTTGAAGGCAGCTGAGTTGTAGAGGTGCTGCAAGGAGAGGGAAGGAGAGATTAGGGTTGGGGATGCTCCTCTGCCCACCTCCCCAGCAGCACCCACCACCCTCAGGCACTCAGCTGGAGCCCCCGGTGGGAGAGGAGGGGACTGTGGGCACAAATGTGGGAGGTGGCACCGACCTTCTCGAAGCGGGAGACCTTGCTGGCTTTCAGAGCAGCCGCGTCCAGCACCAAGGGGGGCCCGAGGCCGAAGATCTCCCGTAGCAGCTCATTGTTCTGTGAAAGCAGGAGTCTGTCAACACCCACCAGCACCAGCCCAGCACTCTCTGGTGCATCTGCCCAGCCCCTACCTGGAGGTGGTGGTGGATGCCGGAGCCCAGCACCTCCTTAAAGGCTTGGTAGGTGCGCTGGCGTGCCCAGCTGTCCAGGTACATGCACTCCAGGCCAAATCGGACGGTCTCCTCCTGGTACTCCCCAGTCTGAGCAGAGAGAGGGGCATCAGCAATAACCTGGGCACTAGCCCTGTGTGTCCCCTGGCTCTGCAGAGAGGAATCATCAGGYAGCTGGGAAGCAGGCACACGCGGCAGAGCAGGGCAGCACCAGGCTCCGGTACCTCGATGAAACGCAGGATGTCCCGGAAGATGGATCGCTGCCTCCGTCGGTCTGTCTTGGCTCGGTACTTGTTGCTCTCAGTAGCCAGGACCTTGAGCTGGGTACACAGGAACTCTGTATCTTGGTGGCACAAGTCCTCCTGCCAAAAAGCAGGGAATTTAGAGGGATGAGCTCCAGGCACTGCCCACTGCCATGGCCAGGCCAGGCCTGGGGGATCATTGGGGCCAGCCCCTCTGCCTGGGTGCCTGCTGGTCAATGCCAGCTTGGCCAGGGCATGTCAGGGTGTCCCAGCAGCTCCCTCCCTGCTGCCTGTTTAGTGCCCACCCACTGCTCCCATTGCCACAGCCCATGCCTTACCTCCAGGTCCTGGGCCAGCTCGAAGAGCAGTGCAATGGTTTCCCCAGCCAGGATGCGCAGGGCAACGCTGTTGCTGGTCAGCAGTGGGGGCAGCTGCAGCCAGCGACTGGGACAGGGAGGCAAGAGGGCATCAGAGGGGCCAAGCACTGCCCCAAGGGCTGCTCCACAGCTGGCTGCCCCACACCAGCCTCCACTCACTTCACACCCCACTCACTTGTCCAAAATGCTCCTGAGGTGGGAGGGGGGGCAGATGGTGAGGAGCAGGGACCATGACTGGAGGGCGCTGCAGTGCAGAGGCCCGTGCTGGGCAGGTGCTGAGCCCCCTTCGACTGTGCTGGGGGGGCTGAAGATGCTCTCCAAGCAGGACAGGCATGAAACCAGGTCCTGGAGGAGAGAAACTGTGCCAGTCAGACCACAGCTGCCATGGAGATGCCACACTGAGCTGTGCACTGAGGACCACAGGGGACCCACCATACCAAGGGGTGCCAGGAGCTCCTTGGGACAGGGGAAGCTACTCCACCCAAAACACCCCATCTGCTGGCTCCCCACAGCTCAGCTCCAAGCTGCTCAGGGAAGGGGGCTGGGCTGTCACTCATGTCCCCGTACCCCTACTCCAGTTCAGCTCCAGGCTGCTCTGGCACTGTGGGCTGAGGGCAGGTGGCATGGCAGCCCCTGGGYGCCCTCCTGCAGGGGTACAGACGACACCCAGGCGCAGTTACCTCGAGGTCAGCAGCAGCAATGTAGCAGCACATGCCCAGGGCCGTGGCACACTGGCAAGAGAAGTTGGGGAAGCACAGATCAGGCCCAGCTGGATCATGCCAGGCCTGACCCAGCACCCAGCCAAGGGGCAGCCGGGTTGGGGTGCCCCTGCTCTGCCCCAGCGCACTCCACAGCACCCAATCCTGTCACCCTCCCGGGACTGCAGGGGCTCCCAAAGGCATTGCCTGGGCTCTCCCCAGCACGGAGGTGTCCCCAGAAGAAAGGGGCCAGGCTTACGCTCTGCCGGGCGCTGGGGCTGGCTGTGCTGTCTGTCAGGACGCTGATGAGCAGGGGCTTCAGGCTGCGGAACACCTCTTCTCCCTCCGGGCCGGAGCCCATCTGGAGGCAGAGGAGGGTGAGGACGGTGCCCGCCAGCGCCTGTTCTTCCCCTTTACCTGTGGGCAGCACCAGAGACCTGCCTCAGACACGGCCCACCGGCCCCGTACCCCGCGCCCGCCCGCCYGCACCCTGACCTTTCTTGAGGCACTTCTCCAGGGAGTCGGAGAGCGTGAGGCGGCGCTCCAGCAGGAACTCGGACAGGGTTCTGGAGGACAGGGCCAGGCGCAGGCCCTGCAGTGCCGCCTGCCGCGCCTTGGCGCTGCGAGACACCGCGGCACGTCACGGGCTGGGCAGTCCCGGCACGGGGCACGTCCCTGCCCGCGGCTGGCAGCGCGGGCAGAGCGCCCGCGGGGGGACAGCCGCTCCTCACCTCTTGTCCAGGAGGGTGTCCATGTGCTCCTTCAGCCTGTCCTCCGCCTCCTCCTCCTCCTGGCCGTGCTCACTCGCCGCCTCGCTCCCTGTCCGGGCGGCACCACGTGAAGCCGAGAAGGCCGAGGGCGGGCACACCGCGACCCACGTGTGGGTCACCATGGGCTCCGCGTGCCTCACCTGCTCCCTCCTCAGCGGGGCCGGCGCTCTCGCTGGCACTGCTGCAGTGGCTCAGCACCTCGCTGCCGGCCTCATCCTCGCTGCCGGGCGAGCTCGCCCGGGCGCTGCCAGTGCCGCCTGCGGGGGTTGGGAGCAGACTCGTGTGAGCCCGGCGCTGCCGGCCCGGCGCTGTGAGCCCGGCGCTG
>JACDOX010000072.1:1063808-1084078 GCA_014549065.1 Cardinalis cardinalis
CCTGTCCCTGTCCCTGTCCCTGTCCCTGTCCCTGTCCCTGCCCTTGCTCACCTCCCTGCCCCTTTCTCTGACCCTCTCCCTGTCCGGGCGCTATGTTCATCCCTGCTCCCTCAGCATCCCTGCTCGTACTCTCCCTGTCCTGACGCTATCTTAACCCCTGGTCCCTGATAGGAAAGATGCCTACTGATGTATTTACAAACAATTCGATAGGTGAGGATCTTTAGGAGAAATGGGAGTTCATGTCTTTGAAGTGGGTCTTAATGTCTCTGCTAAGCTCAAGCCACACGGGTTTGGTACAGAACCCGGACAGTTTGACTACAGCTCGAATTCCTGAACTTTAGGGCAATAGACAAATGGGTTAGCGCAAAAGCCTATTGCAGAACTCAGCCTGAACTTCTGAATTTCATGGGCAAATGACAGGTTTAGGGGCGGAACACGTGGTAGGCGGTTCGGGAAGGCTGTACCTTCCTAGTACCTCAGCCAATGGGGAAAGGAAGAGAGCAACATGCGGCCGGGAGTAAGGATAAAAGGATGCTGCGTCGTGAACGTCAGGAGAGAAAATCCGTGGCAATATGGCCCAGTGGAGTCTCTCCCTTTATTCGAATAAAGGGATTCCTCTGTGTCCTTTATAGACACTGGCTTCTCCTAATGTGATTTTCTGCACATCCCTGCCCTGTCTCTGTCCTGGCTCTATCTTCATCCCTGGCCACTCACTATCCCTGCCATATCCCTTCTTCTGTCCCTGCCCCTGCCTGCATCTCATTAGGAAAATCTCATTCCCTAGTAAAGTGCCAATTAGTCTTTCTAGTATGGAATGGTTTGGCCCTTACTAAGATCTATATACCCCCTGTACTGCTGCACACTGCATGGCTGTGGTTGGGCAGGCAGGCAGATAAGGCCCACAGCTGGGCCCTCCCACCATCTGGCCTCACAGATAAGTACCCCTTGGCATAGTGAGACTGACTCCAGAATGAGGAAAGAGGGATGCCAAAGCCACACAATTGCTCTGGCTTTACAAAGCCATGGGGACAGCAGGGAATCTGTGGAGCCTTGTTGTACCCCAACACTCGAAGGGTGTGAGACCCACAAGTGAACCACATCCAGGGTGCCTCAGTTTGGCTGGGACACCCCCTGGGTGTGGATAAAGAATGTCTCTTGTCATGCTCGTCTTGGTGTCCTGGCCTTGCTCCTCAGGTGTGGAATGTTCATGACACCTGTCCCTGCCCACAGCTCTGCCCCTGCCTGTAACCCTGTCCCCAGYGCTGGTCCTCTCCCTGCCTCTCCTCCTAATATCCCTGCCCCTGCCTCTATTCCTGCCTTGTTATCACCCAATACTAAGGGGACACCTATCCCTGCTCCTGCCTGCATCCCTGACCATTTGCTGCTGCTGCCAATCACAGAATCACAGGGTTGGAAGAGACCTTTAAGACCATCAAGTCCAACCTAGCCCTAGCACCTCAACTAAACCATGGCACTCAGTGCCACATACAGTCTTTTCTGAAACACATCGAGGGATATTGACTCCACCACCTCCCCAGTATTTTATCMCTCTTTCTGTAAAAAACTTTTTCCTAATATCCAATATCTCTACTTCTGTCCTTGCCTCTGCTCCTGACTGTATCCCTGTAACCCTGCCCATCTCTCCTCTGTTCCATCTGYACCCCTATCCCTGTCCCTGACCCCAAATGGACCCTATCTCCCTCTTGTTCATATCCCTGCCCTGTTGCTGACCTTTCCCTGTCCCATCCTTGTCCCTATCCCTTCCCTCTCCCCAGCCTCTGCCTTTCTCCTGCCCATGTCCCTTTTTGCTCCTGCTCCTTTTTGCTCCTGCCCTCCCGTTCCTCTTCCAGCCGCCGCCCCGGGCGCACGCCCCGCTCTGCCTGCCCCGCCCGTCCGCCTGGCCCCGAGCCGCGTTCCCAGGTGTGTTTCTGTCATTTGGCTCTTCCCTGTTTATTTGGGCCAGGGGGGCAGTCGCGGGCTCCTTCGCACTTTCGTTTCCAGCTTGGCAGAGCCAGAAACTGAAATTGCGTCGAGAACAGAAACCGAAACTCCCGATCTCCCAGCTTAAGGCAGCACGGGCTGCAACCTCCTGCGCGTACTGCCGGCTGCCTCCTGCTCCCGGCATCGAGGGGCACCGCGGGCTCTGCGCCGGCCGCATCCCACTGCAGGGGAGGGCACAGCCTCCCTGGGGATGCCGGCATCAGCCGTGTCCCCCCGACGGTGCTGGCACCAGGAGCCTCGGTGAAATTGGCTGTGTCTGCAYTCATTGCCTACAGCGATGCCGGGCACCTGCTGGCGCTGGTGACAGCCTCATTCCATTGCCCGTGGTGACACCAAGGCAGCTGGTGGCACTGGCACATCCCTTGCCCCTGCTGACACCGTGGCACGGCCGCGTCCCAGCACTGGCTGTGTCCCAGCCCGGGCACTTGAGCCCCCAGCGGGGACCTGGTGCCTGCGGTGGGGCTCTGCCTTTCGGGTGACACCCGTGACACCGAAGGCACCGGGCTGTGAGGCCCCACAGCACSCCGGAGCCAGCCTGCAGGCCGCTGCCTCTGCCGCCGCCAGCCGGGCTGGATGCCAGCGTGACCCGCAGCCGCTCCTGCCCCCTCCCAGCCCCCGCAGCGGCGGCGCCCGAGACACCCGGAGCATCCCGAGGAAACGATCAGGGGCCGCCTTAAGTTCCCAGCARTGACGCATCGGGGCGGTGGCCCGGGAAGGTTTAAAAGCTGCTGCCGACAGAAGCAGCCTGTGGGGTGGAGTGTTGCGGGCAGGAGTAGAAGTAGGAGGCAGCAAGTCAGAAGAGAGCAAAGGGAGCGGCGCACCTGTCAGCATGGATGTGGACCCGGCGGCATCCGCGAACGGACTGAGAGCAGTAAMCGCCAGGGAGCTGGATGGCTGGATCGCCAGAACCCTGCAGCCCAGCCCAGAGTTCTCTGCGCAGGTGAAGGAGACAGTGCGGCAAATCTGTGAATTCCTGAAGAGGAAGTGCTTTGAGGATAATATCCACGTCCAAAAGACCGTCAAGGTGAGTGCTGCCTGCCTCGGGGGCCAGCTGCCACCTCTGCTGCCACCCTTCCACTGCCCCATGCTCCAGCTCCTGCCCTGCCTCAGTTTCCCTTGGCAGCTGCAGGAGTGGTGGCAGCCGATCCTGGTGCTGGCAGTGGTGCTGAGCAGGCAGGGTCTCTCTCTGCAGGGTGGATCAGCCGGAAAGGGCACAGCTCTGAARAACAGCTCTGATGCTGATGTGGTGCTCTTCCTCAGCTGCTTACGCAGCTACGAGGACCAGAAGAACAACAGAAAAGTTATCCTGGATTCGATCATGATAAGGCTGAAGGACTTAGGCAGGGAGAACTTGCAGTTTGATGTGTGCATTGGTGAGCCCAGGTACAAAGGTCCTGACAGCACACCACGCTCCCTCAGCCTTACTCTGTCCTCCCCGGAGAATCGAGAGTCCATTGATGTGGACATCCTGCCTGCCTATGATGCTTTGGGTAAGGGCTGCAGGCTGGCACAGGGACAGGCAATGGTGTCAGTGCTGGGATGGCTCTCACTCTCCTTCTCACCCCACAGGGCAGGTGACCCAGGATGCCCCACCAAACCCAGAAGTGTATGTGAGGCTCCTGCATGCCTGCAGCCACCCGGGGGAGTTTTCCCCCTGCTTCACTGAGCTGCAGAAGATGTTTGTGAAGCGTTACCCTGCCAAGCTGAAGGACCTCCTGCGCCTGGTCAAGCACTGGTACAAGGAGGTGAGGGCTGCCCAGCTTTCCCAGTTCCCAACAGCCACCCATCCCAGCCAGCTCTCACCTCCATCTGTGTCTTCTCCCCAGCTGCTGAATCCACAGTACCCCAATGCCCACCTGCCCCCTAAGTATGCCCTGGAGCTGCTGACCATCTATGCCTGGGAGGAGGGCACAGGCTCCTCCTGCAGCTTTGACATGGCTCAGGGCTTCCGCACCGTGCTGGAGCTGCTGGGCCGGCACCAGGACATCTGCATCTTCTGGGAGAAGTACTACTCACTGCAGCACAGAGAGATTGGTGCCCACGTCAAGGGCTTGCTGCGCAGTCCCCGGTGAGGACCGTGCCCCGTGGGATTGTGCCTGCTGGCCCCATGGTACTGCCCAGGGCTGACAGCAATGCCCACTCTGTGTTTGCAGCCCTGTCATCCTGGACCCTGCTGACCCCACGGGGATCCTGGGCCAAGACAAGAACTGGAACTTGATGGCAGAGGCAGCTGCCATCTACTGCCGCTCACTGCCCTGCCTTGCAAACGTCCAGCCCTGGGATGTGCAGGTAAGGCTGCTTGACCCTGTGAGCATCATGTGCCCCACTCCTGCCCCCGCTGTCTTTGCCCACCTGCTCTCCTGTCCCTGTAGCCAGCCCGGCCCGTGACCATTGAGGTGATGCAGCTGTCAGGCACCAGGCTGACGCAGCGTGTCAGCCCCTACACCACCATCGGGCAGCTGAAGGACGTGATCCACCAGAAATGGGACATCTCACCATACAAACAGCGCCTGGCACAGCAGGASCCAGGCAGGAACAACATCACCCTGCAGGACAGCGATACCCTGGCCACACACGGCATCTTCTACAACACCACGCTGGTGCTGCTGCAGACTGAGCCCCAGAGGATGCAGGTCTTGGTCAAGGATGATAAGAACCGGACCACGACCTACACAGTGCTGCCCACTGACACTGTCCGACAGCTGAAGGAGCAGATCCAGGCCCGGCAGGGGCCCTCTGCCAACGAGCAGCGCCTGACCTACGGCTCCAAGGAGCTGCAGGACCAGCACACGCTGGAGCACTACAACATCAGGCCCATGAGCACAATCTACATGCTCCTGCGGCTCCGGGGGGGTGCAGGCCCCCAGCTCCCCACCTGCTTGACCTCCTGAGCATTGCCCTCAGCACCAGCCATCCCCTGTGTACCCTCCTGTCATGCTGGAAATAAATACTTACTAGATCCTTGTGCTGCTTGCTCTGTTGGGGACAGTGACAGGTGTCACATGGGGGAGTCAAAGGGGTTGGGGCCGCCAACACTTTGAGGGGGGACCTCAATGCCACAAGCTGCAGGGATGGCACAGGGACACAGAGGTGCAGTAAAGCAGTGCTCCCTGACCCTAGGGTGCTTGGTGGGATCAAGGATGCCAGCCTGCTGCCAGTTGGACCTCAGGAGAAAAAAACAGCTCCTTYATCTGCCTGCTCCTGCCTGCACCACTGCCTGCCTGTGCTCAGGCTGGGGGGCCACCCAGTGCTGGGACACGGTTTGTGCTGGTAGCACGTTGTCACCACAGGCCGTGGGATGTGGTCTGTGCCACCAGGGGTCCYGATGCCAGCGCAGACAGCAGGAGGCAGCAGACTCTGAGGTCACCTTCGGTCACTGCCTTAATTGCTGCCTGCGGGCGCGGGGGAAGTTTGGTTTTCATCTTCCAGAAATCAAAGYGGAGCTGGAAACCTGGGGGAACCCCATCAACCTTGGCAATGTCCCTGCAAGTCTTGCCCTCCAGTGTCGCCAGGCATGCCACCCCTCAGGCTTGGGTGCCAGAGTGGGTCTGTGCTGTGGGGCACAGGGCTGCCCCCGAGCGCTTCCTGGGGCTCTGGGTCAGACGCGGGAGCCTGGGCGGCTGAATCTGCTTTATTGTGCTCAATTAGTACAAGGTCCCCTGTGTCACTGTTCCGCACCCAGAGCAGTGGGTGCCACCTTTATGCCCCCCAACATCTCCCCTTTATGCCCCCCTCCTCCTGCGTCCCACCAGTGCCTGTGCTGCCCCTCCGTGCCCCCACTGCTGCCCGTGGCCCTTTTGGGACCCGAGCGTGACCCTGCTGTGCCGTCCTCCKGCAGTGCCATGCTGGGGGGGGCACTGCCTGGCCCCGCAGTTTACATTCATAGTAACAGTCGTTAATAAATATTTCGGTGACTCTGCGATGCCGGCAGCCGGCTGGGTCCCCACCGGTGTTGGAGCCGGCGGCAAGGGCGGTCGGCAGCCGCCGGGGGGCTGCTCAGCCCGGCTGCTCTCCTGCGGCCCCGGAGCTGCAGGCCCAGCCCGGCGGTGCCCCCGCAGTGCTGCCGGCAGGGCGGCCGAGGCCGTGCCCCGCCCGCTCCTAGGCAGAGCCCGGCGCCCGGGGCCGGCCCCGGCTCACCAGGGGGATGCGCTGCGGGGCCCCCGCTCGGCCCGCGGCCCCTCGTGGGTGCGCCGGCGGCGGGCTCTGCGCGGCTCCTCRCCCTGCCCGCGGCCGGGGGGCCCGGCGGGACTGCGGGCCGGTGCCGGGGGTCTGCCCCGGCTCCACAGCCGCTGGCACACCTTGTCCGTGGCTCCCAGCGGCGGGCGCTCCACCAGCTGGAGGAAGTCCCGGTACCAGACCTTGCGGCCGGGGATCCCGGCGGCGAGCTGGGGGTCTCCGGCAGACGCCGCGCCCGTGGCCTGCCAGGCGCCGATCACCTCCAGGGAGAGCCGCAGCAGGGGCTGGGTGAAGCCGTGCTCGGTGGCGTGGCAGAGGTAGAGGCCGGCGTCGGAGCGCTGCACGCTGCGCAGCAGGACACCCCGCTCCGTCCGCACCACCCGCTCGTCCATCTGCACCTGCAGTACCCGCGGGGATGGGCGGTCAGCTCGGCACGGCACGGCACGGCACGGCACAGCCCCACCGGCGGTACCTGGCCAGAGAGAGCCTACCTCTCGCTGGGGATCGTTCAGGGTGCGCTGGTATGTCCAGAGGATGTGCGCTTGCAGGGATTTGGGGATGCACTCCAGAAAGACGGTGCTTCCCTCCACCCCGTAGAGCTGCTTCTGGGGCACGGTGTCCCGCCTGGGATCTGCAGGGACACAGCCTGGCTGTCAGCCCCCACCGCGGCAGGGTGGCCCCAGACTCGGGCTGGGCCTCAGCTCACCTTCAGAGCAGAGCACGTTGGGGTCACCGTTGCGGACGTCCTGCCGGCGGAAACGCCTGTGGGAGGGCGATGGAGGAGCAGGGGCTGCACAGCCTGGCCGTGCTCCTCACCATGGCCTCGGGGCAGGCTGGCTGCCCCAGCACTRCATCCCGGCACGGCACGGCACCTACCTCTTGGTGTTGGGCACGTAGCGGGTGCAGGTGTTGCCGTCCCAGGCGCAGTATGGGTCCCGGGCCAGGCAGCACTCGGCGCAGGCTTTGCCATAGGCACCGCAGCGGTGCAGGGGCAGCTGGGCCAGCGCTGTGGTTGAGCCAGCGTAGAGCTGATGCTGGGGGAAGAGCAGAGCTGAGCAACCCCGTGCTGCKGCACGGGGCTAGGCAGAGCCACGGTGGACCTGGGAATGCCCAAGGGTCCCCCCTTACCCGCTTGGAGGAGAGCTGCAGGCTGATGATGGGGGAGGAATCCTGTGGGCAGAGCATGGGCAGGAGTTAAGGGTGCATGGGGCAGCCTAGGAATGCAGCATCCTGGCTCCCACATCCTGGCTGCTGGAGTGCCCTGGCACAACCCAGAGCACAGACAGCGCGTGGGGATGCCGCGGGGAATTCTGACTGGCGGGATGTGGAACCCTGACCCTCACCTGGAAGACCTGCAGCTCCTCCAGCAGCAGTGGCTCCATGCGGTGCCAGCTCTCCTTGGGCACTGAGACCACCTTCAGCACTGTGCCCACATCTGCAGGCAGGGAGGGGTGAGGCCACAGGTCCCAGCCCCAGCATCTCCCCGCTCTCCCTCACTGCCCCATCTCTCAGGTCACTACGTGCCTGTGCCAATGAAGAGGACATCGTAGTGGCCATCAGCAGCGGTGACACGGTCCACAGCTATGCGGGTGAAAGTGTAGGGCACGGTGGCTTGCAGGAACAGGGGGCGCTGGCCATGGGGCAAGACAGGGTTGTACATCAGTGGGTGGTGACGGGCAAACTGGATCACCTCGTCTGGRAAGTCCTTGGTGGAGCCGAAGGTGCCAAAGGTTTTGCTGGGGCACTGCAGGGAGACAGCACTGGCTAAGCAGGGTCTCGCAGCCCACTGTCCCCACCCCACGTAGTGGCATCCCACTGGTGGCACCAGCCAGGACACCCCGACACCACGTACCATGCCTGGGCGGGGGTATGGCACACGGCCCTGGTATGACACCCACTGGTAGTTGGGACCTTCCTTGTGCGCAAAGGGGCCCAGGAAAGCCCGGCGGATGTCAGCCATGGTGTAGACACAGACAGCTGAGCCTTGGAAAACAGAGCTGGTGGGAGAGAGAGGGGAAAGATGTGAGGGGGCAAGGGGGGCACCACTGGGTGTGTGCAGGGTCCTGGGGAAGGGGCTTGACCTGGAGGTGGAGAAGATGGCGTAGATCAGAGGGTTGCGCTTGTCTCTTGTCTGCAACAGGAAAACATCCCCTGCAAGCAGGGAAGGCATCAGTGCTGCCAGCGCCGCCCACAGCTACACTGCTGGGGTCACATCCCTGTTCACTCACGGAGCTCATCAAAGTGGGTGTCTGCCCCGTCAGGCCCTGGCACAGCGCACACCAGCCGAGCCTTCAGGAATGTCGTCCACTTGTTCACCAGGCTGCGCTGCCCGCCCATGTCGTTCTGCCAGGGCAAGGAGGACACCGGTGTCAGCAGCAGCAGCAGCAGGTGGCACCCCTGGGCACCCTGGCCCTCAGCCCCCCTGCCTGTGCACGCTCTCACCCGGCAGATTTGGCCGATGCGGGCGAAGCTGGTCTTGCCCAGCCCCTGCTGCCGTTCCACCGCTGTCTCCCGGAAGAAGAAGTAGATCTTGTCRTCGTCGGGGTCCTCACTCTCCGGCACCAAAAAAACCGCCACGAACTTGGGCTCTGGGGACAGAGGGGTGGTGCTTCCAATGCCTCCACTAGCTGTGCTCCCCAGGGACCCTGGAGTACCCTGGGGTCCCAGGGGAGGGTGCAGAACCAACCCTGCCCAGCTGCAAAGCAGAGGCAGAGTGAGSATGGGACTACAGCAGATACTGAGGGTCTGGAGGTGACACAACAATCCCTGAAATCACCCTCTGGAGTGCACATCTGAGCCTGAAGGAGTCYTTGCCCTGATGCCTCCAGGCAGCAGCACTGCTGTGCCAGGGTGCCAGTGGCCCCCCTGTCCCCCACCCTCCCAGTGCCCAGCACTGACCGTTGAGCCAGCGAGAGTCGTGCTGCTCCGTGCGGACGGAGGGACGGCGGCCCAGGCTGCGGAAGATGGTAAAGTCACGGCCCATCAGATCGGTGGCCACCCCAGAGTAGAGCTCCTCGCCTGGCAGGCACCGAGGGAAGTGTTATAGGGGCCCCCCCGGCACCCCTGTGCCACGCTGYGCCCAGCACCAGGCTCAGAATGCCCTTACCCACAAGGACAGAGGCGGCTGTGTGCCGGGGGTCATACGGGCTCTTCCCCTTGCCATCCTCAGTGTGGTGGGGGTCCAGCTTGAAAACAGGCTCCTGGAGAGGGGTAAGGATGGGAGGTGGGCAGGTGGCAGCAGCTGGAGGCTGTGGTGGTGCCAGGGGGGGCTCACTTCTGCATGCTGGCCAGCCTCGATGAAGGCACAGACTGGGTGGAAGGCACCAGTGCCACAGGCGTACAGGTGGGTCCGGTTGTAGGGGTGCAGGATCTTCACAAAGTTCATGCACTCAGCCTGCAGATGGAGGGAATGAAGGGGAGGTAGTGCTGTGGCAGATCCCTGGCACAGTCCTGGCATCCCACAACACTCCCCACCGCTTACAGTGATGTCCTTGCCGGCCCAGTTGCATTCTTCCCTCCACTCCACGGGAGCCGGCCAGTAGATCTGCGGGTGGAGAAGGGGATGCTCACCGCACCCGGAGCACCCAGCACTGCCCCACCAGCGTGTTCCCCCGCCCCGTTACCTTCCTGCCCCGCTGGCTGATGTCATCCAGGGCCAAAGAGAGGAGGTGGTTCTTGGCGCCCACGAAGAGACGGCCGCGCTCCTCGTCCAGCAGCAGGGCCTCGTAGCAGCAGGAGTGCTCCAGCGAGAAGTGGTGCAGCCCATGGCGAGCCCGCAGCTCTGCCGGGACCCAGCGGCCCTGCTCAGCCCGGCCCTGCCGCTGCCTGTCCATCTCCACTGCCCCGGACACGCTCCGAGGCAGCCCGGGTCAGGCCAGGGCCCCCTGCCATGCCATCCCCTCCCCCAAACCTGTCCCACTGGCTTGACTAGGTTCACCAAGCCCTTGCCTGCTCAGCATTCATCSCCATGCCAGCCCCACACCCATCCCCGTGTCCCCCGAGACTCATCCCCAAGCCACTCAGCGGTGATCCCCGTGCCCTCGGCACCCATCCCTGCACCGCTCACCCGGCAGCGGGGGAGAAGGGGCCATTCCCTGCCCCGCGGAGCTAATCCCACCGTGGCGGGAACAAACAGCCCTTTGTCAGGCTGCGAGGAGAGCTCTTGCTGAGCCCCGCCGCTGGACAAAGCCTCCTGCGCCGTGCTGGAGCCCCTGGAGCGGCCAGTGGGGACACGGCAGCAGCTCTCCAGCTGGCACCCCATTCCCAACAGGTATGGCACAGCTGAGGCCAGGGAGTGCCACCACGGCGCACACAGGGATGGGGCACCTGTGCCTGCACRTGCCGGGGGCTGGGAGCGAGGTCCCAAGCACAGGCATGGCCCCAGGGACAGGCAGGTGGCCCTGGAGGGGCTGGCATCAGGTAAGGAGCAGCGCCAACACCTGATGGCCCGCGGTAGGGCGGCAGCAGCGCTGGGGACGTGCCACTGCTGGGGCTTGCACCCATCCCACCGTGCTGCCCCCCAGGATCCTCCCGTCCCTCTGATGATGCTGGCTGTGCTGACACGGAGCCAGTGCACCCAGAGCTGACCCCGCAGCCCCACCCTGCCCGTGTCCCGCGCTCACCGGGGAAGGACAGCTTGAGGCGGGGGGTGGCAGCGGCCRGGGGCCGGCCCGCGGCGAGCCCGCGCAGCAGGAGCAGGAGCAGGAGCAGCGTGCGGCTCATGGCCGGGTCTGGCTGGTGGCGCCGCGGCTGGGGCAGAGAAACAAGACCTCAGCTCGGGTTACAGCCCCCTCCCCACAGCCCCCAGACCACGATCCCTCCCCGATGCTGCCGAGTGTCTGCAGAGCCCTGAGCATCAGCACAGGGCAACTCCAGGCACGGCACAAGGGGATCCCCCACTGGGCTCGACCTGGTAGTTGGAGGGGATGTGAGCCAGCCRCGTCCCTCCCTATTTTGAAGTCCCCATTAATCTAATCCCGAACATAATGGGCTTCAGGAACACCCCTCCTGCTCCTGCCCGTGGGGAAACAGAGGCAGCCCAGCCAAGCAGCATCCAGCCCTGCCCATGCCTGTCTGAGCCCATCAGCACGAGTGCGCCGGGCTCTGCCCATTCCTGCCTGCAAGCACGGAGCTGTGCCATAGGAATGGGGACAAGCACAGAGCAAGCACCGAAGTGGTGACAACCAGATAGGGCACCCTGGGCAGTCAGTGGGCTCCTGAGCACTGGGCARGCTGTCCATGATGGTAGTCATGGGGATCTATGCCTCAGTTTCCCCCACTGCTACAGCCCCACCATGAGCCCTTGGCCTTTCTTGTACCATCATGCAAACGGGAGCCGGATTTGGGTGCTCTGGCTAAGCAGGTGCCTCAGTACCCGGAGGGGCCCATGCTGGTGTGTCTGCCCCTCTGATGGGTGCCCACCACGAGGTAGGAAAGCCCTCCTCTGACTCTGGCAGCAGCAGCTCTCTCCTGGGGAGTGGGAGGTGATGGTTATCAGGGCACTGTGCCAGAACACAGATCCCACCTTGCCTCCTGGCCATGCTGCARTGCCTTCTGCAAGGCACAGACTGAGCCATGCCGCTCATGGCACAGCCACTGCGGCCTCACCAGGACACCAGTGACAACCAAAGCCCCACCACAGCCGCGGGGCTCGGTGCAATCGCCCCAGGCTCTGCTGCCCTGCCTGAGCTGGGAGCTGGTGGATGCTGGCCGGGCGGGTCGCACACACACGGCACGGAAGGGGCTCCTGCGGGCAGGGCAGCTCCCTCCAGGCTGGCCGGTGAGCCCGGGGCGGGCAGCGGGCAGCGGGCAGGGCCTGGCTGGGCGCAGTGCCGGGTACGGCTGCCCGGCGTCCCGGCACGAAGGCGGTCGGCGCTAATGGCATTTACAGAGGCGCCGGGATGAGGCGCGGGACCCGCCGGGCTCTGCCGCCAGCCGGGGCCGTGCCGGGGCACGGGGGGCTCCCGCCTGCCCTCGCTGGCCGAGCGGCCGGGGCAGACCCCCGGGCACGGACCCGCGTGGCGCTGACCCGCCTGGCACGGGGGGCGGGCGGGGGGCGGGCAGCAGCGGCAGCACCACGGACCCTCGGTGCCAACCCTGGCAGATCCAGCCCGCGAAACTCCCCGTGCCAACCTCGACGCCAGCCCGCCGGTGCCCTCCGGTGCCGGAGGGACACGGACCCCGCCGCGAGCCCCCCAGTACCAGCACGGGCAGCCCCCCGAGGGCAGCGCAGAGACCCCGCCACCCCGGGACACTCCTCGGCCACCCCCGTACCCTGCCGGCCCGCGGCCCCCGGCACCCACCTGTGTCCCAGCTCGGCTCGGTCCGGCCCGGCCCCGCCCGCCGCGTCCGCCGGGAGGGAGCGGGGCGGCCCCGCGGGGCGGGGCGGGGCGGGGCCGGGGGCGCGCACAGGGACACGCACACGAGTGTGCGAGCACCCGCTGACGAGCGGACACGCGGGCACCTCACACACACACACACACACACAGGGGCGAGCACCCACGGCCCCTCACACACACACACACACACACACACACACACACACACAGCCGCGCTGCCACCCCAGCGGCCCGGGGCGACACTCACGGGGACACCCACGGTGACACCCGCTGCCCCGGGGCAGAGCTGAGGGTGCCAAGCTCAGCACACGTGTGGCTCAGCCCACGAGCCGTGCCGGGGCTCCCCCCTCGCCGGGACAGGCACTYGCTTGCCCGAGCGTGGGGGCCGTGCCGGGGGTGCCGGGGCCGTACCGGGGTACGGGGGGCCGGTCCCGCGCCCCGCTCAGCTGCAGCCCAGATGTCTGGCCCGGGCCCAGCTCGGAGCAAACAAAATTCCTCCGCTGCCTCCCATTTTCCAGCTGCCGCTGCCAAGAATAGCAAGTGCCGAGCGGTGCCGGCAGCGGGGCCACGCGTGCCTCGGCGGGCAGGGCTCGGGGCGGGGGAACACGGCCTGCCTTGGGGGCCGCACCTGCCTCGCTCTCCCCGTGCCCCTGACTGTCCCTACCTGCGGGCGCAGGAAGGCAGGTCCGGAATGCGTGGGGAGGCAGAGCTGCAGGCAGGCAGGGTTTGCAGGCAGGCAGGGTTTGCAGGCAGGCAGGGGTGCAGGCAGGTGCAGGGTGAGCAGGAGCGCGGGCAGAAGCGGGTGCAGGCAGGTGCGGGCAGTGGGTGCCAGCAGGCAGCGAGTGCAGGTGGGCTGGCAGGGAGTGCAGGTGGGCTGGCAGGGAGTGCGGGCGGGCCGGCAGTGGGTGCGAGCAGGTCAGGTGCAGGTGCAGGCAGGCAGCTGGCACAGGCAGGCAGTGAGTTCAGCAGGAAGCCAGAGCCGTGCAGTAGGCAGAAGCCGTGCCAGGCAGGGTGCCCGGGAAATGCCCTTCTGTCCCACTGCCAGTAACCCTCGTGCTGCCAGCCCTGGTACTCTGGCATGCTGGCAGGCTCTGTTCCAGCCCCACATCTTGTTCTTCTCCTGGCTGTCTCACGGTACTGAGTGGCATTCACCCAGCCCAGCCCAGCCCAGCCCAGCCCAGCTTTACGGGCAGCAAGGAGGACAGAGACAGCGAGGGGACGGGTGGGGCAGCAGAGGAGCTGGCGCCGGTACGGCAGGGGTTACTCTGCTCTAAGACTTTCACCAGGCACCAGCAGGACTTTGGGCTGGGTGGCCCCCACGCGGGCATTGTGTCCCTGTGCCTACTGTTACAAGGACGGCGCTGAGATGGTGGGGACAGGGATGTCGTGCCCAGCCCTGCACAATGGGCACCTTCCTGTGCTGTTCCGGCACCGTGCCTCAGTTTCCCTTCACCCAGCTGGAACTTCTCCAGCCGCCGCCGCTCCCGGCAAGCGTGGCGAGGTGACCGGGTGACGTCACCGTCGCCCCAGCCCTGGAGCCCTGAGGGGACCTTGCTGGCAGCGGCTCCGCCTGGAGAAACCATCAAGCGTCAGGAGGGCCGGGCTTCCATCCCGGAAAAAGCGGCGCGGGAGGGAGGCAGGGATGCGCCACGTCGCCCGCCGGCCACCCCTGCCCGCCCCACGGGGTGTTCCTGGCCAGCCCCAGCTGGCCGCTGGCACGGTGACGGTCCCCATATGGAATGGGCATCGCCGCTGGCATCCCGCCCTCATCCCCGCGCTCCGCAGCCCGCGGAGGTTTCGCAGCCAGGTGCCGGTGGCCTGGSTCCCCGCCAGCGCGGGGGTGTCGCTGCCGACGGCACCAGCAGGTGCTGCCGCTGCCGCTCTTTGATCCCGACCCCGCCGCCGGCAGATCCGCGCCCGGGAATCGCTGCCTCGGCCAAATCTCCCCCGGCGGTTCCGGCTCCGGCAAGCGTCTGCAGCTCCGCCGGCAGCGCCCGGGCCCCCGGCGGCGTCAGCGGGAGGAAACGGCTCCTCTGCACCTCCGCAGGGCCCGGGGGCCGCTCCGCAGCAGGCAACAGCCAAGGCATCTCCCGTGCCGGGGCTGAGCCAGCAGGGCGCGGGAGGTACCCATGCCATGGAACGGGTGACCAGGACCTGCTGGACACCCTGCATGCGGGGAGGAGGGCTGGCACTGGCACCCACTAGCCCTCGGGATGGGTACCAGTCCTGCATCCCAAATGAGAATGGTACCTCACCAGAAGAACCCTCGTGATTCTGTGGGGTGACTCCCCTAAGGGTGCTGCAGGGTGGTTCCCCATGTCCCTGGGGCCCASAGAGCTTCCCTCTGCCCTGGTGGAGCCATCATGGCTGAGGACAGGGAAATCCATGGGTCCAAGGGTCAGGGTGAGCTGTGTCATGACAGCTGGTGCCATAGGCATCCCTGTGACACATGGGCTGGCATGGCACTGCTCCCCAGCCAGGAGATGTGTTTGTGCAGCAGGGTGGCCTTTGCCAGCGCTGCCAGTGACACTGCCAACTCGCCACMGGGGAGGAGAGTGGTGGCATCCTCACCCCAGCCTACACCCATGACCTGAGCACAGGGATATGCTGCTCAAACTAGTCTCCCCTGTGTCTGGGCMCCCCAAAAAACTGCTGCTGGTTTGTGATGGCACTAAAGATGTGGCTTTGGGACTTTGGGAGTCCATCTGTGGTGGTCCACATCCATAATGCTGGGCCATGAGGTGGCATTGGGCCTGGTGTGGCTGCCACATCCCTGGTACAGGGGAAGGATGGGCTAGGCAGGGGACAGAGCTCATGGCGTCCCAAGTGGGCCGGTGTGAGGGCTTGGCTGGCAGCAAGCAAACGTGCCTGACACAGCTGCATCCTTGTAGCACAGCAGGCAGGCAATGTCCCAGGAAGAGACCAGCTCTGGGTTCACACCCTGTCTGTGGATACTCCCGGACCTTGTGTCCACCCCCCGTCAGAGCAGGCTGGTGAGACCCCAGCACCAGGGACCCCAGTGGCCCCAGTGCATTCCTGCTGGGATTAGGTGCCGGCTCCCGGCAGTGCCATGCTGGTGTAGCCCAGCTAATCCCTTTTTAATTGTCCCAACGCTGTGCTGGACTGATCCGGGCTGCCCAGGGAATGGGGGTGTTGTGTGCACCCCAGTGCCTGAGCACCTGTGGGGGGCTGCCACCGTGTGTCCCTTCTGTGGCACCRAGCTATGGGGTACATGGGGACCTTTGGTGGAGAAGGGGATGTCCATCCTCCAGGTGCAGGGCAGTGGCTTTTTGGAACGGGAAAGGGAGGGATCCTGGTCTTATAGGATCCTATCCTCCTGACCAAGGTGGCCGTTTGCCCTTGGCTTGGTCTCTGCCAGCAGCCAGGCTCTGGGACAGGCAGAGGGGCCATGTGCCCTGCACTGAAAACCACCAAAGCTCCTCAAAACCATAGGCGGGGCAGGAGCAGGACACCCAGGCTTTCTGCCACCATCCAAGCACTCTCCCCACCCTGGCAGGAGGGCAGTGGGAGATGCTGGCTGAGTGCCCCTGCCTGCTGTCCTGCCCTCATCCCTTTGGCCCTGCCCTGAGCCACACCAAGCAGCGGCATCCAGCTCCTCAGGCTTTAAAAATAGGCTGGTGTCCCTGCCATGGGGTCAGTAATTTTAGCCAGGGTGTGTCTTGTTGGGAAGCATGCTGATCCGTTCATCTTCTCCTGCTGGCCCCGCTGCATCCACACCCAGGGCTGATGTCAGCCCCTCACTGCCCACTTGCTCCTCCCTGCCCTGGGGCAAAGCAGCCCAGCCACGGCCTCCTTGGGCACAGGCGATGCCTGGAGGGATGGTGAGGGTGGGGAAGTGAGGACAGGGGTGTCCAGCTGCCCCCCGAGCCTGCCTGCATCCTATCTCGGGCATCTTGCCCCCAGAGCCGGTGGCAGCAGGGAGCACAGCGCTCCTGGCGCCCAGCAGCACCCGGACAGGCAGTGGGAGAGCAGCCCCGGCACCCTGCCCTCTCCTCTCACCCTGTCACCCCGGACCCCAGCACAACAGGCACTTCAGCTTGCCTCCCACGGTGCTCCCGGGGGGCTGTGCCGGCTGGGAAGGCTGCGGGGGCCGCCACCGAGCATAATGGGGCCATTGAGGGCCGAGCCGGCGCGGCACAATGGGGCCTTGTGCGCTGGCCCCGCTCCCGCTGCTGCCCACCCCGTGCCCAGCCGCGGGACACCCCCTTTGCCCATCGCCCCGGGGCTCACCCAGGTGCCAACCCCTGCTCGGCCGAGCCAGCGAGCACCGCAAAGGAGCAGCAGGTGGGAGGCCACCAGGGGAGCTCCCCTTCCATAAACCAGCGCCAGGGAAGGAGCGCTGCTCGGGAAACTTCCCAGCGTGGTGCTGCTGCTCACCCCTGCCACCCCCGCTGGGACAGGGCTCGGGGCTCCTGCCCGGCTGTGGGGTGACGGGAACAAGGAGGTGGCACACGCCCAGCGATGCCTGCACTTCCCTCTCAGCACCACGTCCGAGCCCGCTGGCACCCGGTACCCGCTGCGGGGACGCAGGGACCCCACAGCTTCCCAGGGAGCCCCATGGTCCCCGGTCCCCGACGCCACAGCCCCCCTCAGCGGGCCAGCCCGGCGCCCCAAACCCGTCTCACCTGCTGTGCTGCAGCAGCGGGCTCTGCCGGAGCTCGCCTGCTCCTCGCCCCGCGGGTCAGCTGGGCTCTGCCTGCCGCCGGCTCTTTAAACCCCAAATCCCCGGTGCTGGGCGCCAGTCCCGCCGGCGGGGGTGGAGGGAGGGGATGCAAAGCCCCRTCCCTGCTCCCGGGGCCGGCACCAACAAAAGGCAACTGTGTCGTGCGTCCTCTCTCTGCACCCAAGGACCTGCCTGGCCCCTTGGGAACAGCCCCTCGGGAGCCCGGGGCTTTCGGGGCGCTGCCACCCCCTCTGCCTGCGCTGCAAAGGGAAGAGAGGTGCGAGCGAGCCTAGGAATCCCGATCACAGCCGCGCCACATCCCGATGTCCCCACGCACCCGCTCCTGCCTGCTCGGTCCTGTTCCTGCCTTGGAGGAGTGCCAGGGTGAAGGCACTCACCACCATCGGTGCCTCATCTGCTCCTGCAAAGTCCAGCCCAGCCGGGCTGGAGGAGGAGGAAGGGCATGTGGCTGCTGCCATGGTGCCCGTTCTGGGGGGACCCACACCCCGGAACCCCCAGAGCTGCCGTGGGGCSGGGGGAAGCAGCGCCGCGGTCTGAAGGCCGAGCAGCCGGTGACGCCTCATTAGTGCGGGGTAAATGTGTAACAAGTTCTCGGCTGGGCTGGGGCCGTTTGAGCCGCATGACTTCTCCTGCCTTCCCGGCATCCTGGGAGCAGGGGTTGAGYGGCTCCATCCCAGTAAGAGCCGCTCAGCCAGGGCAGGAGGGAGGAGGAAAGTACAGTGTGTATTGTATAGATAGCCCTGCCCCGTCCCGGTAGCTGTGATGTCCTTAAGTGGGTGGCAGCTGTGGCTAGCCAAGATAACTGGGATAACAGAGGGTGGGTTGGCCAGAGTCAGGGAGAGCCTTGGGGGAGCCCTGAAGAAGCAAGTGCTGTGAAGAGCTRCCCCCAAGAAAACATGGAGAGAAGGTRCRGGACWCTTTAGAAATATGGTTACAACAATATGATTACAACAAGTGGTGACCCTGACGTGACAGAGATCACGCAGCCTGAGAGCTGTGGAAGGATAAGACAGCTGRGAGCTGGGACAGACAAGACAGCCTGAGAGCTGGGGAAGGAAGAAGCATGGCCTTCGAATCAAGGAGCTGTGACAGCCAGGAGCTGTAAGGAACATGGCCTTTGAGGAAAGGAGCTGTGGAGGTAGAAGACAGCCAAGAGCTGTGGCAGCCTGAGAGCTGGGACAGAAACAACAGTAAGATAACTACAAGGATTATGTCTTGTAATTGTGTAATTGTAAAATCTGTTAAAAGAAAAGGGGGAAATATAGGGGGCCATTGAAAAGTATGTATTGTATAGCTGGCCTTTGAGCCAGAAGTAAATATATGTATTGTACAAGTGGCCCATGAGTCTTGATAAAAGATCTATGTATTGTATAGATGGCCCTGCCCTGAGCCTGGTTGTTCTTGATGAGCTGCAGCTGTGATGTCCTTAATTGGGTGGCAGCTGTGGCTAGTGAAGATAGCTGGGATAAAAGGGGGTGGGGTAGTCCAGGAGAGCCTGGAAGGAGCCCTGACTGAGAGCAAGAACARCACTGCTGGGAAGAGCTAAACCACACAGAAGGTATGAGACTCTAGAAAAAATAAGACAGCTGAGAGCTGGGACAGAAACAACAATAAGATAACTACATCTGCTGATCCCGACRTGATGGAGAACATGTAGCCTGAGAGCTGKGGAGRATAGGACAGCTGAGAGCTGGGGAAGGAAGAAGCATGGCTATTGAGTCAAGGAGCTGTGACAGCCAGGAGCTGTGTTAGAATATGGCTGTTGAATCAAGGAGCTGYGGGGAGGAAYGTGGYCTTCGAGTCATGGGAAATGTATGTATTGTACTTCAATATCTGTCTGTAATTGAAAGAAAAGGGGGAAGTATAGATGGCCTTTGAGCCACAGTAAAAGATATATATTGTATTTGAGTCCATATGTATTGTAAAAAAGATAATTGTTAATGTTAGTTAAAGGAAAAGGGCGAAATAAAGTATGTATTGTATAGATGGCCTTGCCCTGTCCTGGTTGCTCTTGATGGGCTGCAGCTGTGATGCCCTTAATCGGGTGGCAGCTGTGGCTAGCCAAGATAACTGGGATAACAGAGGGTGGGTTGGCCAGAGTCAGGGAGAGCCTTGGAGGAGCCCTGAAGAACCAGAAGAAGCAAGTGCTGTGAAGAGCTGCCCCCAAGAAAACATGGAGAGAAGGTATGGGACTCTTTAGAAATATGGTTACAACAATATGATGACAACAGGAAAGTCCGTATCGTGGCTGGACACGCTGGGGACAACAGAGTGGGCAGTGCTGGGCTGGGCACAAGCCCATTGCTGAAGGAACAGGATGATCTCAGCCCATGTGCCATCCAAGAGGGCATGAGGTGAGAGAGCAAGGGAGCAAGGCGTTGTTCAGCTGTGCCTCCCAGCATGGGAAGCAATAGGCACCATTTTAATAAAAAACAAAACAGGAAATTCCATCTGGAGGCAAGGGAATGTGTTTTCCTTCTGTGACAGTGGCCAGGTGCTGACATGGCTGTGCCAGAGGCTGCAGAGCATCCAGCCACGAGGATCTGTGCCCAAGCAGGCGGCACCAGCTGAGCCCCTCCTGCCGTGGGGTGGGCTCAGGGCAGCCAGGGACTCTGCCAATACTGTGCCAGCCCCAGCGTCCCTCCTGGCAGCTGTGGCCATGCAGGTGGAGAGGGGCTGGAACACATGATCCTGGGWTGCTGGTGACACCACGGGGCTGGGCAGAAATGACAGTGGGTCACTGCGCTGTGCCATGTGGTACCGGCTGAAACCCCAGAGCACCTCACGGTGTTGAGCTCCATGGAAAGCACTGGGGTGGCCAGAGGCCTCAGGAAACAGATGGCACCCACTGGAGATGTGCAAGGCAGCATGGCCACCACTGCCCTTGGAATAGATGAGGGACTGGGGCTGTCCCTCAGAGGGGCTGGCAGAGTTCTGGGGTGCAAGAAGGGGAAGAGAGCTTCTTGGGACACACATCTGGGGGAACGTGGGCTGGAGTCCCACGGGTGTGACAAGGCAGGGGGCGCTGGGGAAGCCCCAGTTGGGAGCTG
>JACDOX010000072.1:1084578-1109874 GCA_014549065.1 Cardinalis cardinalis
CGCCAGCCCACAGAGTCACGGGACCGCCGTGTCCCGCGTGGGTGGTGTTGGGTCACCAAGGCCATGCCCGTTCCTGCGGCCGGTGGGAACCGGGAGCGGCTGGCCGGTGATGGGGATGGCGGGGCCGCTGCTGCTGTAGCACCGCGCTGACCTTGCCGGCGGCAGAGCGGGAGCGGGCAGCGCTCAGGGCAGAACCGGCGGAGCTGGAGCAGCCGCCCGTGGCCTGGCACCCATGGCCTGACCTTCCCAGGGACAGCCGTAGTGCCGGGAGGACAGCTGGGGGCCTGTATCCCCATCCCCACCCTGCTATGGTGTCACCGTTGTGCCACGGCGGCCGCTCCTGCTGGAGATGGCATTCCCCATCCCATCCCAGCGCTCATCTGTGCTTCCTGCCGCCCACCGGGCTGATGGAGCATGGCTCCTGCTGCTTGCAGGCAGGGTGGGGGTCCCAGCAGTGCCATCGAACCGGTGGTAGGACTTTGGGTGGTGTGGGATGTGCCCAGGGACATGGGACTGGAGCTGGCCTCAGGCRTTCCCCCGGCATCTGGTGGGACTGCGGTGGTTCTCCAACAGGGGAGCTCTGGGAAGGGTGCCAGGGGGACTTCTGTGAAGCGCCGTGCTCTACGGGTGGGAAAAGGTTTCAGGGAATTGGGCTGTGGKGGAAACATGTGAGGTGGCTGGGCAAGGCCATGGCACGTGCCCTGGGCTTGTGCTGGCCTCCTGCCGCCGAGCAGCTGGCCGCAGCCAGCCTGCAGCCCCCGGGACTGGCCCAACCCCATGGCAAACAGGGCTGAATTGGGCGAGCTGACCCTTGGACTGGGCGAGGAGGAACGACCCCGCGCCCAGGGCCAGTGGTCGCAGCGCCACCCGGCCGTGCCTCGCTTCTCCCGCTGGGGACAGCCCCTCTGCCGGCACGGGGGGTGCCGATCCCGGTTTCTGCTTCCTCCTGCTGGCTCAGCCCCTGCAGCCCCGGGCTCGCTCCCGACTGTGGGGCGGGCGGGTCGGTACCACTGCCCCCCAACGGCACCGGGCAGAGCTGCCGGGGGGGGGGACAGGAGCCCTGGCTGGGGGTGCCGGGGCTGGCCGCATGCCGGCGGTGGCAGGAGCGGCCCGGGCTGTTTTCCTCTCTGTTTGCTCGGCCCTGGGGACGGCCAGCAATGCGGATCAAGGCCGGCGKCCTTCGGGCAGCCAATTGTTGTACAGCTCGGAGGGGAGGGAGAGGGGCAGCTGCCCCTGGGCTTTCCCAACCCTGGAGAGGGCCACCGTGCCAGCACTGCCCAGCCTGAAASAGCACCGGGTTTAGTCCTCCCGAGCACAAGGCTGGGTGGTGCCAGCAGGGACCCGGGGGTGCCTGCCAAGAGCCAGCTCCCCGGCTGCCCCCTGGCTGGGGYGGGCACCCCACATCCACCCCTGGGGCAGCTCAGGAGCCCCGGTGCTGTGGGACGTGGCAGCCTCAGCCCTGAGTGCCAGCACCCCCTTTAGTGCTTCTCTCGTGGAATCCTTTCCCCTGATGGGCCATGAAAGGGCCTTTATCCCCTCTGCTGTGGGATCACACCCGGCAGGAGCCTGTGGTGGGCTGTCTAGCCCTGGGTCTGACAGTCACCCCAGCCAGCGAGGGGGTTCAGGACAGCCCTGTGGGTGCCTCTGCCGGGAGCCAGAGCAGGCTGCCCTTTCACTGGGGCTGCAGGGACCATGTCTGCTCCTTGGTCAGCTCTGGACCGACCACAGCACCCTGGGGAGAGGAGGGACACGGCTGTGGCCACGTCTCCATTTTTGGCCCAGTTATAAATAACTCTAAACAAGGATGCTACAGTTGTCTGGGCTGAAAGGTGTCCCTGGTCCTCCCCTGCTCCCCGGTCCCYGGCTCCCCAGCCATCTGCCACCCTGCTGCCCAGGCCCTGGGCACTGTGCCTGGCATCCCCCAGGAGTCTCCCAGCCAGCTCCACGCTGACAGCTTGCAGGGAGCTTGGAGATGAGCAGGAGAGCCCCTGCCCAGGGACTGGAGACCCCCCAACACTGACCCACACTTCCTTCCACTGCCCCATGCTGCTCTGCTGGCACCGCCTTGTGCCTCCTCGGAGGTTCTGGCAGCTGCCTGAGCTCCCTYCCTGTCCTCAGGAAGCCTGGGTGGCTGCAGTGTGGAAAGTTGAGCTCCCTGAGGCTTGGGGAGCTGATGGAAGGCAGCTCCCAGCCYGGAGAGACTCGGGCCCTGTGCACATGGGAGGGTTCCCCTGGGAGCAGGGGTCCCCCTGCARARTGGAGCCATGTCACCATCCTGAGGGATAATTGCCAGATCATCCCTCCAGAGGCTGATGGCACCCAGCATCTCTCTGCCCACYCAGGAGAAAATACTGCTGGCCCCATGTCTGCCTTTCCAGAGGGATGTGGGGAGCAGCAGAACCCAGCAACTGGGGTCACTGGGGAAACAAGCCAAGACTCCTGGAGCTGGGCGCTGGGTGCTGGATGTTTCAGGAGCRTCATGGCTACTTGGGTTTGTTTGGCTTGAAAGGCATTTGAAGGCATTCAAGTCCTTGCTAAATCCTTGCTTAATTACCTTAACAGCATTTAAGCCTTTGCTGCAGGATTGTCAAGCCACAGAAGCAAAGCCCCTGGTGGGGCTGTGGGCGCTGCCGGTGGGGGCGGTGGGGACACGGCTGTGCAGTGTGGGTGGCAGAGGGGAGCAAGCTGCCAGCAGGTGCCAGCGCCTCTGGAGGCAGCTGAAGGGACAGCGTCCCTGTGCCAGCAGGAACAGTCCATTCCCACACCTCATGGCTCAGGGCATCCTCCTGTCCACAGGTGCCCCCAAGCAGCCGTGGTGCCTGCTGGGTTGGAGCTGGTGGAGCCTGTGTAGGTCCCTCCAAACCCCTCAGTGGTGCAGGGAGAAGCATTGGGGTTACCCTGGGGCTCGTCCTGCAGCCCTTGGTTCCCAGATTGAGCGATTGAGCACAGAGATAACCCACCCTTCACGTCTGCTGAGCAGTGCTTTGCTTCTGGCTTCTGTAAAGTTAATTGGTTTCGAGGTTCCAGGAACAAACGAAGGAGAAAAACCCACTCTGCGATGTGCGGGATCATTGAATGCTCTCTGGTGAGTTATAATTGCAAATCATGTTTTGAAATCACATTAACCAATTAGCCCGTGTTGTTGTTGTGCCCTGCCACATGACAGCGTGTGCCGCGAGGGAGGCGGCCAAGGGCGAGGCAGGGGCACCAGCTGCTCCCCAGCGCCTCTGCGTGCGGGCACCGGCACCAGCGCCGGGCTGCTTCTGGGCAGGGAGGGCTGGGGGAGGACGGCTCCAGCCCTGCACATGGCCTGGGGCAGGTGTCACTCAGGAGCCCACCCAGCCCGTGCTGCTGGCCGCAGGCATCCCTCTCCTCTTACAGTCAGCATTCCTTTTGTGYCCCACCAGCTTCATGGCTGGGGCATCGAGAGGGCAGTGGGGGTCTTGGAGCCCCTGTGTGTGCTGGCACTGTCTGTGGGATGCCCAGGGCTGGGGACCAGAGGCACCCTCTGGAAGGTTCCTGGAAAGGGCGATCTCTGGGATTGCTCAAGAGGTCACGGTGGTGGTGAAGGGAGCGCTGCTTGGGCTGCAAATCTCARCATCATCTCTGCCCTATCTTCCTGCCATCTGGGCTCTGGAGCAGCGGGCAGTGGCAGGCAGCAGCGGGCTCAGGGCTGGGGAGGAAGCCGAGCGTGACAAGGAGAGMGTGTCCTGGCCATTCACAGCACCCACTGCTCTGTGCCTGGCTCCTGGGCTGGCCTTGTCCCTGCTGTGACATTTGAGGCCCRGGGTTTTATGGGTTCCCTTTAATCTTTGATCTTGAAGCACGGCTGAAGGATAAGAAATAGGGCAGCTTTTGGCTGGGGGAAACGGTGAGGAGGCAAGGCCCACGGGGGTGTGCTGGGGGCAAGGGCTCTGGCACAGCACTCGGCTCCCTGCCATTGGTGAGGCTGCTGGAGAGATGAGCCGTGCTGGGCCGTGCTCCCCTGAAGGCTCCTCACATACGGGAATCCGGCGTCAAACTTTCCAGCCAGCTGGAGAAAACCGCACGGCTGCAATTTTGCAATCCACTGACACCAGCAGAGCCATTGGAGAGACTGGCCAGAGCTGCACTGGGGAAGCGCTGTTGACCAGAGGGCTCAGGGGTTGAGAGAGGGTCTTAGCCCACCCCTCTCATGGCTCCTCTCTGTGTTGCCAGCCTGGCTGCAGGAGCCTCCAGCTACTGTGTGCCAAGTGCTGGGACAGGCTTTGGGAGGTTCTGGGGACATCTTCACTCTCTTCTCCTCCTCTCCTCACTGCTTTGATTTTCTGCAAAGCTTCAGCTTGACAGAAAATCAAAGCCCTTGTGGAGCGCTTGTCCTCTGCCCACCCAGAAAGTGAAAACACCAGTGAGGGTGTCACGTGCCGGACAGTACGAAGCAGACATGGCTGCATTTGTGCCAACAGCAGGGGAAGGGCATTTGGAGGCTGGGAAGGAGCAGACAGCCTCCAAATCACTTCCCACAGGTCCTCCAGCACGCTACCCCAGGGCAGTGGCTGCACCCTGTGCCACGGGCCCACAGTGCTGTCCCCAGRCCCAGCACCTGTGCTGTGTTTGCTCACAGGGCGGGAGCTCCTGGCCGCCTTCTCCAGCCCTGGTGAGACAGCCCAGCCCAGCCCGGGACGTTTCTCCACAGGTGCCACGTGGCTGCATCCGCCTTCACCAGAGCAGAAAAAGGGTTAAACTGATGGCTTGAGGCCAGCCATGCCCATCCTCTGGGTGCCTCTGGCTCCCCCGTCACACTGCCAAACCTGGCTGCCTCCAGTCCCCCGGCGTGCCAGCCAGCGCTGGTTCAGCACTTACGCATGCTGCTGTTATTAGAAATTAGTTAATGGATGTATGTCTGCAGCCAAAGGAGAGCGGCAGTAACAGGAGCCGCGGGATTGCCGGGAGCGGGAGGGCAGAGCTGCCACTGAATATTTAACATCCCTCGATGTCCAGGCGAGAGGGAGGGTGCCTCTTCTGCCGATGGCGACGCTCGCTGCTGGCTGGCAAAGCCGTTTCCATCCCGGGCTGCCCGAGGCTCCGCAAGGATTTATGAGAGATATGCGTAACACAAATAAAACCTTGCAGCAGCGTGAGGAGCCATTCTGCCCATGCACAGCAGCTGGGCAGGGTTTGAAGCTCAGTGTGGGAGCTGGGGGGACTCCCAAGCACGGACCCCCAAAATGTTCCTCTGAAGTGGAAGCTGGGCAGGACAGARGAGCAGGAGGTAGTTTAGGGGTGGCAGACCTTGTAAAGGTACAGGGAATCTCTGGGGACACAGCTGGTGACTCCCCAGAGCTCGTGGCTCTCCCTAAAGCATATGGGATGCACTTGGGAGAAATTTCTGCTTTGGGGAACTGGGGATTTGTTTCTTCATGAAAAAAGACATCTTTCAGCTCAACTGGGGAGGTTTGATGGAGACTGGAGGAGGGGGCTGGCCTGTCCCAGTTACTCTGGGTCTTGTTGGGATGATTCCACATGGGTTGTTTCCTCCCAGTGTGCTGAGATGCTGGGGTGAGAACTGAGGGGGCAGTGGGCACCATGAGCAGGGCAGGCAGCTGGGCTGGCTTAACGTGGGAGCAGCCTGAGCTTCCCAGGCCAGGGAGAGAATCTGCCTGAAGGAGTGCTGCTGGGTGACCCCTCCCTGTCCAAGATGGAGGGAAACGCTGTGCCCACACTCAGCACGTACTGGATTTATCCCTTCAGGTAGATTAGAGCKACTGCCCCAGCCCTGCTTCTTTGGAAGCAGCCCCTGGCCTCCTGCAGGGGCCTCAGCTGCTGTCGGCAGGGGTGCCCGGCGGGGTGTCAATACCTGGCAGGGTGGGGGTGCCCCATACAGTGATCGCGCCGTGAGGGGCGCAGACACCTGGTGCCGTGTGCGGTGCGTTGGGGATGCTTGGTGATGCCCTGTTCCAGACCGGGCAGCGCTGCCTGGGCACTGATGCCCCGGGGGGGACGATGCCTGGCGCGGGGTGATTCACTCGCGGGAGGTGATGCCCAGCGGACGCTGATGCCCGGCGGGGGCGATGCCCCGGGGCCGGCGGTGCCCGAGCAGCGGTGGTCCCGCCGGAGCGGGGCGGGGCGGGGCGGGGCAGGGGTCGGTCGATGCGGGGCGGTCGCTTCCCAGCGCTCCTCCCGTGCCCCGGCGGAGAGCAGATTGGGAGCCTTCGCACTGGGGGCGGGATCGGGTCCGGTTTAATCTCGGGCTCCGCCGGATTACGATCGCAGGATAGTCTCTAATCCGCGGCACCGGCCACCGGGGGCTGCTTGCCCCAGCCCGCAGCAGAGGCACCGCGGAGAGGGGGCAGGTAGGTCTCTCCGATCTCCCCTCCGCTCGCACTCCCAGGCTCGCTCCTCCCTGAAGCTCCGTGGCTGGAGCCTGCCGGGCGCTCGGACCCTTCACCTCCCCTAATTCTCCTCCGCACCCCATCCACTCCTTTCCGACCCGTCTCTCGCCGGCCCCGCTTTCCTCTCACAGCCCGTCTCTCTCTCCCTCTCTCCTCCGTTTCCTCCTCCTCCTCCTCCTCCTCCCGGCGYCGGGCAGCACGGGGAAGGCTCCGGGGCCCGGCGGCTCTGGCAGGTGCTAGCGCCCCGGGGCTGGTTGCTTCGCTGTGCTCCTGCCACTTGCCAGCGGCTGGCACCTTCCCGCGGGTGCCGAGGGAGGCAGAGCCCAGCGCCCCGACACTGCCCCTGCCCGGAGCGCGGAGTGGGGGCTTCGGCGGGCATCGCTCTGCTAATCCTCACAGTGACACCACCCCCAAACTCCCTTTACTTTCCCTGTTTTCTGCTTTAATTTTTAATCGCCCGTGGGAATGACATGTGTTTCTGAAGGCTGGAAGCGGCTGTGGGCAGGATCGGGTGTCAGGGTGCCGGGGTGCCGGGGCGGGGGGCGCGGGCAGGGAGAGCGGTGCCGGCCGTCACGGGCGCCGGGGCTGCCTGGGACCTGCGTGCGGCGGTTCCRCGGGCTGGGGTGTATTAATAGAGCCTGGCTGCCCGGGCCAGCAGCGTGGAAAGGCGGGCAGCACACCGCGTTCCTGTCGGCCACGCGTGTGCTGTGCCAGCCGGCGTGGTGGCTCTCTCTGCCGTGTCAGCTCTGAAAGTCCCACTGGAGAGAAACCTTCCCCRAGGGAAACTGAGCCACGGCAGGTGGTTGCTGGACTTGGGGCCCCCAAGCCGTGCGGTGGCACGGGTGAGACGGGGGACCTGGCAAGTCCCCAGCAGGTGGGATGGCAGGGAAGCAGAACCCTGACTGGCTGCGGAGGGCATGGCTGCGCTGAGCTGACGCACGGGAGATGGGGAATTTTCCACTGGTGTTGGACCAGGCCCAAGATGAGGTGTTAGACCTGTCTGGTCCCTGTGGCTTCAAGGGGGTACCCCAGAGAAAGGCGTCTGTGCCTGGCAGCACTGCCCCCTCTCCCAGAACAGCGTGCTGGTGTGCCTTGGCTCAGGTGGCCAGGGATGCTCAGGAGCAGTGGGACACTCCATTCCACGGGGGGTGGCACGGGGGTGCTGGCACTGCGGGGACCCTGGCTGGGGCGCAAAGGGCCCCACAGCACCCGGCCGTGCTGCAGCTGTAATCACACGCCGGGGCCGCGGCCACGGCAAACAAACAAGCGCCGGCAGAGCCTATTTTCCTTGGCGCGTGGGGATGGGGGAAGGAGCGGAATCCCACGGGCTCCTTTGGAAGCGCAACCCTTGAGAAAACAGAGGCGGGTCGGGGCCAGAACGGACCCCCGTGCCCCGGCTCTCCTCGCCGCCTGGCTCTCGGCCGCCGCGTGCCTCCCCGGCTGCTGACGCAGCTCTGGGACCGGCTGGGTCCCCCATGCCAGCGGGGCACAGCCAGCCCGGCCCCGCTGACCCCGTGGAGCAAATGTCARGCTGGTCCAATGGTGAGAGTGCCATGGCCAGGCACAGTGGTGGTGCCACGGGGCTCGGGCGAATCGTGGCTCCTGATTGCCACAGGAGGCTGTGCTGGAGGTGCCGGAGGCACGTGGGGCTGTGGCTGAGGCCAGTCCCTCCTGATGTCCCCAGCACTGCCAGCAGCAAATGGCACCTTGGAGGTTTTGCTGTTGACCCCTCTGTGTCATCCCACTAAGGCCAGTTGTGTTTTGAGGAGTGTGAACTCCTGGAAAGCATCTTGCTTCCAAGGCAAAACGAAACTCCAGAGGTGTGGTAGTAAACCCAACATGTCGTTTTCCAGGCACTGTCTGTCCATCAGTCTCTGCAGCACCACTGCCTGTGCCACCACCTTCCCTGGCTGGCCCTGTGTTCCTGGAGGGCAGTGTTGGAAGTTTATAGCAAAACTCATACAGCCTAGCACTGCCTGAGATGCTTTGGGCTCAAGCTGGTGTCTCACCCAGCCTCCCCAAGAGCCACACTGAGTGCCACGGGCCTCGTGCTGTGCCCACCCTGTCCCCATCCCCGTGCTGCCAGCTGTACCTGCCACCTGACCTTGTACCACATGGGCTCAAGCTGGCAGGTGACAGCAACAGCCTGGGCTGTCCCAGTGCTGGACATGACTCCCCTTGCCTGGCCTCAGCTTCCTCACTGCTTTTCCCAGCTTGCCTTTGTCCTGGTGCTTGGATGTTGGAGGATGTGGCAGGATGGTGGTGGCTGATACCTGCAGCCATCCTGGGTTGTGTGCCTGGCAGGTGWTGCTGTGGCTGAGCTGCACCATGGCTCTGGCTCTGGAAAACCCTCTCCATGACCCCACCATGATGTTTGGCTCTAGCACTCCCTTCCCTGAACCGCCTTTCCCCTCCCTGCTGTGTCCCAGACCTCACTCCCAGGCTCAGGTACAGCTGTCCCCCAGGCCAGGGGTGCCACTTGTGCTCTTCGAGGGAAGACCCTGGGTGGGCAGAGATGCAGCAGAGATGGCCAGAAGTGCCCAGGCAGGTGTTGGTGCTGCCAGAGCCCTGCTAGCCAGGACAGCAGCCTTCAGAGCCACTTGTTCCTACTTGCTGCTGCCAGTCCTGCCGTGGCTGGAGCACGGGGGGAAYTGCCTGACCTGAGGCTGAGCCATGGTGTGGTATTTGGGGCTGAAAGAGGTGAGGTGAGCCCAGGAGCAGTGCCTGCTCTACCCACCTTGTGCTGGGGGCATGAGTGGGGCTGGCTGGCATGACCAGCTGGTGGGGCTGTCATCTCCAGAGGATCCCAGGTGGATCTATCTCAGGAGAATCTCCYACAGATCTGTCTGGGGAAGGTCTACAGCAGGGCCATCCAGAGGGGTTGTCCAGCCACGCACCAGGCAGGTTTTGCCTCCAGCTGTCCTTTCCCACAGCTACTGGGGTCCCCATGCCCAYGTGGGTGCCCCCCAGAACCTTTGGCCCAAAGTGGGGTGCCTGGCCATCCCCTGAATGGCTGCATTTGCCCCTTTGGGTGCCCCTTTCCTCTGGGGGAGGTGGCAYTGCCTTTGCTGAGCTGGGAGGTGGGGGATGGAACACCACAGGTTTAAAACCAGGTTTGGGTTGCTAATTTTAGGAAGACAGGCTGGGAGGAAAGCTTTGCCTGTGTGTGCTTCAGGGGAAGGGCAGGCCTGCTCCCCGGGCAGCTGTGGAGAGCAGTTCTCTGTGGAAGGTAAGGAGAGAGGGGTTTCTCTGCTGTGTGCCCTGCTGGGGCCASTTTCCCTGGGTAGGGATTGCCCAGGGAGCGCCCAGGTTTGGGCTGTTGCCCGGCTGTGCCGTGTGCCCACACCCCCCTGTGCCCACAGCAGCGCCAGAGGCTGACCAGGGACCCCAGGCAGGGGCCACCCTGGGCTCGGTGCTGGAGGGAAGCCCAGGGCTGGGGCTGATGGCACTGGGGGAACATGGCTGGCATTCCCTGCCCGTCTCTCTGGCAGGGCTCGCTCATCAGCACAGCCTCAGGGAACATGAGACCTGTGTGCCCAGCTCTGCTGAAACCCGAACGGCCACCTGGGCGGGCGGGCAGGGCCGGGGGGGCTGCGGCKCCGCGGCACACAGCAGCGGGATGGGAGGGATACCTGGCTGCCAGCACGCAGGGCAGGCCGGCAGCTGCGGCAGGCTTGGCGCTAAAGCCGGATTACACCCGGAATAGTCCCACGGCTCCAGCTGGGCCGGATTAACAAGGATTCATCTACAAGGAGAGGAGATGGGGAGGGACTCTGTGCCCTGTGGGGGTCCCCGGCCTGGGGGAGCGCTCACCTGCTGCCASGGTCACCCTGTGCCTGCGCTGGGCACAGGTGGGAGCCGTGGGTGCTCCCAGGTGGGTGCTGTGGGCTCTGGGGACACGGCCCCCAGGCTGGCCCTGCGTGGCACAGGCAGGGCTGGCAGGACTGGCCGCCTGTCCCCACGTGTGCTGCGCTCCCACCGGCACCGCCTGCGCTGCTGGGGACTGTGTGCTGCTGGGGACTGTGTGCGCTGCTGGGGACTGTGTGCGCTGGTGGGGACAGTGTGCGCTGCTGGGGACTGTGTGCTGCTGGGGAGAGTGTGTGCTGCTGGGGACTGTGTGCTGCTGGGGAGAGTGTGTGCTGCTGGGGACTGTGTGTGCTGCTGGGGACTGTGTGTGCTGTTGGGGAAAGTGTGTGCTGCTGGGGAGAGTGTGTGCTGCTGGGGACTGTGCCGGGCCGGGGCCCGACCGAAGGAACGGGCGCAGCGCAGGAGCCAGGCTTGCCCAGGGCGATACACATCCTGCTGGCCACGTTGCCTGATGCAATGGACCTCCCGTCCAGCCCAACATACCTGCTGGCACTGCCGGCAGAGCTCCCCTGCCCAGCCCCCCGCTCCCGCCCGTGCCTGCCTCCCGCTGGGATTTTCCACCTTTTRAAAGAAGTGCGTGGAAGCCAGGTGTGAGGCAGAGAGAGGGATGCGGTCCCTTCCAGGACTGAAAAACCCTCACCGTGGTGCCCTGGTCCCCGAGGAAGGCTGGCTGGGGGCCGAGGTGAGCCCAGGACTGCCCGTCTGCCGAGCAGGGCAGGGATTTGGGAGCCGGGCCGCCCCACACACGTGTCCCCATCGCAGCGAGCGCGGGCAGGCTCTGTGCTGGCCGGGACGAGCGTGCGAGACCAAACGCAGCCTGCCCTGGAGCGCAGACGTGGCCGGCGGGACGGGACGTGCCGTCCCACGCATCCGGCTCCGTGTTCCCTCTGCCGGGGCTGCGGGACAGCACCAGGGCCCGGCTCGGGCTGCCTGGCCGCACCGCAGTGTTGGTGGGGTGTCACCAAGCTCTGGGAGCAGCCTGGCCGAGGTGGGAGGGCTGGCTGCAGCGCTGTCCTTGTGTCCCAGAGCCCGGCAGGCAGCGGAGAGGCGCGTGCCGGGAAATCGATGCAGCTTGCCCAGCACCCCCAGGAACGTGGCCCTGGGTGCCACAGCGAGGGGGTTCTGTGCCCATGCATGTGGCCAGGTCCACACCATCGGCTGGGCGAGCGGGCGCTGGAGCTGCTGGTCAGGAGTGGGATGATGCCAGGCAGCATGTGGGCTACCCAACATGGCAGTGAAGATGGCAGCATCCCACGTGTGTGGTGGCACCCTGAGGGAAAGATCCCTGAGGAGATGCTCTTTGCCGAGACCAGAGGGTTCCCAGCTAAGGTGGGCACACAGTGAGGCGGTGAACCCACCAACCCCACCTGGAGGGGAACCAAGCCACCCCTTCAGGGCCGCCCGTCACTCTGTATTTGCTGTTCTGCCTTATCGCAAGGCAAACAGCAGCAGGCAGGGCTCACACTGCCCGATCGAATTGTCTCATGCTCCCTCCTCTTTCATCTCCCCCCTTGCCCTGGCTACTGCCACCAGGAGAGCCTGGCCGAGGGGCAAAGGCCAGGGCCAGCTGGGGAAGTGGCAGTGAGTGGTGCTGGGCCCGTGCCAGGGCTGTGCCAGGGCTGTGCCAGGCTGCCCGGCGGGAGGAAGCGTCTGGGTGGCAGCACGAAGCCCGGTGCATGCTGAATGAGCCCGGCCGTGCCGCTTGCTATTCCGAGAGACGCTTGGGGGAAGAAGTTGGTATTTCCTGAGCTGCCCAGAGAGGTGTAATTATAACCTGGGAGAAGAAAGGGGCTGCAGACGAGAGTGCCCAGCCTTCCTGGCGCCCGTGGGGGAGCGGGCAGGGGAGCGGGCAGATGCTGCGTGCCGCCAGCGGGATGCGGTGAAGCGCTGCCCGCAGGCAGCCCAGCGGCACTGGGGGCTTAGGGAGGTGTTGGAACATCACAGATCTGGTGCCCACCCTCAATCCCATACTGGGTGAGTGGCGGGTTCAGCGATGCCTGCTGTGGTGGTGGGAAGGCGCAGAGTTAACGGTGGCTTTTGGACGTGCTGGCAGCCTTGTTCATGCCTGGATCCCTCCCAAGCGGAGGCCTAGTGGAGGGGATAAATCATCACCCAGAACCCGCCCTGCGCTTCCCTCTCGTCCCCCGCATGGCTGAACCTTCTCATTTTGGTCCCTGCTGGCCTGTGTCCTGCCTCAGCTTCCCCACCTGGCTGGGTGCTGCAGGTAGGGTGGCCCAAATATGTGCCCACCACATACTGGCCACCACAGGGGCTCGGCCCCCCTGGCAGTGCCAGCAGCCAGTGTGTGGCCTGGGATGACCCTGCCTGGTCTTTGTGGCCTGCATGGGCAGGGACAAGCAGGGCAGCAGCTCAGGAGACCGGAGGTGCTGGCACCCACACCCTGACGTGTCATCCTTCCCTTGCGTGCCAGCAGGACTGCTGGACCCTACTGTGCTGTGGGAAGGCTCCTCAGATTTCTGGGGGCACCAGTCCCCTGGGAGCATAGAGATGGGCACGTCCCCTGCTCACCCCATGGCGACCCCAGGCAGTGGGGYGGTGGGGCAGCAGCATCCTCCTGGGACTGGGGACCACACCGCATCCCCACCAGGCCTAACCTCCAGCTGGGTGGCAGCAGCCCTTGGTTGGACATAGCCCCAGTGTGGAGCCCCCTGGCCAGCCGGACAAGACCCCAGCCCCTCGGGGCAGTGGGGGGTGGCGGGACCCTGCCCCGGCTGCCAGCCTGCCCCAGAAAGCCACCCTGTGCCGTTTCCCAGCGGGGCGGGGAGGGCCGGGGCTCGCACAGAGGCGGCTTTGTGCGGCGTGCCAAGGCGTCCCGCGCTCGGCAGCCCGGCCGCCTTCCCCTGCCAAGGAGCTGTCTCCCGGCCCCGCGCTCTTTCCTGCTCCGTTTGTCCAGCCCTGACGTGCCCCCGAGCCCCCCGCCTTGGCACCCCGGCAGCGGCGGGACGTGGGTGAGCCCTTCGCGCCGGGCAGCGCCACGGGCTTTACATAACGGCGGCTGGGGGGGTCCCGGAGCTCCCGACCCCGTCCTCAGCCGCCCTCCCAAACGCCCCCGCTCGCCGGCTGGCACCCGTCTGCAGGAGGGGAAACTGAGTCATGGAGCCGAGAGCTGCGGGCAGGGSAGTGGAGGTGGGCAGGCGGTGTGGATGGGGACTCTGGGGCTGGGCTGTGCTGTGAGCGAGGGGACGGGGTGGGCTGTGGGATGTCTGGCTGGCCGAGAGGGCACCCCCACGTTGGGGCTCTGGTGCGGCACTGGAGCTGGGGCTGAGTTCCGCGGGACATTGTGTGCTGAGCGGGCAGAAGGGAGGAGAAGCACACCACCGTGATGCCTGGCTCGGTGACCCTCCCATCCCCGGGCGCCTGTCCCTGCCGTGCCACCAGCGCTGGTGCTGAGCCCAGCTCCAGTGTCCCTGGTGGAGGCAGGACTTGTGAGGCTCCAGGCCAGCCCCTCCGCTTCTCCTGCCCAGAGCTGGACCGCTGTTGCCTCCCTCTTGCAGAGCCTGAGTAGAGCCCATAGCAAGCCCAGCTGTCTCCCAGCCATGGATACCACGGACGTGCCCCTCCAGGCCGAGATGGTGGAGCTGGTGCCCAATGGGAAGCACACGGCCGCACTCACCGCCTCCACTGTCCCCTCACTGGCGGGTGACAGGTAGGGCACTCAGGGCAAGTGGTGGTGCAGGGACCTGGGGGATCCTCCGAGCTGCTCCCTGCCCTTGAGACACCAACCACTGCTGATGGTCCCTGCCTCTGCTTTGGGTTCACTCCTCTCCCTCCATGGACAGATTTGAAGAGAACCAGACTGGCGTGGCAGAGATGGAGGAGTTCCTGCCCCACGGTGCYGAGAAGAAGCAGACACACTTCACTGATGTGAGTAGCAGCACGGGCACAGTGGTGGGGGTGGGATGGGGCAAGCTCCCAGTGTGACTGGTGCATCCCCTCCCTGTCGTGTCCTGTAACAGTTTGAAGGGAAGACGTCTTTCGGGATGTCCGTCTTCAATCTGAGCAATGCCATCATGGGCAGCGGCATCCTGGGGCTGGCCTATGCCATGGCCAACACCGGCATCATCCTCTTCCTGTGAGTGCCATGGGGGCATGGGGGGATGTCCAGGCCTGGGGGGCTCCTCCAAGGGGATCGGTGGGTGCAGGCAAGAAAGAGGTCTCTGGCTTGGGGTGATGCAGAGACCAGTGTCCTGCTGGCTGAGCAATGCCCACTGCTGGCAAAAGTCTGCCTGAGTGCTGTGCCCCACTTGGGGGGAGGAGGAGGAGGAGGGTGAAAGTTTGCCTTGCTTACTACAAAGTCAGATTTTCAAAAGTASCTTGAAGGATGCGAGTGATGGCTCCCTTTGGGCGTGGAGACATGGACTGAATCTGCCCCRTGAACACCCAGCTGGTGCCGAGGCAAGGGGGTGGTATCCTGTCGGGACAGCTGCCCACAGGCAGAGCACATCTGCATGGGGTTTGCCCCACAGCCATGTCTGAGCCCTGTGCTGTGACYCACTGGTAACTGTGCTGTCCTCTTGCAGCTTCCTCCTCACGGCAGTGGCCCTGCTCTCCAGCTACTCCATCCACCTGCTGCTCAAGTCCTCAGGCATTGTGGGTGAGTGCCAAGTCCTCAGCAGGGCCRTGCTGGGGGTCCCCCCCTGACTCTCACCCACCACCACTGCTCCCTGTCGCACAGGCATCCGCGCCTACGAGCAGCTGGGCTACCGAGCGTTCGGCACGCCGGGGAAGCTGGCGGCGGCCATCGCCATCACGCTGCAGAACATCGGGGGTGAGCTGGGGGACCCGCCGGGGCTGGGGATGGGGTGGCACCAGAGAACACCAGGGYACCAAGACCTCCTTCTGCCCTGCAGCCATGTCCAGCTACCTGTACATTGTCAAATCTGAAGTGCCTCTGGTCATCCAGACCTTCCTGAACCTGGAGGAGAAGACCACGTGAGTGCCTCCTGCCCACGCTGCCTGCGTGCCTTCCCCGGGCAGGCGCCGGGGCTCTGGCTCCAGCTGTGCAGCCCGTGGCAGGGATTTACTATCATTAAGCCACTACTATTTTTGATAACTGTCAGTGCTGAATAAGCCCCTGGGTGAGATTAAACCGAGCTGAACTTCCAATCCCTGCTCCTCACATCCCCTTGGGATCAGGCTTTCCTCCTTGAGCAGAACCTGGGGCTGCAGGGTGGGGGTCTGGTTGGGTATARGTCCCCCCACCCTATGCCCACATCCCCACTAGCAACTCTAGCCCTTGTGGGTGCACCACTGGGGAGGTAGGCAGAGCCCTAGCTCAAGGGCCTCCAGGGACACTGGCCTTAGGGGTCCCCAAGGGTGCTGTCTCAGGGGTCCCCAGGGATGTTAGCAGAGCAGGAATGCCAGCCTCAGGGGACACCAGTGCCCCTGGGATTTGCCAGCTTAAGGGTCCCTAGGAATGGCAGACAGCCCCCACAGTGGCTGCCTCTGCCTGCTGTGGCCCAGCAGACTGAGGTGGTGAGCAGGCCCTCTGCTTCCAGGGACTGGTACATGAATGGGAACTACCTGGTGATCCTGGTTTCTGTCACCATTATCCTGCCCCTGGCCCTCATGAAGCAGCTGGGTAAGTCAGGGAGATGCTACCCACGGCACTGGGGCCTGGCACCGTGGGTCTCCCACGGGGCAATGGTGCCAGCCTGGAGGTGCTGGGCAAGGCGGGGACACCGAGCCAGCGCAAGGGTCCCGCCCGCACCCACCAGCCACTCTCCTCCCTCCCCAGGCTACCTTGGCTACGCCAGCGGCTTCTCCCTCAGCTGTATGGTCTTCTTCCTGATCTCGGTGAGCAGTGCCTTGGGGTGCCAAGCATCCCTCCTGCCGGGGTGTGAGGCTGGGCTGCTTGCTGTGGGGACAGCAGAGGCAGCGGGGACAGCGGGTGCTCGGGGCTGCAGAGACGCTGTGGCWGGGCTGTCAAGCTGCTGGGCTATTTTCGGCTGAAGGAACCGAATGTTGTGGAAAGGGAGAGGGGGGAAGGTGCTGGAGGGGCATCTGCACATGTGGCCCCTCCACGTGCTGCTGCCTCGCTCTGTCCTGCTGCCCACCCCCACAGGGACAGGCTGGGGGAGCAGCATCACCACAGGRCAGCCCCAGCAAAAGGCGCCCCTAGGATGGGTCCCAGCAGGGTCACTGTCCTGCTGGGCATGTGGGCAACATGTGCTRGGAGCCGGGGGCACCAAGAACTGACTGGGCCCATGCCCCCCCTACTCCAGGTCATCTACAAGAAGTTCCAGATCCCCTGCCCACTTCCGGAGCAGGAGGGGAACATCACAGGCATCCTCAAYGTCACCACTGTCAGCACCAGTGACTACCAGAATGGCTACACTGTCCTCCAGGCCCCTGAGCAGGACACTTGCACACCCAGCTTTTTCACCCTGAACTCACAGGTAAGGACCTGAGGCTCTGGGTGAGCCCCCAGCCCATGCACCCAATGAAGATGGGCGGTCCTGGTGCTGGCAGCACCTGCCTCTGGCCCCCAGCAGTCAGTCGTGCTCCTCTCGCACAGACAGCCTACACCATCCCCATCATGGCCTTCGCCTTCGTCTGCCACCCCGAGGTCCTGCCCATCTACACCGAGCTGAAGGAGTGAGTCCTGGGTGGGGGCACCCACGGGGAGGGGCGGGCTTCATCCGGCGCCCAGCCAAAGGCAGTGCCATCCATGTGTGGGACCGGCGCCGGGGCAGCGTGGGGAGGTGGGTGATATGACCCTGGGTGGGGCAGTGGGCGGGTGCATGGTGGCTGATAGGACCTGGGATGGGTGATATCAGTCTCAGGAGGTGGGTGATACAACCTGGGGTAGGTGGGCAGGTGGGTGGTAGGCAATATCACCCYTGGGAGATTGGTGATATAACCCTGGGTGGGTGCTATCACCCCTGGGAGGTGTGTGATATGACTCAGAATGGGTGCAGGGATGGTGTGACCCTGGGAGGTGGGTGCCATGATCCAGGGGTGGTGCTGTGACCCTGGGAGGTGGGTGCTGTGACCCAGAGAGGGTGGGTGGCTGGTTGGTGCCACCCTGCCCAGGAAGGGGGCCACAGCCCCTCTCTGCACATCCCCCACACACCCCAGAGAGTTTTGGCATCACCCCTCCTCACTGGGTGGGTGCTCGGTGTCACTGGGTGCCACGGGGCTGTGCTGAGCCCACCGTGTCCTGCAGCCCCTCCAAGAAGAAGATGCAGTGCATCTCCAACATCTCCATCATGGTCATGTACCTCATGTACTTCTTGGCTGCCCTCTTTGGCTACCTCACGTTTTACGGTGAGCCCTCGGGGAGGGGACTGGGGCTGGCACACCTGTGCCAGGGGGGTGATGCTGCTGGGGCTCACCCAGGGGCTCCTTGATGGTGTTCGCAGACCGTGTGGAGTCAGAGCTGCTGCACACGTACAACAAGGTGGATCCCTTTGATGTGCTCATCCTGTGTGTGCGTGTGGCTGTGCTGACGGCTGTCACCCTCACYGTCCCCATCGTCCTCTTCCCGGTGAGTGACCCCCCAGGTGGCTTCAGCACCAGGCTTTGAGAAGGGAAACTGAGGCAGTGATGAAGACAGGGATTGGGRAACAGGACATTCTGGGTGCCAGGAGCAGGGCTGGGGCAGAGGCAGRGGTGATGAGGCAGAAGCAGGGCCACAGGGACAGGAACCAGTGGGGCATCAGGGTCACAGCTTGGGCAGGGAAAGGGGTTATGGTGACCTGCAGGGCCATAGGGACAGGGCTAGAGTAGGGGTGGTGGGGACCAGCAGGACTGCAGGGACAGGGTATGGGTCCTGGCTCCAAGGATGGAGTGTGACACCCTGTCCCTGTCCCCAGGTGCGTCGGGCCATCCAGCAGATGCTGTTCCAAGGGAAAGACTTCAGCTGGATCCGCCACATCGCCATTGCTGTGATCCTGCTGACCTTCATCAAYCTCCTCGTCATCTTTGCCCCCTCCATTCTCGGCATCTTCGGCTTGATTGGTGGGTGGCAGCGCCCTGCTCCTGTCCCTCCTTGATCATGGGATGTTACAGCAGCATGCCAGCCCCTGTCCTGACCGGTGCTCAGCTGGGACTGACCCTGCCGTGCCTCGGTTTCCCCCATCACCCTGCCAGGCCCAGGTGGTTGTGTGCATGGCTGATCCCATTGCTGTCCTGGCGGGCTGGTTCCCACAGCGCAGGGCCGGCACTGCTCTTCCCTGCGTGTTTCCCTTGATCCCCCAGCCAGGCTCCCCCCGCTCAGCACTCAGCTCGGTGCCAGGGCCCGGGCTGCGGGAGGGGTGTGGGGACAGTGCCAGCACACTGCGTCCCTGGGTTCCTGGAAGGCTTTGCCAGGACTGGGGAGGGCAAGGAGGGGGTGGGGGTGGACAGGACCTGTCCTGGCAGTGGGGCTGGCAGGGCTGAGCTGCAGGGTGGGAGGCCCCGTCCCACTCKGTCCTTGTCTTCTCCAGGTGCCACCTCTGCTCCCTGCCTCATCTTCATCTTCCCTGCCATCTTCTACATCCGCATCATGCCCAAGGACAAGGAGCCACTGCGCTCCACCCCCAAAATATTGGTAAGCGTGGGCAGGGGTGCAAGGATGGGGACAGGCACGGGGTTCTGAGCCCGGCTGGGAACCCTGTTGCTCTGGCCATCCCTGAGTCCCTTCCTTGTCCCCACAGGCTGCCTGCTTTGCCCTCCTCGGGGTGGTCTTCATGATCATGAGCTTGAGCTTCATCATCATCGACTGGGCCACGGGCGGGGGGAAGAGCGGCGGCAGCCACTAGCCACTGCCGGTGCCCAAGCCAACCTCGCCCCCGCCCACCCGGTGCCCCAGGGAGAGCCCACCCTGGGCTCAGCCCCCATGCTGCAGCCCCACCAGGATTCCCTGGGGACTTCCGCTGTTGCTGCCCGTCACCTGTGGTGATGGTGAGAGGGCACGAGCCACGGCAGGCATGGAGACTCCTCGACCTGTGTCCGGGATGGGGCAGTGAGCCCGGGGCAGGTCCTGTGCCCCCCAGCCACTCCAGCGGGCACCTTCCCTGCTCTGCGCCTCAGTTCCCCCATCTGTAAAATGGGGAGAATAATACTGCCCTACCTCACCCGGAGCTGGCTGTCAGGTGGAGCTCTTCTGCACCCCAAGAGCCACCAGCAGCAGGCACTGCCAGGGGCGCAGGGCACTGCCTGCCGTGGGGACCAAGGCTGGGCACTTCCCTGGCCTCCCCCAGATAGCATCAAGAGCCTGATGAACAGTGTCCGTGGGGGCTGGAATCCAGCGGGGCGGTCGGACCTGTGACAGCACCTGTGCCCAAGCCACCCGCCCTCTCCCCTGCCATCCTCCCATCCCCAAAGAGATGCCACCCACTGCCCTGGCACGGCGGGGGCACCCTGGTCCCTGTGGACAAGCATGGCCCTCCCTCATGCTGTGGCTGGTGGTGCTCAGCCTGCTGCTCCTGAGCCTGCCAGGGGAACTGTTGGCTCCGGGTGCCTGCGGAGGGGACCCTGCTGACCCCTAGGCCATGTAYGGGGGGACCAGCTGCACTGCTCCAGGGAGATGGCACGCACGCCATGGGCTTGGCATCCACTGGCATCCTGCCCATGCTGCGGCTGGGCTGCTGGGGGCCTGGTGCACCCAAGGGGCATGAGGGGGATTTGGGGGCGGGCTGGGGGCAGCACTCACTGGGGACAAGCTCAGGGCTCTGGAGGCACCCCTTGTCTGCATGCCCAGATGCCAGGGTGATGGGCACCCCAGCAACCCAAGCTGTCCCTGCTCGCCCTGCACCCTGGGCCAGCACTGAGACCCCTACAGCCCTCACCCACCCACCCATCCATCCATCCATGCCGCTGGGATCCATCTATCCAAACCATGCCAAAACCCGGAGAGCGGCTCTCCCACCCCCCACCTCCCCTCCCAGTATGGAGGGCGGCCCGGCAGGGTGGGCAGCACAGGGCTGGGGGGTCTGTCCTGCGGCAAAGTACATAAGAGACGTATTTTTTTATGAGGTGGTGGAGGCTGGGATGCTTTTTATAAATACTGTACATAAGAGTAGATCTTTTTTAACGTGTTGTGTTGCTCTGGGTAGCTCTGTATAATGTACATATCACACGGGGGGGCACTGGACTCTCACCATTTGCAGCGTGGCCCCGCTGTTCCTGTCACCAGCCTGGCTGCCCCAGGGCCACCCCTGACACCTGTAAATTATTGCTGGGGGTGATGCTGGCGGTGGCAGGAGGCCAGAGGTGAGAATAAAGATGTGAATGTGCCCAGGTCTCGGGCATCACTGGGACGGGTGAGGTGTTGGCACGGAGGCTGGCACCTCACACACGGCATCCTGAGGTGTCACGGACAGACAGACACGAGCCACACGGGTGCACAGACGTGCGTGAGGACAGCAGGGATATATGGACACGGACGTGCAGGGTCAGTGCACATGGATGAACAGCAGGACAGACAGCATGGACATACAGCAGGACAGCACAGACACACGGACATGGATGTGCAGGGACCCCTGTGGGAGTTAGACCCTGAGGAAAATGGACTGTGAGGGAGTGGGATCCCTGGGGAGCASGACACCTGTGAGAGCAGGATCCCCAGGACAATGGGACATGTGTGGGAGCACAGCCCCGGGGAGCGGGACTCCTGAGGAGTGGGATATGTGGGAGCAGGAGCCCCAGCAAGTGCCATGGCAGTGGTATCCCTGGAGAGTGCTGGGGCTGCTCTGGAAGCAGGRCTCCAGAGAAGTGGTGCTGGGGCATCTCGTGCCAGGTGCCAGGGCAGTGGGTGCCCCCAGTGCCCTCAGGGCCAGCCCCCAGCCCTCGYCCATGGCACAGTGTGGAGTGGGGGTGAGCCCCCCCGGCCCTGGCCCCTCGCTCCCCTCAGCTGGCCCCAGCTCTGGGCTCAGTGCCAGCTCGTTAGCAAAGCCTTATTAGCACGGCAGCCCGCTCCCACGGGAACAGCCCTGCTCCCCCACACCAGGCCCACGGGCACAGGCCTGCAGACCCCGCGGGGGATGCTGTATCCCTTCCCCTGGCATTCTGAGTGGAAAGCATCCCTGGCTGCCCTCATCCTGCTCAGCTGGTGCCGGTGTGGAGGGGCTGCAGGGCCTGGGCAGGCATGAGGCGCTGCTGTGGGGCTGGCACRGAGTGAGGATGGCTACCTGGGCACGGGCCAGCCCCCTGGGTCAGTGGGCACACCTGGTCCCTCCTCAGGAACTGTGGGGGTTCTGGTTCCTGAGAGAGCAGCCCTGGGAGATGGGGGACAGGGCAAGTGCCTGAGGGAGCCCCTGTTCTGGGAGAAACCTGGAGATGCCCCATYCTGACCCATTCCCTGTCACAGACACCCCCAGCACCTGCCAAGGAGCTCCCTCCTGCTGCGGCAGGGGACGCGGAGGAGTGAGAGATGCCCAAGCTCTGAGCCACCACCCTATGACASCGCAGAAGGTAGCCCTGAAACACAGCAGCACCCAAACCGCTGTTCCCAGGGCTGCACCCACGGCTCTGCACTCAAAGGGCCCCAAAACGCAACACCCATCTCCCTCCCCGTGTGTGTCCCGGGACACACCGCGTCCCACGCACGTGTCTATCCCGGGACACACCGTGTCCCTCCCATGTCTATCCCGGGACACACCGCGTCCCACGCACACGTCTATCCCGGGACACACCGTGTCCCTCTCACGTCTATCCCGGGACACACCGTGTCCCTGCTCCCTCCCGTCCCTCACGGCCCGTGTCCCCCCGCCCCTCCCCCGCCGTTACCGGCCGCTGCCGCCTGAGGGCCCGCGCGCCGACAGCGAGCGGCCCCGCCTCGCAAGCCCCGCCCACCAGCACCGCCCCGGTAGCGCCCCGCCCACCGGCACCGCCCCATTGCCCCCGCCCCGGCAGGCCCCGCCCTGCGAGCCCGGGGGCGGGGCCTGTCGGGGCGGGCCGGGCCGGGCCGGCAGAGCCGCGGGCGCGCAGCAGCCGCCGCCGCCGCCGCCATGGGCTGCACCGTGAGCGCCGAGGACAAGGCGGCCGCCGAGCGCTCTCGCATGATCGACAAGAACCTGCGGGAGGACGGCGAGAAGGCGGCGCGGGAGGTGAAACTGCTGCTGCTCGGTAAGACCMCCCGGGCCCCACCCCCGGGCCCCCCATCTTGGCTCCTTCGCCCGGCTCGGCCCGGCCCTGCCGGAACCGGGCGGCCTCGCCGCCGCCGCCCCCCGCTGCCTCGGCGCGATCCTGGGTACCAGCGCCCGGAGTGCCCCGCCCCGCCCCGGGGATCCCCCGTCTGTGGGATGCTGGCCCCAGCCCAGGCTTCGGRTTCTCCCCACGGTGAGCTGTGGGCTCCATCTCGGGCCGCGGGGATGTCCCCGGGAACCGGGGCCTGCCCCGCCCCAGGCTTCCGGGTTCCCCCCCCACCGATGGAGCAGCAGGCCTTAGGGTTTCCCCCAGGAGTCGGGTGTTGATTCCACCCCAGGTCCGAGGGATCATCACCCAGGAGTGAGGTGTTGATCCTATCCCAGGTCCCAGGCATCCTCCCGAGGACTGGGGTGTTGATCCCAGGTCCCAGGCATCCCCCCGGGGAGTGAGATGTTGATCCAATCCGAGATCGTAGGGATTCCCTCCAGGAGTGGGTTATTGATCTTATCCCGGTTTCCACGGATCCCCCCCTCCCCAGGAATGGGATGTTGGCCCCATCCCAGCTCCCAGTGTCTCTCCSCACAGGACTGGGATGTTGACCCCATCCGATTCCCCCCAAGAGTGGGATGGGTACCCCATCCCAGTTCCCAGGGTTTCCCCACAGGAATGGAGCCCTGTACCCACAGCAGACTCTGGGTCCCCTCCACATTGGGGTTCTTTCCCCACCCGTCTGGGAGCAGGATGCCAGCCCCGTTCCAGGCTTTGGGGGTCCCCCTGGCAGTGGGGTGCTGGCCCTACAGCAAGCCTTGGGTGCCCCTCAGAGAGGCTGCCACCCCACACTGGGCTCTGGGGACACCCCACTATGGTACTGTCCCCCTAAGTGRTCAGTGTCCAGTCTGGACATGTCCCTTTGGGACAAAGGGGGGGGCATCCCCACTCACCTGTTGGATGTCCCCCCCCAGGAAAGGTCCTGGAGACTCGGGCACCCCATCCCACCAGCCCAGGATCCCTGGACTCCTCCATGGGCTGCTCTTACCCTGGCCTCTGGCTGTGGTGGAGGTGATGGGGCTGACAGGCACCCATTGCCCCGTGCCTTCCCCACTGGAGCCCTGGGACAGGCCCGAGCCTCTCCATCACYCTGCCCTCTCCGTGGGGGTTTGGGGGGCTTGGGCCATTGCCTGCCATGGGCAGGCCCCCCCCAGCCCACGGGCTCTCTGCCTCACGGACACTCGATTTTGGTACTGATAACGGGCCGTGCTTTCCTCTTCAAAGCGCCCTGGTGATGCTCCCATGGGCGTTCACAGCCCTGCCCTGTGCCTGCGGGCAAGGCAGCACTTCGTTATTTTAATTTATTATTTCTCTTAATGACTCCCAGTTGGGCTTTTCATTCCCTTTGCGAAGTTCCCAGGGAGGGCCTCCCTCCAGGTGCGAGCTGGGAGCCGCGAGGCTCCCGTGGCACCGTGGGGCAGCRGGACAGAGGGAACCCTGACAGAAAATGTCTTTGGACTCATCTGCTGTCTGCAGAGGAAGCTGCCAGCAGCAGGAAGTCACGCTGAAATCCGGCAGGCCTTTATTTGCTCAACCCCTGCCTGCCTTGAGAAATACGTAATTAACGCCTCAAAATGCTCCTTTATCAGAGTGCGGCTCTTTTTCGTTTTATTTTATTTTGATTCTTTTTGCCTTGGCACGAGCAGTGCTGGCAACAAAACCCATCCTGGGGATGTTTGGAGGGGGTCTGTGCTGTCTGCGGGGTCGATGGTTGGGCACACTCGCTGCCCCATTTTTTTTCTGTGGAAGGGAGAGTGAGGGGAGTGGAGCCCCGTGGGATAGTGGAGGAGCACGTGGTGGCTCTTTGCCCTGAGCTGCTCCCGTGCTGGCTTTGCTGCCAGGTCTGCTCCTCTCAGCCCAGTGCCTGCTGGGGAGTAAGGGGGAGGTCGCTGGCCAAGGGGGTTTGGCACCTCCAGCCTGGGGAGGCTCCTGGGACTGTCCAGGCAGTGTCACCCTGGTGCTCTGAGCTCTGGTGCCCGGGTAGGGAGGGCCCATCCTGTTGGTGCTGAGCATCACCGAGGAGCAGCTGGGGGCTCGCTGGGTGATGAGGATTGTGCTGTAGGCTGGCGTCCCTTTCCTGGGTCTTGCTCTGTCCTGAAGTGGAGGCAGGAGGAGGAAGAGGATGTCCTCTGCTGGGGCCGGTGTTTACGAGCGGCATTTCTGATCTCAGCTGCTTTCTAAAGCCAAAAATAGAGCAAAATGGCTCTTTTTGTACATTAAAAAAATGGCCTTTTCTTCCCCTTGCAGCTGTTCAGGTGTCAATAGCACCACAGCCTTGGGTCAGCACTGCCCATTTCCGAGCTGAGCCTTGGCCGGAAAATCCTCCCAAGCCGGCAGGGAGCAGCTGGGCAGGTGTGGCCARCCCTGTCCCCCTGGGGCTTGTGACATGTCCCCTCTGTGAGGTGGGACTGCAGTGCTGGGGGGATGCTGCCACCTCCCTGCTGCTCACCCTTCGTGTGGCTTATTTTTTTCCCCATGGTCAGGGGAAGCTTTGAGGAGACCTGAGGCCTCACATGCCTTTTTGTGAGCACCACGGCTCCTCATCACTCTCAGCAAGGCAGAGCTCCAAGGTTCTCCATGAGAGCTGCAGCCCTCCTGCCTCCTCCAGAAAAAGGGAGGCAAAAACTAAAGAGAAAAACAGCTTCACCCTTTGTGCTGCATCAACCTACAGCATGAAGAGAAAATGTCTCTTCCAAGCGTGGCATATTTTTTGGTGTCAACTCATGGTGTCCCACAGCTGAGCTTTGGAGCTGGGGCACCACAGCCAGGCAGGGCAGGGTGTGAGTGGAAGGCACCAGTCTCGGTATGTGGTGATGGCATCAGCAGTGTAGGAGCACAGAAGCCTTGGGGCTGACTGCTGCAGGTGCCTCAGATCTGTGCTGTGCTCTGTATGTGGCCATGAGCCGCCTCCTGCCTT
>JACDOX010000072.1:1110222-1121681 GCA_014549065.1 Cardinalis cardinalis
TGTGGGCACAGCACTGCTCCTGCTGTGGCACCTGTCCATGCCTTCAGGTTTTCCTCTGCTGTTTGCTCTGGCAAAGTGAGTGTCTGCCAGACAGTTTGAAGCTCCAGTTTCTGATGGGAAGAAGACCCAGATGAAGCAATATCCCCCAGGCAAAGCAATTCCCCCCAGACAAAGAATATGTCCCCCCCTGCTACTGGAAGCCAGCAGTCTCCCACGGTTTTGGTGCTGGGAGGAGCCAGGAGCTATCACTGACATCTAAAAGCACCTGGAGCATCTGCCCCATACTTCTAACACCTCGTGGTGCCACTGTCAGCTCCTCACCATCCCTAGCACACAAAGCCCTGCAGTCAGTGGCTGTTTCTGCTGGGCAGCCRTGTTCTGGCCAAGCCACCTCCTTGTCTGTGGGAGCTGGGATGCTCCAGGGCGATTCAGGGTTGGCRGCAGACAAGTGATTGCTGTGCTCAAAGCCTCAAAGCCCCTTATTCTTTATCTTTGGAGGATTAGGAAAGTGAAGGGTTTCTCAGCTGTGTTAGAGGTGGAGAAGGCACTGGTGGGTTGATGATGTTSATCCCCAGGGGTCTGCTCTTGGTGCAGACCCTGGGATGAGGACACTGCCCTTGCTGGCGTGGTGGCACTGGGGTACGTCACGCAGGAACTGCCTGTACCAGATTCTGTCTGGGACAGACAGTGGCCGGGCAGGGCTCGGAAGCAGCGCTTTTTTTTTTTTTTTTTTTTTGGGCTTGCATAAAAATAGAGGAAGGGAGGGACCAGCTGTGACTTTCAGAGGTTGTGTGGTTGTGTGTGGCTCCAGAATTGCCCTGGGTTCTGTGTGAGCTGCCTCCTTTGCTGTGCTTGGTTCTGTCTTGGGGGTTGTTTCTGCCCCACTCCTTCCTCAGTCCTGCCTGTTGGAAGGGCTGGGTTCTTCCTTCAGTGGGGACACTGGGAGCCCTAATGCTGTTTTTTTGTGATGGGCTAGGAGGTGTCACAGAGAGGGGGACCAGGGAAGAACTCAGTGCTGTTAGATCCAAAGAGATCTGACGTCCAACCCCTGAAGCTGGTGTATCACTTGGGATAGGTTGGGATGGGATGGGTCACTACARTGCCCTCACTGGTGATGTCCTAGGGGCTGGCAGCTGCCCTCTGCTCCAAGATGAGCACTTAGACTTTGCCCAGGGGAAGCAGCAGGCTTATATGTATATGTTTAACATATACTTTTACAAATGTACGTTAGAAATGCATTTTGTATTTTAACTTTTGTGTGTGTGTGTGTGTATATATATATACACACACACAATCTTCACTTTTTTTGTGGAGCAACATATACATTGATTTAAAGCACATATAAATATATCTATATATCTATCTTCACTTACATAGATGTGTAGCTTTATGGTGTCCCCTGGCCTGAGCCTGCCCAGGGCTGGGATCACGGTGTCCCCAGGCACTGTTGCTGCAGCCRGGGCTGGCCTGGCCTTTCCGCAGCCACCGGGTTTCCTGCTGCAGGCCGGAGCGCGGCTTTCCGGCCCGGGGACTGCTTGAATCACCGGAGCCAGGGGAGCTGAGTAATTCTCCATCCCTGGTGGAAAACCCAGCCGGGGGGATCCGAGTGTGGAAAACCCAGCCGGGGGGATTCGGGTGTGGAAAAGCCAGCCGGGTGGATTTGGGTGCCGGCAGCATCCCGGCTGTGCCAGAGGGAGAGGCCCCATCCTGTCAGGGTGGGGTGGACAGGATAGTGGCACCCAGGCCTGGGGGCACATRGCAGCAGTGGTGCAGGGGGAGAGGGAGCACTCTGGCCATGGCAGGGGCAGAAACAGAGCAGCAAAGTTTCAGGATTCCTGGAAAAAGCCCAGCACAAGGATAGTTTTGTCCAGCTTGTGGGCACCGGCGGCCCTTGTTGGCACCAGGGGTGCATTTTCCATGCTCCCCCTGGGAAACCATCCCTAGCCCACCTCCTCCCTGTGTGCCCTGAGCATCCTTCGTGCTGTCAATTTATTYCTGTTTTATTTATTTTTATGGGKTTTTTRGGGKTTTTTTTTGCATCCCTATCAGCTGCCTTGGACAGGGGGTCTGCATCCCCCGATTTTTTGAGATCCTGCCTGAGGACGTGGCATTCCACCAGCCAACGATGCACGGCTCCTTCTGGGAAGCAGCCAGCCCTGTGCTGGAATGGGATGGCCCTWGGGAAAAACGCCCTGGGTCACTGTGGGGTTTTAAAAAAATGTGATTATTTTTACAGCAATTTTCCATCTATTTTGGGTAGGAAGGAAAATGTCGAGGGGAATCTCTTTTTGTTATTAGAGGCTTTAGGATAACTCTGCTTTTAACACACCCCTTTGTCYGTCCCATTTGATGGTGGGGACCCTGCAGGTGCCAAGAGGGGTGGGCTCTGCAGCCGTCCYTCTGTCCTGCTGTCTGTCCTGAAGGGAAAGGGATTGGTGGGTTTGTCCAGAGCTAAAACCCATCTGTAAATCCATGCTCAAATAATAGCTGCTGTTTGCCAGGTTGGGGAAGCTTGCCRGGACAGCAGCAGGGGATGGGCCTCTGGGTGCTGGGGCTGGGGATGGCTCTGGACCTGCTGGTGGATTGAATTTCAGCTTTTCCCCCATAATGAGAATTTTCCAGCTATGCATTGCTTCCATCTATGCCTGAATATTTGAAAGGATGGTGCCGTGTGGAAAATCCCCTGTTAGTGATGGGGGGTGAGGTGGATCCTGAAACCTGTGGCCAGCTCCTAAAATAAAGGGGTTACATAGGTGCTGCCCAGAAGTATGTGCATATATTGCACTAAATATCTGCTGCCCAGAAAGCATCRTAAATCATGGGCTGCAAAATATATATGTTGGCTCAATAAAGTTTTTGCCAGTGGATTAGCAGGGAGTTCTGGAGCCAGGCAGCTGCTTGCTTATTTTAAATTTTTGAAGATTATTTTTAACAAAGAAAGGAGGAAATGAGCCCAAGAGAGAGCTCTCGTCCTGTTTTTGCCAGGCGCTGCCCTGGGAACAAGCACTGCCTGCAGAGAGGCAGGGCTGGAGGAAGCACAGCCCTGGGGTCAGCCCATGCTGCTGGGGGTGTCCACCCCCCCTTGATATGCCAGCACAGGAGGCCAGAGCTCCTCTGACACTGCCTCATCCTGCCCGGGCTGGGCTGGAGGGTGGGAACTGGCAGTTGGCATCCAGCCCGGGAATTGTTTTGGGGCTGAATGGGCGGCAGCTGGGGTTTTCCGGGGATTGGAAATCCTTCCCCTCCGCGGCGCTCCTGGAGGGGGCTGGGGAGGGTCCCCCGCGTGGCGAGGGGGGGCTGTTAACTCACATCCAAATTCCTGCTCGCTGCAAGTGTACAATCTCCTGTGCTGGGCAAGCAGAGGCGCTGACTTGGAACATGGCTGCCTTCCTCAGGGGGCTGGGAAGGAGCCGGGAGATGTGGAGGAAGTTTGCAAGGAAATAGCCAGCCTTGGTGACGGTCAYCCTGTGACTGTCACCCAGCCCGGAGAAAGCAGGAGGCCCCGGCAGGGTTGTTCCCTCCTGGCAGGGAGAAAATGTCAGGCAGGGTCAGAGAGAGGAGGAGCTGGGGATGGCTGTCTGGCACCTCACCTCAGAGATGCTGATAATCCAGGTTCTTGCTTGCCACGTGCCTCAGTTTCCCTGTCCAGGCACCCGCTGAGCAAGGATTGAGTGAATGCCACTGGCCACCAGACCCAGTGCTATGGGATGGTGTTAGAAACTAGAGATATTTAATGGAAAAAATGAAGGGCTACGCCGAGTCCTTCCCCCCTGCTCCCAGCTCCAGGCAGGAGCTGCCAGCACTGACCACGAGCGCTGGCCGGGCTGCGCCGGGTGCCGCGTCAGCATCCTGGGGGAGGATGGGTCAGCAGCGCTGAGAGCCCCTGCTGTGCTGGGCAGTGACCTCTGAGCTGAGCAGAGCCCCTCCCTTGGCACATACAGCATGGGAACCACGGAGCAAGGTGCTCGAGTGRTAAATACAGGGTCTCTATAGCCTCAGTGTGGCCCCGGCATCAGGGCGCTCCATGCCCTGAGCGCTGCCCACAGTGATGTCCCTGGGGGTGCATGCCTGTCACCTGGTGGTGTTCAGGCCGGTGACAAGCGTAGAAGGAGTTTGTTCCCTGCCACCATGTCTCAGCTRGCATGATGGGCCCTATTTTTCCCAGTTAATTTTAGCATAATCTGCTGGGGGGTTTTTTTTCTGATTTTTTTTAAACCTCCTCTGTAATCTCTGCYCCCTCTGCGGCCATGCTGGCACCATCCTGCTTGGGGCCCCCTGGCCAAGAGCAGCATTGGGGGACCCACAAAAAGTGCTGTGAGAAGGCACAGGGATGGACTTTGCTTGGGAGATCCTCTGGGATTTGCACCCAGAGGCAGGGACCGCACTTGTCCCTGACCAAAGGGGCCTCATCCCGCTGGGGGTCCTGGGGCAAGACGAGCCAGGCACTCATCCATCTCGTGACACTCCCTGCACAGAGAGGGGACAAGGGACATGCCTCTCTCTTTCAGCTTCCCCTTTTGGCTTCCCCTTTCTTGCAGCCGGGGTGACTTTGCTTCTTCCCTGCTCTTAGCCAGTGGAGGGAGGGCTGGGCTGAGCTGCACATTGCCTGCGTGGGGTGACATCCCTAGGGGGGACAGGGTGGGGGAAGGAGAACCTTAGGCACCCTGGCTGTGTCACTGAACTCACAGAACCCTGCGTTTGGATGCTGAAAAACAAAACGACCCCAAAAGCCATTGGCTCTCCCTGCTGGCAGCCGCCTCTGCAGCAGGCTGGGGCTCAGGACCCGGCAGGCTGGGAAGTGCAGGCTGGCTGGGAAGTGCAGGCTGGCTGGGAAGTGCACGCTATTTAAGAACCAGCCCGGGGGCGGCGGAGCCCGCTGGGGTCGCTTGAGCTGGCTGCTGGAGGTGGCAACTTATTCCTGAGTTCCCTGCCTGTACCTTRTGGCACAAGCATCCCTGCATCCTGGCTGCTGCTGTCTCCAGCTGTGGATATGTGCTGGGGCTGGTGCTCCATTGTTCCTCAGCACAGAGCGCRTGTGGGATGCGGCATCTCAGGTTCTGCCTGGAGATGGGTTGGCAGGTGAGGCAGAGCTTAGTTCCCTTGTCGCAGGGAGTCTCCACGTTCAGCCAAAGCCRGGATTGCCTGTCAGCTGTGGCATGTTAGGATTGTGGGGAAAATGTTAGTGTGTTGATGCCATTTTCCTGGCCCAGAGCAGGTGTCATTTTTTCCCTTGGGACCTATTGCGAGGGCCCCCCAGGCTCTACTTTTGTTCCCTCTTTTTTTGGTCCTGACACTTCCAGTGTAGATCCAGTCATCTGCTCTGGCTAATGCTGCTTCTCCRATGGCTGAAGCACCTGCTGCACTCCCTCCCTGGGCTGGGCGGGTGTCCCAGTAGGGTAAGGGTTCCTGGCTTTGCACAGGACCTCATCCCTTCTCCTTTCTCCACAGGTGCTGGCGAGTCTGGGAAGAGCACCATCGTCAAACAGATGAAGTGAGTGGTCCCTGCACTTGTCACTGTGGCTGGCACTGCTCAAGCATTGGCCACAGGCTCCAAAACCAGTGGCTGACAGGGAAAGCTCCCAGTCGGTGTTGCCACAGAGCATGGGTGGGGAGCAGCATCGTGGGGTACCCCACAAAGGGCTGACCTTGCCTGTGTCTCTTCCCTGCCCCAGGATCATCCATGAGGATGGCTATTCAGAGGAGGAGTGCCGGCAGTACAAAGCTGTGGTCTACAGCAACACCATCCAGTCCATTATGGCTATCATCAAGGCGATGGGGAACCTGCAGATTGACTTTGGAGACTCCTCCAGAGCGGTGGGTGCCCTCCTTCTCTTACTGTGCCTGGCAGGGAGGGGGGTTCTTGGTGGCTAAAACAGATGTGCCCAAAACTGGACTAGGATTAAAGGTGGCTCAACCCAAGCCRCCTGTTCCCTGGTGGGCTCCCATCAGGTCCTTTGAGTGAGTGAGTTTCAATAAGTCTGTGGCAATGCTCAAGCTGTTTTATCCCTGCAGGATGATGCTCGGCAGCTGTTTGCACTCTCCTCCACTGCTGAGGAGCAGGGCATCATGCCTGAGGACCTGGCCAACGTCATCCGGAGGCTGTGGGCTGACAACGGGGTGCAGGCTTGCTTCAACCGCTCCCGAGAGTACCAGCTGAACGACTCTGCTGCCTAGTGAGTGCCCCCTCCTCTGCCCAGCTCAGCTGTGCCCTGGGAGCCACRGTGGTTTTATCAAGCAGCAGAAATTCCCCCCAGGGGCTGCTGTTCACCCTCACCAGGCCTAGGAGCTGGTGCTGCCGCTTCCCGCACGGTGCTGGGGCTGAGCCYGAGCGGAACTGGGAAGGCGGATGTTTCGAAAGCTGTTTCCTTCTCTGGCGGGGTGCTGGGAGGGGGGCACTGGGGCATCCCCCTCCTGCCACTGCTCTGTCCCCACTGCCCTTCCCCAGGAATGCTCTCCACTGGTGCCCACTMATGAGCACAGCGCATCCTCATCACCCTTCATGGGCTCTCAAGGCAGGAAAAATTCCCAAGGAAGGCCCTGGGGACACTTAGATCTGAAGAGGATGAGTAGGATGCTCAAGAGGCTTCTCTTTTTCTTTTAACTGTTTTTATACAGAAAGACTTAGAATTATGCTTGTGCATTACCCAGAAAATTGGTATTTAGGTTGATTACTGCAGCTGGTTGGGTTTATTTTTGAAGAGATTAATAAATAAAGTTAATCTGCCTAATGTCCCATTGCTAGAGAGAGCAACACAGCTGAGTCCTCAGTGTCCTCCTACCCTCTCCACCCAGACCYCTTATGGTAAAGCAGTGTGGGGGGAGCTCATGGTTTGCCAGGARCACCCCACCAAGCCTGGCCTCGCCTGGGATCCTGCATGTCTGGGACTCACTGGCATTCCAGGGCAAGTGGTTTCCCCAGCTGTCCCCTCATGCATGGCAGTGTCAGGTCCCTCTTTTGCACTGAGATCCCTGTGGRGATTGTGTTTTTGACTATAAATGACTGCAGGAAAGCTCCTGGCAAGCCCCAAACCTGGAGAAACTCCTGTCAGCTCTTTCCCCCAGCACCCGCAGCTTTCACTTCCTCCTGATGGGCACACACCCACCTTCCCAGCCCCTGTCTGCTCAGCCCCATCACTCCCCAGCCAGCCCTGGCAGTGGGTGCTGGTTTGGAAGCACAGAACACCCAGCAGGTGCCAGGGAGCTTGCACACACACTTGGAGCAGGTGTATCTGCACAGTGTCTGCCAAGTGCCTGTCGCTGTCAGTGCCATTATGGAGCGTTTAGCACATGGTGGGGGTTGGACAACCATTAATTAGCAGAACCTTCAAGCTGTTGCTCCAGCCTTTTYCCAGCCCTGTGGAGATCCCTGTGCAGTGGCCAATCTCTTGCCCATCTCACAGGGATGATGTGCCCACGGTGCTGCTGGAACAGAACAGTGTGGGAATGAGGAGCCCCGTGCCCACCCAGCACGCAGCCCACCTGTGCCCCACCCTCTGCAGCACAGCAGCCCCCATCCTGGTCCTCCTCTGCCTCTGGGAGTTCCAGCAGTGCCAGGGTTGTGCTCACCAGCACCCTGGGGCTTGATGCAATGTCCAAGAGCCTGTGGTGCTGCGCAGGGCCCTGCTGTGGTGTTTCCTGTTTTTCGTAGCCAGAGGCCATGTGTGTTTCCGGCTGTTTTTGAGCTGCTCTGCAGCAGTAACGTGCAGGTCCCCCACCCTCACACCCACAGCAGGCTCCTGGGGCACCTCCAGCCCTGGCCTTGCCCTGACACGCTGCAGGGTTTCCCAGGAGCTGGCGAGTGGCCGTGCTGCAGTCAGAGCCAAGGATCCCTATGGCCTCACGGGCTGTAATCTGGCTTTCACCAGATTACAGGGCCACAAATGCCTTAATTAAGACAAGCCTAATTTGCTTAAAGGAGCCCGTTTGTAGTAACCCAATTAAAGCAATGTGAGCTGGAGAAATCAAAACCTGCCTTGATCCCYCCTGGCAGCCCTCATCAGTCCTGGTGGGTGTTGCACACTGGGGACCCAGCCACCACCTGTGGCCGTGCGGGCAGCAGGGCGGGCGATGCTCCCGAGGGCTCGGTACTCCTGCAGCCCCCACGGCGCTGCTGCTCCCTGTCTCTCCTGCCTCCCTCCTCCTGCTTCCTCCCAGGACGCCGTCCTTTTGTGTTTCTGACTATAAATGGCGTGGCGCCATCGATTGTTTCCGCCGGCACTGTGGCTGGTTGCCATAGCACTGAATATTTTCCTCTTGCCATTTCCCCCCTGCAAACGGTCAGGGAAACGGGGTGAATCCCTCAGCCCCGGCTGCATCCTCTGCTGGGCTCCCAGTGCCAGCAGTCTGCCCCCAGTCCCTCGGTCCTGTGTCCCTGGCCACTGGTGTCAGCCCTGCCTGTGTCTGGCAGGGACATGGGGTTACCCCGGGAYGCACATGGGGACTCTGCTGTGCGTCCCAGCTTGGCAGTGCCCACCCCAACTGAGCAATGCTGGGAGATGGACAGGGGATGGGGATGTGCCACGGGATCTGGGTGGGTCGTGCCCCACGGTCCAGCTCCCACAGCACCTTTCCTCTTTGTCCCCAGCTACCTGAACGACCTGGAGAGGATAGCCCGTGCTGACTACATCCCCACCCAGCAGGATGTGCTGCGCACCAGGGTGAAGACCACGGGCATCGTAGAGACTCACTTCACCTTTAAGGACCTGCACTTCAAGTATGTCTGACATCTTTCCCTTTTGCCTTTTTGAAAGCAAAAAAAMCCCTTCCTCCCCAAGTTCAGAGGGACATGGGTGCACACTGTGTGCACTCAGCTCTCCCCACCTCCTGGTTTGCCCATGGCGGGAACTGCTGCCTCAGAGAGCGGAAACCGCTGAAATAGCTGGAACAGCCTCAAAAGCACTTCACAGTACTGAGCCTGGGGGCGGATCCAGGCTCTGGCGAGGAGGGGAGGGGGAAGGGGTCCCTCCTCCCGCTGCTGTGACGCTGCTTCCGCTGCAGGAAGGGCGCTGGGCAGGAGCTGGGGGCTCGGGGTCAGGCATGGCAGCGCTGCCTGCTGGCACCCCATGGTTGCTTTCCACTGAAAACCCACGGGAAGTAATAAAGGCTCCAGTTTTGGAGGCAAAAAGCTGCCGTTGTGCACATCCCCAGGGGATTTGGTCCCATGGCAACAGAGCTGATGTCAGAAAGATCTGCTGGGGTCCTCTCTGAATGCAGGGGCTTGCAGGGACCCTGATGCCACCCTGGTAGAATGGAGACACTTGGTTGTGCATTGCAGGGCAGCACTTTGGGGGCGGCAGTGAGGGTGGTCTGGGGGAATGCAGCGTGTCCCAGTGGGGAAGCCTTCCCGCCGGCCAAGCAGTTGGCATTGGGCATGGCAGGGGATGTGAAATGCTGCTGCTGGGCTCTTYTCCCTGGAGGCAGGGCATCCTCTGCTGCCCGTGGAGGGAGAGGCACATGGTGCATTGGGATCATCCCCAAGCCCTGCTGCTGCCGCAATCCTGCTGAGCCCACACTGACTTGGCTCCCCTTGGTCCAAGGTCTCTGGCAAAGCCCTGCTGTGCCTGCTCTGGAGCAGGTCTCTGGAGAGCATGACACTGACACTCCCTGGGAAAGGTAGCCTGATCCTGCCCCAGCTCACGTCAGGGATTTGCTTTGGCTGGGAAATGAGCCTGGGCACTGTCCCGGCAGCAGGAGCCGGGGCAGATGCTCAGTGCTGGCAAAATCCCTGGGGCAGAGGCACCGTGCTCTGCCTGCACCAGTGCTGCTCCTGCTCCAGCAGCTGGGGACACTGAGGCAGGGCATGGGGTGAGGGTGGTGGGGCTGGGAGCTGCCATCCATCCCGTGTCACCCCCCTGCTGCAGGATGTTTGATGTGGGTGGCCAGCGCTCAGAGCGGAAGAAGTGGATCCACTGCTTCGAGGGGGTGACAGCCATCATCTTCTGTGTGGCCCTGAGTGCCTATGACCTGGTGCTGGCTGAAGATGAGGAGATGGTGAGTCATGGGCATGGAACCAGTGCCATGAGCCGTCCCCTCTGTGGGGGGCTGGGGGAGCAGCCCCTCCTCTGGTGGCCACCAGTGCCCTGGCCAGGGTGGCCCAAGCTTTGCAGGGCCATTGGCATCCCCTGCCCAGGCAGGTAGGAGCATGAGGRGTGGCAGTTTGGGGAGCAGTGGGGTGGGTGCTGCCTGGGGGTCCCTGCCTGGCTCATGCTGCCATCTTCCCTGCCAGAACCGGATGCATGAGAGCATGAAGCTGTTTGACAGCATCTGCAATAACAAGTGGTTCACAGACACGTCCATCATCCTCTTCCTCAACAAGAAGGACCTCTTTGAGGAGAAGATTGTGCACAGCTCCCTCACCATCTGCTTCCCTGAGTACACAGGTACCACTGGGACCCTCTGTGCCCCCTGCCCTCCTGGCAGGAGCAGTGGGTTGGGGCAGCAAGTGGGGTGTGATGGGTGTTTGGGTTGCCCCAGAAGATGGGGGATGTGGGGGGACCCAACACAAGGGGCAGCTGTCCTGAAGGGGGGTTATCTGAGGGTCATTCTGCCTCTGGAAACTCAATTTGGCAGCAGGACAGTGGCTGTGGAGGGCCAAGCCCAAATCCTTTGGTGGCTGTGGGCAACTGTGGGGCAGCCCAGTGTCTCTTCTTGCCCAGGGGCCAACAAGTATGATGAGGCAGCCAGCTACATCCAGAGCAAGTTTGAGGACCTGAACAAGAGAAAGGACACCAAGGAGATCTACACCCACTTCACCTGTGCCACGGACACCAAGAACGTGCAGTTTGTCTTCGACGCTGTCACCGACGTCATCATCAAAAACAACCTGAAGGACTGTGGTCTCTTCTGAGGCTCAGGTGCGTGGTGGTCATGGACTGTCCTTCAGGTGCAGGCTGCCCTGTCCCCAGACCCTCCCCTGCTCACCACCTCTCTCTCCTAGGAGCTGCAAAGGAAGGACCACACCATCTCCCACTCCTGCTTCTCTTCAGATTCATTCCTCCGCCCACCACGTAAAGAGACTTTTTGAGTGTCAGCACGGTGGCAGGGCCCACGTACGCCCTGCTGGCCGTGTTTGCCCCCCACCATTGTCCTCCTCCTCGCCGGCGTTGCCCTTCCAGGGAAGACAAGGTTTTAATCTTGGTTTGTACCCCCTCAGCCCTTCCAGCCCCCATTTCATTCACTCCGAGCCCTGGTGCTCTCACTGTTTACATTGCAAGTGTTGCTGGCGCGGGGGGCACAGGGTCCCCTCGGGGATGCCCACCCAGCCACAAACACGACCGATGACATTCCTTTTAGTAACCAGAAAAGAAAGAAGAAAGAAAAAAAGGAAAAAAAAACAAAAAAAAAACAAAAAAAAGAAAAAACGAAAAAACAAAACCCAAAACCATGCAAAAAAAACCACACCACAAAGAAAGAAAGAAAGAAAGATTTTAAGGAAACCTTTTTACCAAACTATTTAAAAG
>JACDOX010000072.1:1156515-1169895 GCA_014549065.1 Cardinalis cardinalis
CATCCCTATCCCTGCCCTCATTCCCATTCCCATCTCTTTTCCTGTTCCCATTCCCATCCCTATCCCTGCCCTCATTCCCATCCCTTTTCCTGTCCTCACCATAATTCCTGTCCCCATTCCCATCCCTTCCCCTGTCCCAATTTCCATTCTCCTCCCTATCCTTGTCCTCATCCCTGTTCCTGTGCCCATTGCCCGTTCCCAGCCTGTCCCTCCTGGCCCTGCTGCATGGCAGTGTAGAGGCCCTGGCAGCTCTGGGATGCCTGGGCTCAGCCCGTGCCAGCTCCATGCTCYGGCCATCTGTGCCCCCCCTGCCTGTCGTCTCAGGCCTCCTCCTGGGGGCCAGGGGTCCCTGTCTCKCCTGCCCCAGCCGGGGATGCCGGGGAGCAGCGGGGTGGGTGTCCCCAGGGAGTGCCACGAYGCCAGGAGGGAGCTGGGGCTGCTGGTGCAGAGCACTGCAGAGGTGCCCGGGCTGGATTTGGCGCCCCTCGGAGCCAGCCTGGGGACCAGCCCACTGCCACCCACCGCAGGGATCCTGCAGGGACCTGAGGAGCTGCTGAGCCCTTTGGGTCGTGCCCCAGCACCAGAGTGTCCCCCAGCACCCCGGGTGCCCTCGGTGTCACCCCCCGGCCGTGCCGCCGTCCCCTGCCGGGCTGGCAGGCATCGCCTGCCCTGTGCTGCTCTGGGGGAAGCATTCCTGCTTTTTATAGCCCTGCTGAGGCTCCCCAGCTGCCAGCCCCGTGCCAGCCTGCCTGCCCTGCTGCCTCCCTGCCTGTGCTGCCTGCCCGGGCACGGCCGGGGAGGGGTGGCGGGGCCGGGGGCTGCAGGGCCCGTCCGACCTGCACAGCTGCATAGCTTGTCTCCAGCTATTAAACAAACTCCTCCATCGCCCCCCTCCTCCCGGTCCCCTTCCCGCCGCCAGACGCTGCTTAACCCTCTGCTGCCCCGCTCCTCGTCCCGCAGCAGCAGCGGGAGGGGGGCGGCTCTGCCCCTCGCTGCCCGCCTCGGGTTTGGCTGCCAGCAGCGACCCCCGCACCGCCAGCGCCCCCAGGGCCGGCTGGGCAGCCGTGGTGGCCACCCAGGTCCCCAGGGTGCCCGCAGCCTGGCACCATCCTGGGCACCCACCCTGAGGAGAGCTGGGAGCTGGGGCTGGGCAGGGCAAGGGAATGCAGGCGCCGGGGATACAGGCAGGGGGATGTGGGCTCTGGGGGATGCAGGCAGGGGGATGCGGGCTCTGGGGGATGCAGGCTCTGGGGGATTCAGGCGCTGGAGGATGCAGGCGCTGGGGGGTACAGGCAGGGGGGTGTAGGGAATGGTGGGTGCAGGATGGGAGAAGAGAGGAGCTGTACTGCAGGGCAGGGATGGTGTGAGGGCTGCAGGGCAGGGAGAGGGGTGAGAGATGAGGGGCTGGACCTTCCCTGACGCACCACCCTCTGCCCTTCCCACCCCACTGTAGGGCGCAATGCTGGGGGTGCCCCAGCCCCCGGAGAGCTCCAGCTGCAGGTGTCCCTGCAGRTGTGGGCCAGTAAAGGAGGCAGGAGGGCACAGTAGCCCCGAGATTCCCCCAGGGTGGCTCTGAGATGGGCACACATCACTGCGCAGGGACAGCAGTGCCACAGACTCCTCTTCCAGTCTGGCTGAGCCTGGCAATGCCACGAGAGCAGCCTCCATCCCCCAGTCCCCCCCAGCTGCCTGTACCCCCCTCCACAGCGCTCAGAGACACCRGCTTCGCACGAAACCTCAGCAGCTCCCAGCTCAGGAACCGCTGCAGGGCACGGGATGCGAGGGAGGAGCAGGATTTGCCCCTCCAGGCTGAACTGAGCCCTCTGGAAGGGCTGACGTGGTGATGTCACGCTCTGCTGCCACCATGTTAGGACACTGTGCAGGGACAGACCCTCTCCGGCCCCTCCAGGACCTCCCTGGCTGCCCTCTGCCTCCCACGCTCCCTCCCCCAGATGTTTGGGATATCTGGTCCTTTCCCGCTCCAGCCCAGTGACAAATGCTTGCCTGAGCTTGGTTTATTATTGTAAGAGCCTGGAGCTGGCTCTGGCCAACTTTCTGCCTGGGGCTAAGCCAGCAGCTGCAGGGCACCCTCCGGCACAGCCACCCCGGGGCGGGCTGGCCCTGCCCGGGCACTCTCGGCGTGCCCAGGGTGGGCACCGACCCCTGGCATTGCCCAGCACCCCGGGGGCGTCGGGAGCCCGGGGAAAGCCCCAGGCCAGGCAGGGTGCGAGGGTGGGTTCTGCACCCCTCAGCTGGCAGGGCGGGGAGAGGCGTGGGGGGTTTGTTGAGACCGCCCAAGCCCCCTGTGCCCTGCCCTGCCCTGCCCTGCCCTGCCCGCGGATGGGATGCTGTGGGCTGCAGCACGGCGGGCTCGGTGATCGATGGCCGAGGCGGGGACTTGCCAAGCCCTGCGTGTTTGGAAGGCTCCGTGTTTGTCTTGGCAGGAGCAGGGATGTCATCTCCTCTGCCTCGCACCGTGACGAGCTGGGAAAAGCACCGGGGGGCTGTGCCGGAGCGGCGCCCCCGCGGCACCCCTGGCAGCAGCAGAGGGGTCTGACCCCCAGGGGCAGAGGGAGGTCCCGGTGGGGTGAGAGGTCGAGCAGAGGCACCCAGTGGGTGTGTCGAGGGTGACATGGGGACAAACAGAGCCTGTTAACCCCTGGCAGACAGGTTCGGCCATCCAGGTGTGCCCTGCACCCGGCAGAGCTGCCCCCAGCCCGGGCGCTGAGGCGGCGCTGCCCGCAGGGTCCCCAAGCTCCGAGCTCTGCTGCCGGGGAAACTGAGGCAGGAGGGCAGCGGGCAGCAGGGCCACGGGACAGGGGGCTGAGGGGCCGTGAGTRTGGCAGGCGCTGGGAAAAGCAGCCTCTTGGGCAGGGAGCAGCCCGGCGGGAGCTCTCTCTGCCGGGAAAGGGGCAGTGAGGACATGCAAGGTGCCTGCGATCGATGTCCTGCCCAGCGCCGGCGGCAAAGGCGCTTGAAGAGCAGCTCCTGCTGATGGCGGTGAGGCGCTGGGCGGTCGATAGCCGCCTGCAAGGGCGGGCTCGCGTCCTGCTGGGGTCCCCAGGCACAACGGGAGACTGTGAGGGGGGGAGAGGAGTGCTGGTGAGGGGGGGAGCTGAGTGCTGGTAGTGTCTGCAGCGTGAGGTACTGGTGGGCATGGGGCTGGGAGAGGCTGAGACTCCTGAAACGGGAACTGCTGCAGTAAGCGCTGCCCCAGGACTGAGGCTTTTCCCTTCCCAGCTGCAATGGGATGCCAGTGGTGGTCTGGGATGACAGTGCTGGCACACAAGCCCTTCCCAGGACCGGGGCAGAGGGTGGCTGGTGCTGCCTGCACCAAGGCTGACCGTGCTGCCCATCCTGCTCTGTGCCCATGGTGGTTCCTAAGCCAGAGGGGCAGGTGGGATGCCCACTCCTGGCGCTCCTGCAGTCTGGCTGGCAGTGCTGAGGTCATCCATCCTCGCAGCTCTCCATGCTCCACAGAAAGARGCCATCACCTGCCTTTGGCTGAAGGCAGCCCCACCTCACCCATCCTCCAGCCTGGCCCCACAGGCACAGGCCCAGGCTCTGCAGCAGCAGCAGCAGCATGGAGCCCATGCCTGAGGATTCCTGGTGCCCTCTGGCTCACATGCACGTGGGACCAAAGCATGGTGTGGGACCACATCTGTGCCACCCCACAGGCTGCCGTGGAAAGGGGCAGGAGCTGTGCCAATGGCAAACAGCCCTGCACTGGTGCCTCTGGGTCCCAGTGAGCCAGTCCCAGCCCCCCACWTTGCCATGGGGTGCTCTGTGCTGGGGGCTGATGTGGAGGGACACTGGGGCACAGRGCTGTGCACGGGACGGCAGGGGTGTGTCGCAGTGAGGCTGTGTCCCCTCCAACACATCCCCATGCACACCAAATTTAGGAATACCRGTGCCTTGGAGGGCTCCTGTTTCAGGGAGAGGCTGAGGCCACTGTCCTGTGGCTGCAGTGGCCATGCAGGGGTGGCACCAGGAGCCAGGCCGCTGGGCCAGGAGGAGCAGCATCCTCAGATCAAGGGCTGCGTGCAGAGCGCCTGGGCTGTGCTTCACTGCTGCCTCGAGCCATTCCCAGCCCCCACAAATATAGGGAGATGCTCAGTGTTGTCTGTGTGAGAAAGATAACTGAATAACTCAGTAGTTTTTAGATAACTTCCCAATTTTCTGGGGTGWCCAGGGGCTTTCCTGACATGGGGAGGGAATGTGGGCAGAGGGTGGGGGCCAGCAGCTCTGTGGCACAGCCCTGACGTGCCGGTGTGCCACGTAAGTGGGTCAGTGGTGCTGCTGCGGGCATTGGTGTGCACAGAGGAGCTGCAAAGGACAGGACAGAGGCAGCTGGAATGGCTCAAGGGCTGGAAGAAACTGGGACACGTCCATGCACGTGGGTCCTCCCAGAGAAGCTGGTCCGGGAGCTGGATCAGCTCACAGGGCTAACAGAGCACCAGGCACTTGGAGAGGAGTTTTGGCTGCGTGACTCAGCGATCGCTCAGCTCCGGCATCCTGCCCTGGGATGTGTCCAGTGGTGGCTGCCCCATTCCAGCCAGGACAGRGGGATGGATGGTCCCAGCCTGGCATGGCCCAGCCAGCCCCAGCTTCCCTCTGGGRTGGAGGAGGGATGGTCAGCCCAGCCCAGACCGGGTCTGTGGTGGGAATACTGGTGAGAGGGTTCTCTATGGAGACTGAAGGAATTGGGAGAGCCCCGTGCTGACTCCCCAGCCCTCTCCCAGAAACACCACCTGCCTCTCCCTTTCCCAGCAACATCCCGTGGAAATGATGCTCCTGCTCCCGGGTCGCCGTGGCAACCGGCAGGCCCAACAGGAGCGGGATGCAGGATCTGAGCCCCATCCCTCCTGCACCCGGGACCCTTCCCTGCATCCCAGATCTCCCTCAGCCCCGGGCTGGCTCCTTCCAGGGGGCTGCCACCTCTGGAAGTCAGGGGAGGCTCAGGCAGCTGATGCCGGCACGTGCCTTGTGGGAAGCTGTCTCCCTGCCTTGCCCTTCACCACATCCCTCCCCAGCTGCTGCCTGAACTTCAAAGCCTCTAAAGGCCACATGGCCTGGAGCATCTTCTCCATATCACTTCYAGGGAGAAGAAGATGCTTTGAAACCCCCCTGGCCCTTCTCCCCTCATCTGCAGGGTAATTTCCATTTTTTTCAAAATCCCACAAAAAAGGAGCCTTTTTCCTCTTTGTTTCTCTTCTCTCTCTCTTTTCTTTTTTTCCCCTTGTCTTTGTCAGCTAAAAATATGCAACCCACCAGGGAGGGCTGGTGGGGGGAGCTGCTGCTGCACCGAAGGTGAGCGCCAGGCCGGGCTGGAAGTGCCACTGGAGGGAAATGCAGGTGCTCCCCACCACCTTTGGGAGGGCTCCTGGCCCAGAGAGCCCCCTTTGCTCAGGCTGGGGCTCAGGGCTTTGCCCCAGCGTGCTGGGCATGCCTGGGGGGCAGCAGCCAAGTTGGAGGCAGAGCGTGCTCAGGGCTTGGTGTGACGCAGCGCTCAGTGGAGGGGCAGGCACAGATCCATCTGTCCGGCTGCTCCCCGGGGAGCTGGGCGATCCCGGGGATGCCCATCCAGCGGGGGCGGGATGTCCCGGCGCCCCGCGGGGACCTGACCCCGCAGGGCACGGATCAAAGCGGGGCCGGCAGCTCCGGGCTGGAGCGTGGGAGGGACGTGGGCGGCCTGGCAAAGGAAGGATGTGATTTACCGAATATCCTCCTCCAACCAAAGAAGGGATGGAGGAGAAAAACATCCCGGGGGTTCCATGTCTTGGGGAGATGCTGTCAGGGGCTGAGAGGCACCGAGCGGCGCCAAAGCCAGCTGGGAAATTAAACCGGGATGAATCACCCCGAGCCGGGAGCATTCACCTGAGCTACAAACCCGCCACAAATTCGGAGAAAACACATTTCSCAGCTCCCAGCATTGCTATCTTAAGACTCGTCCAGCTTTGCAGGGAGGTGACAGACTTCAAAACTGGCTTACTATTTCTTGCCGCCCCCCTCGCTCGCCCCCTCAAGCACGGGAATGCTGCAGCAGGATGTCTCGGCGTGGGGGTATGGCCAGGGCTCCCCTCCGGAGATGGCGAGCCGGCAGCGGGATGCCGGAGCCGGGGCCCGCAGGCAGCGCCGATCCCGGCCCCTGCAGGGCTGAGGGCGGGCAGGAGACGGGCCGGGAGTGGAGACCGCGGGGTCGAACGTGTTGAGAAGGCAGGAGACRCAGTAGGAAAAAATTTCCAGGGCAGCTGTGGGTCAGGGGATTTACTGGCGCCCTGGGATGGAGGTGTGAGAAACAGGGAGGTGACAGAGCCGCTGCTGCTACTGCAGTGGGGAGACACGGACACAGGGCGCACCAGACAGCGCTGCTTGGGCCGGGGGGGCCTCCGTGGCTTGGAGGGCTGGGGGCARCTCATTCAGAGGATGCCTGGGCTGCTTCAAACAAGCTGGCAGAGCCCGGGCCCGCGGGACAGCTCGGGGCGGGGGCTCCGTGTGATTTATGGAGTGGGGGATTAGGCAGGAGGRGGCGGCGGCAGCGGGGCGCACATGGCAGGCGCTGACGGAGGGGAAAGGGCTGCCCGAGCAGGACGGGGCGAGCCCCAGGTGGCCAGCGCAGAAATTCCGCAGCCTTCCCCCGAGCTCGGAGTYACCCCGCGGCGATGAGGATGGCCCCGCCGGGCGGCAGGGGGCCTGGGGCCGGTCTGCTCTCGGAAAAGCGCCCGGGTGCTCAGTGGCAGGGAGGGAGCAGGGCACGTCCTCACTGGGGGCTGTCTGGACCGACCTCCCCTCTCCTCCCACGGCCCGGGCATCAACCAGAGGAGACATGAGGGCGGGGAGGCGTTTGGCAGGGGGTAAACTGAGGCAGGGTGGGGGTTGCCTGGCCCCGTTACATGGGTCAGGACGTGGCGGCTCTGGGATTCCCAGCCCCAGCTCATTTGGGGCCCCGGGAGCTGGTGGGACCAGGCGGATCCTGTGCTGCCTGGTGGGCACCCAGCGCTCKCAGAGCCCTCGCCGCCTCCGCCGGATGGCGATGTGCCCGTGGGAGCAAGGACATCCCGGATCCTTCCCGCCGCCCGGGCAGGTGGCGTCGGGTGTCCGCAGCTGAGCCGCCTTTCATCCCCGGCCAGGCCGGGGCTCGCTTTCCGTCACCTGCTGCCCTCCCGGACCGGGGCCAAGAGCCGCGGGCAGGGCCCGTGTGCCAGACCGGCCGCTCTGCCCGCACGTCCTCCGGCCCGAGGGGGGGCAGCGGGGCGCCCGAGGCAGCATCGGCAGCATCCTGCCCCATGGATCCATCCTGCCCCACCGACCCTGCCTGCCCCGTGCATCCTGCCCCATGGATCCATCCTGCCCCATGGATCCTGCCCCGTGCATCCATCCTGCCCCACCGATCCTGCCTGCCCTGTGCATCCTGCCCCATGGATCCATCCTGCCCTGTGCATCCATCCTGCCCCACTGATCCTGCCTGCCCCGTGCATCCTGTCCCATGGATCCATCCTGCCCCATGGATCCATCCTGCCCCACCGATCCTGCCTGCCCCGTGCATCCTGTCCCATGCATCCATCCTGCCCCATGACCCCTGCCTGCCCCACCGACCCTGCCTGCCCCGTGCATCCTGCCCCATGCATCCATCCTGCCCCATGCATCCATCCTGCCCCATGGATCCATCCTGCCCCATGCGTCCTGCCCCATGGATCCATCCTGCCCCATGCATCCTGCCCTATGGATCCATCCTGCCCCACGGATCCTGCCCCACGGCAGCTCCTCGGCTCGGGGTGGGCAGGGCAGGGACCTGGCAGAGCCCCAGCCCAGAGACAGCAGCTCCAGGCACTTTCCCTGTAAAGTTTCCACGGCCTTTCATTGCTGCAATCGGCGGCAGGAGTGGGGAGCAGGCAATGGGGTGCGGGTGCTGCTGTGCACACGGGGTCAGCAGGGTGTGCGTGCCCAGGCACACATGTATGTGTGAGCAGGAGTGAGGGCAGACACACACACACACACACACACACACACACACACACACACACAGACGTCCCTGTGCATCCCTGAGCGGGCACTGCACGCCTGTGAGACTGCAGCATCCCTCTCGCTGCAGCGTTTCTCAGCGTGTGCAGCCTAATGAGCCGGCTCAGCAGAGTTAATTGGGGGACAGGCAAGCAGAGCTCGTCATTAAGGAAGGCTCTGCAGCAGGTAGCGGTGACAAGATGCTGCCTTGTCCCCCCGGGCTGATGGCAGCCCCTGCAGGGGACAGTGACAGCCTGAGTCCCCAGGAAGGATGGCTGGAGATGAGCATCCCTCGTGCTGTAGCCCTCGCCCAGGGCCAGCTCCATTAGCAAAAGCAGCCAGGGAGTGGGAATTGCTGTTGCTGGCATGGAGGAATGAATCTGCCAGACTTTACAGTGGATACCCAGCCCTGGAGACGGTGGCTTGTGCACAGCCCTGTTTGCATCCTGTCCACAGCACCTTCAGCAGGAACAGGTCCCTGCTGGTGCCCACTGGCCCTGGCTCTCAGAGCTGCCCCCTCAGCTCCCACCGTGAGGTTCTAGAGTGAGCACGCAGCAGAGGGGACGGAACAGCCGGCTCCCAGCAGCGTGGTGAGGCTGTGCCAGCAACCCACAAGGATGGGGAGCCTCGCTCAGGGCTGTCAGATTCTCGCTCAAGAAACTCAGAGAACTGGAAAGGAGCCCTCCCCGCCTTCGTAGCCAGGAGCTCCCACACTCTGCCTCCCTCCCCCTCCGGCTCTCTGGCTGGCCATGCCTCTCCCTGGGGGCCATGTCCTCACAAGMCGTGCCCACAGGATCCCCCTGGAACCTGGCTGCTCCTGTGGGCACCTCCATCTGGAGGGCTGGGAATGCCCCTTCTGTCCCTTCCAGTGGGTGATCCCTCTGGAACATAATGGTGGGCCAAGAGCCCGTCCTGCAGGCAGGATGTGATGCTGCTGGAGCAGAATCCARCCCTCTGCCTTCTGCCTCTTCCCTCCATCAGTGCAGCCCTGCATGCCCAGCCCAGCCTCCAGTGCCGCAGGCAGAATAAAACCTTCCAGAGCGAGCATCCCCCTGACCAGATTTGCTCTGCTCCCTGATGAGGGGCTCAGTCAGCAACTGCTGGGCTCCTGTCAGGGGGRCCTGAGTGTTTACGAGTTGATAACCTTATCACAGGCACATCCCTAATTAAGCTTGTTAGCTCTTTATGATAAACAACATATGGGCTGGGGCAGCRTGCTCCTCAGGCCCGTGTGCTCCCTGGCAGCCATGCAGCCCGTGGGGCAGTGCAGGCAGAGAACAAGCAGCCCTGTGTTCCTCTCCCTCTTCCTCCCCTTCACAAAATGAACCTTCAACCCCATGGCTTCGCTGACCCTCCAAACCATAATGTTAGTCCTGGGTTTCTCCTCTGGACTGGGGTAGGCAGGAGGGGGCTGGGCTGGACAAGGCTGTCAAGGCTTTGCCAGTGCTGCAGGATCCCCTTCCTACTCCTGCAGGGTCTGGGGCAGCACTCGAGAGACCTGCAGTCTGCTGAGGGCTGGGAGAGGAAGGCATGATAGAGAACAGCAGCTCTACTCCTCACAGGAAGAATTGATGGGACAGCAGGGCAAACTCTTGGGGTTACACAGGCCCGGTGACCCACCCCAGGATGGTTTCTTTGTCCACTATCTGGTTGGTAGCTGGAGATCATCCATCCATCCATCCATCCGTCCGTCCGTCCGTCCGTCTGTCCGTCCATCCGTCTGTCCGTCCGTCCATCCCCACAGGCAGAGCAGGGCGCCAGCAGGGTACCCTGGCATGGCTCACCCAGGCGTCCTCCCCACCATCTATCCTCGTCTGCATCCCTCCTGCTCCCCTACCTATGCACCAGGCATCAGCCCTTGCCTTCGCTCCTTCCTCTGTCCTATCAGCCCTCCTCACCACGCGCCCTTGCCTTCATTCCTCCTCCTCTCTCTCKCCCATCTCCCTGCTCTCCCTAAGCTCAGAGTGTTCACCACTTGCCCCCCCCCCCAATCTCATTAATTACCAGCCTMCATCTCTGGGGCCCGAGCTGTGAGCGGGGAGCAGGGAGAGCACCCGCTCTCTCCCCCTCCTCAGCTCTGCCTCTCTTATCTCCGAGATCCCACCTTGCTGGCGGAGGAGTGAGGCAGGACGCTGCTCCCCTGGGGAATGGCAAGCCAGGCGATAACGAAATCGCAGCGCGAGGAGAAATTACCTTGCCTGAATTTTAAAAACTTCTCGCCGAGGTTGCCGTGGTAACTGAAAGGTGCATCACGTTGCTCTGACAACCCCGAAACAGACAGGTTTTTGCCTGGCGGGCTCGGAAGCGGCAGGTTTTGGGGAGGGAGGAGCCCAGCGGGGTGGGGAGCAGGGGTGTTCAGCCCCGAGCACCCGAGGCAGAGACGTCTCCCTCCCCATAACCAGCAGCTGCATCACTACCCCACCACAATTTCCAACCTCGCCCCATCCATCTCTCCCCGGAAACAATGGAGCAAGAGGAATAAGGAGCTCCAAGCCCGACCATGCGGTCCTTCGAGAAGGTGGCAGGGTGGTGGGATGGGCTCCAGGTTGGTCCACCCTGCTGTGGGCATCCCTGGCACTGCAGGAGTTGCTGGGAGCCCCAGCAGGCAGCCTGGGGAGCTCTCTGCACCCTGTTTGGGGAGTGGGTTGTGCACCCAGCACTGCCTCGGGCTCTAAGGCCGCMGGAGAGTGCCAGCAGCATTGTCCCAGTCCGTGTAAATCACTCTGCCACGGAAATAGCCCCAGTGGGGTTGAAAAATAGCAGGTGACTCACGCAGAGCAAAGGGTCCAAAATAGCCCCTCCGGAGCACTCCTAAAATTAGTTTCCCTCCCGGGAGGTCCCAAGTACTGTGTCCTTGCCAGGGCACAGCCGTGGTGCTGAGCCTGCCTGGCTGCTGCCACCATGGCCACTTCCCTCTGGGGCACGGGGCTCCCTTCGCTGGTCCTGTCCCTCCCGTATCTCCCGAAACCCCCCCCCCGGCTGTGACTGAGCCGTGCATCTCTGAGTCTCTGTCAGGGCTATGTGGCTCCTGTGGCTGCAGGCCGTTTCTCGGGGGATGCCCCATGTAACACTCGCACACACCCGGCAAGATGCAGGCACCAAAAAACCCCAGCCCTGGAAGCTGTGAGCCAGCARGGTACCAAGGACTTGCCCCCATCCTGCTCCCTTTGCTCGGGTTTCGCTGGGAGGGATGCCGAGGCAGCGGATCAGGCGTTTTCCAGCCCCGGTGATCCCGCAGACAGCCGGGTTTTCCCGCCCCAGCTCGCCCGCCTCGCTGCTCCACCATGGCAGGGCAGCWCCAGCTCGCTGCTCCCACCCGCTGCCGGTGCTGGGGGGCCTGGGGGGACACCCGGAGGGAGCAGGGAGCAGCATCCGCTCTGCTGGCACGGCCGGGAGCGCTCCCCATGCCGGGCCGTGGCTGCTGCTGCGCGGGGGAGCTGTACCCAGTTAATTAGAGGAAGGGATGAATAATTCCTTTTTATAATGCAACGTCGCACGGCAGATGCCGTCTGCCTCGGCGCGCCGCGCGCGGGAGCCCGCGATATTCTGCTCTCAGCAGAGTTATTTATACACTGGGACATTTTTCAAAGCGCCGCTTTGATGGTCTTCCACCAGCTCGGAAAAAAAAGTAGTCCATCCCAAAATAACCCGAGTGAAAGTCACAGCTCTTCATTACGCAGAGCTTCAACCGGGGGGCTCGGAGAACAAAAACCCGTCACATTCCTCCCATCAAATCCACCCTTTTCAAGTGCATTTCAAACAGGTTCAAACCGCCGCGGCGGCGGCCAGACGAGCGCTAATGATGCTGCGGGCACATCCCGCCGGGGAGACGGATGGGGCTGGGGCGCTGGGGCTTAAGCGGCTTCCAGAGCCGACAGATGTTTTGGGGCGCCCAGGACAGGGTCCTGGGAGGACTGCAGGGGGATATGCCGGGAAAAATGCTTCTCTTGCCTGGTTTTTGGTGCTGCAGGAAGCAGTTTTTCTCTCCCCAAACCAGGCTTTGGAGGAGGGGAACAAGCACCAAATAMATTTTTCTTAGGAACTGGAGCAAAAAAGGCCCAATCTCTGTTTCTCAACTGCACCTGCATGCACACACCTCTCAGGTCTGGCTGCTGCTAAAGGGAAAAAAAAAAATGGGTGGAGGTAAAGAGATTTTTGTAGGTGGTGACAAATTCCTGTGAGAACGTTTTTGACATGAAATCGTCTYGCGTTCAAGCTCCCCTCCCTCCGTCCCCCACTCCCGTACCTGGYAAAGGGCCTGAGCGGCTCACCCCTGTCAGCCCGCGGGGCTGCGAGGCTCACGGGGGCTCAGGTTTTCCCCACGGCCGGGCTCCGGCTCTCTCCCTGGGTCCCCGCAGCGAGGCTGGCCCTGTCCTGCCCGCAGCCCCTCGGTGCCCCCGCCCAGCCCCCTCGTCCTCTCCGCTGCCYGGGGCTCGTTGCGGCCCCGGCGCTGCCTGCCTGCTGATGGACGGCTCATTGCCGCGGGCAGGGAAGAGTCTCTGCTGGGAAAACCGCTTCTTTACCCTCCAAATCTGCACGTTCCAGCATTTCTGCAAGGCTGGAGCATCTCCCCTGGGAGAGCCTGGCATTGGAAGATGCCCAAGGGCTCAGGACAGTGTGAGCTGCYTGGATAGGGGATAAGCATGCTGGATGTAGCGTAGGTCCCGGGCTCCAGGATCCCAGCCCCCATCTGGTTTTAGTTTTTTCCAACAACAAGAGCCCCCACACTCCACCCCCCAGGGCTGCAAATGGTGTCCACGTTGCTGCAGATGGCGAGTCAATTAAAACCATCCCTTTTTTCTATCCTTTTTTTCCACCCCAGCAGAGAAWCCTGGACCATGCAGTTCCCAAGCCAGAACCGGTCAAAACAACATCCAAGWAGAGTAGCCGAGGGATAAGGGACACACCTTCCCTTCCTCACCCTCCCTGGTGCTGTGGGGCTGGGGRAGAGGTGTCCAGGATGACATGGCCACTGGTCCAGGGCCACAGGTGTTCCATGCCAAGGGGCAGGAGGGGTGCTGGTGTAGTGAGCCCCTGGAGCAGGGCACCCACACCCTTCCCAACCCCCTTTACCTGTGCACCCTCCCCCTCAGCTGTCCCCTCCTGCCCCTTGAGCATCCCACACAGGCAGGGTGCCAGGGTGCCGCAGCAGCACCCAYGGTGTGCTGGCAGGATGCTGCACCATGGCCCTGCCCAGCACCCAGAGCCCCACGGCTGAAACCAGAGCCAGGCGGTTGTGGGGCATTTGGGCAAAACAGGGAAAACCCTTCAAGGGCAATTCCAAAGTAGTTAGGACATATTCAGTAGCTCAGGAGAGGATGGACTAACATGGTGGGGAAGAGAAAGGGAAGCAGCCTGAGGCAGAGTGGGGAAAGGCAC
>JACDOX010000072.1:1170319-1199541 GCA_014549065.1 Cardinalis cardinalis
CACACATCTCTGTCCCCTGCCCCAGGCTCTCCCATGGCAGCAAACACCACCTCCCCCTTCAGATCCCCTTTGGCACCAGGATAGAAACCCCATGGAGCTGTGGGTGCCTGGCTTTGACTGACAGCATGAGCACAGCCYGTGGTCCCAGCTCTCCATGCCTGTCCTGCGGGGCACACGAGGCTTTTTGGCAGGGGGAATGCAGGAGAGCCAATCCAATCMACCCAGAGCCCTGGGCCCTCTGGCAGCCCCAAACACAAGGATGTGTTCCTGTCTGCAAGCAGAATTTCAGTGCCAGTGCAGGAGAGCCAGGCAGGCCTGGGGCTGGCCATGCAGAGTGCTGAGCTCTGCCATGGGTTGGTAACTGCAGTGATTAGGGAACACTCAGGAGGAAAGCTGTTCACACTGATGGTTTGGCTGCTTTCCTCGCTTCAATTAGCACGCAGGAGCTCCAAAGGCCTCCCGGAAAGCCAGGACATAGCAGGCTTGGGAGTTTAATATTAATAATGCTGAAAGCCAGCCAGAAAAATCCCAAACTTTGTAACTACTCCAACAGGGGCCTTAGATTCTGCATATTGTAGGTGCTGGAGGGAGCTGCAGGCCTGTTGGAGCTGAGGCCCTAAAAATCACCCTGCAGCTGCCCTGCAGTGTCTGGAAGCAGCCCCTGGCTGCAGTCCTGCTCCCGTGTACCTATTGCCCATGGCAAAGGGCTCATGTCACACCTTGGAGCGTCCCTCCTTCCTCACTAGCCTGGGGTCTCCACCTGCTCTGGGGCTTGGTGCCTTTACTTATCCATTGCCAGCCACGGAGAGACCTTGAGGCTGCTCAGCCGTAGAGAAACTGAAGCATAGAACTGCCATGAAGCTCTTGCCCATCCAGGGACTGAGCTGCATCTCCTCCTGCCCCTGCCTGGCTACCCAAGCCTCTCTCCAGTATGCTGTGTCCCTCTGCATTCCTGGTGGGACCAGCTTCAGCCCCCCAGCACTTTGACAGTGGCCCAGCACCTTTTTGGGGCATCCTGGCTCAGGCTCAGCCGCTCAGCCCCAGTGGGATTGGCGCACTGGCAGCCCTGCAAGCCATGCCCAAGGCAGCCCCCCCCTTGCTCCGAGGGGGATCCTGCCTTGGCACCGCACACTTCTGGGGCTGGCCCCATCCCAGGGCTTCTTCTCCCGCCCCCAGAGGTCGGTCCCCGGGGAGGGAGGGACACCGTGTCCCTCTGGAGGCTGTGGGCCACGGTGCATTCAGTCACGAACAGCCGYGCTGCGCTGCCTAAATTGGAGGCGCGGGTGCTGGCAGGCGGTGGTKCCTCCATGCCCTGCTCCAGCGCCTGGCATGGGGTTCAGGGCCTGCCTGGGAGTCGGGGAGCTGCAAACCCTGCTCCCCCAGCTTCTCTTGTTCCCTGGGCACCCAGCAGCAGTGCCCTAACCCAGGAAAGTGGGCTTTAACCCATCTAACAAGAGGAGGTGGCTGCAAACCCAGGACCCCATTAAAGCCTTGCCCCAGGAAGGGACCCTGCTTTGGGCATCCTCCTCTAGCAGTTATCCCCAGCAGCAGATCCCTGGCATGCTCCTGGCTCCCCASCCCAACTGTTCTGCAGAAGTACCAGCTGGGGCTGGCTCAGCTCCGGGCACTGGGGCAGCACTCGGCTGCAGCAAGGAAGGAGTGAAGCTGACAGAACACTGCTGTGCCCCCTGCAGGCCCTCCCCCCGTGCCCGCAGCATCACCCCTCGGCAGGAGGACGCACTGGGACAGGGATCGATGGGCTGGGAAGAAGCTGAGCTACACAAATGCACTTTATCGATCCATCGAACCCACCTGCTGGGAAACAACCCCCCGCATTTACAGCAGCAGAGCACTTCAGAGCGGCCAGTGGGACACACAGGGAGTGGGGAGAGGCTGCCAAGGGCACACAGGGCCCCACCGCAGCGCACCAGGGCTGCCTTCCCTGTCATCGCCCTGGGGGGAAGCTGGGGCAGGGAGACGTCACTTTTAGGTTATCTCAAGCTACCCGGCTTCCTCTGTGGAGCCGAAGAGGGAATGTCACGGGCTAGGGAGAAGCCCTGGAGCCCCAGCGATGCTCGGCAGCCCGGCACAGACAGATCATCAAGCTGGGCCACGCCTGCCACCTGGTGGAAYGGCCCGGCCACTCCGGCAGGGGCCCCCAGCCCGGCAGTCCCGGTCCTGATGCAGGACTAGGGGCATTCCCCAGCTTGGCCCACCCCAAGCCAGGCACCCCTCAAAAATCAGTCAGCAGCYTGACAGTGCAACAGGGGCAGAGATGCAGCTACAGCAGCCAGCAGAGCAGGATTCACCCACTCCAGAAAGCAGCCTGAGGATGCTGGCCTTGAACCAGATGGTGAAGCTGCTCTTGCTTCATCCTACCCCTTCCTATGCCCACCAGGACATCAGGAGAGCCCACTGCTGGCTCAGCTTTGTGTGGAGGCTGAGCAAGACCCACAGCCAACAGCACCAGCAAAGGCAAAGCTCAGGGCTGAGATGGGCTCTGATTATCCTGGCTCTTGTGAARAGGAGTGAGTGTGAACAAGGCCCAGCACAGCAGAGAACAGAAAGGCAGTAACGGGACAGCTGCAGGACACCTCTGGGGAACCTCRTYCTCCCATCACCSAGCCTGCAGCTCCCCCACTGCACCGAGGCAACCCAGAAGAAACCAAGGTGGAGCACAGGAACCTACCCAGAGGTGCCACACATGTCATCCCCCTCCCCCCCCACCGAAAGGCCAGCAGGTGACACCAGGGCTCTGGGCAAGTGCAGACACTGCTGCTGCACCTCTCCTGCTCCWACAGTGATGGCAAGAAGAGCTACAGAGATCTGATGCTGCACCAGCCACCATCCATGCTGGAGCTGTGAGAACAAGGCACAGCACGGGGATAAAAGGAGGGAGGCGAGTGGAGAGCTGCACGGAACGGAGACTCCAGGATGAAGTCTCATCAAGGAAGAAGCAGAATGACAGAAAGGACAAGTAGCATTGGCAACTTAATTCTTCATTCACCCACYGAGAAACAGAAATAGGATAATTTTTGGATGTATTTCATTTGGAAATGAGCCAAATTGGCAACTAGAATCAAAGTCTTCAAAAAGTCTATACAAAGATGTATCATACAAAATGTACAGGAAAATTCTCCAAAAAAACACAGACAGACAATACAACAAAAGGAGAGCAGAGACAGTTTGAAAGCACAGCTAACAGGTCCTGCTGCTGCTCCAGGGGGCGGGAGCAGCACCTGGACAACATGCTAGAACACAGAATACATTACACTATATACACGACCATATTAAGATCAGCCATCCCCTTTGGTCTAACAGGAGCTCTCCAGCATGAAGTTGAGTCAGTTCAAACAATCTGCTCATGGAAGTGTTTGTTACATGCTGAGCAGGGAACAACGTCCAAGGGAATGAAATGGTCAACTCTACACCAAAGCCAGGATACAGCCAGGYCACCAAGGCTATGGAGTTTAACAGTCAGTTCTTGCTAACAAGAAGCGCTCTGCAGGCAGAGGGGTCACTCCATCTCCGTGAAGCGAGCGAACATGGCTTTCCGCACCGCGTCTTTGTACGAATCCGCCGTGGAGACGCCGTAGGAGCTGCCCTTGGCTCCCAAGCCAGCTCCTCTCATTCGTACCTGGGCCTGCAAGGGAAGAGACACACGTCAGCTCTGCAGCGAGTGGCCAAACCACCATGAGGGTGCCACCTAACATCTCATCAATCCACCCAGCTCCCCTGGGGATCTCTACAGCCATAAATACCAACATGGACACCAAGAGACTGGAGCACACCTAATACGCCAYACCACTCTGGCCCCAGTCCATCTGTGCAGAACAGCTCCTAAAAGCACAAGCTGGAGCACAGACAAGACCAGCAGAGGCAACAACTGGAGGGAGGGCAGCCCCTCCTGGTGTACTGGGGCCACAGTGCCTCAGGAGTCAAATGCCAAAGGGAGGAAGGCACAGCCATGTCTCTGGTTCAGCATCCAATGGGACAAATATGAGCAGGGGCCAACATAAATAGAGGCAGCTTTGCAGTGGCTGGCAGTTTATTCCTTCAGAGCTCTTCAGCAGCAAATGCTTCTGGTTAAACAAGAAAAAAACAAAGGCACCAAACCTCCTCAAGAAGACATGCCTCTTTACTTACCTCTATGGGTGCTGTGATGCCCTGGCATTTTCTTCCCAAGCCCGAACCTTCCCTCCAGCCCATGGCCTGCAGCATCTTGTTCCCGATATTACTGTTGTCAAGGCCATCTTTGGTGGGCTGCTCATAATTCCTGCAGGAAGAAGAGAAGAGTTAACAAGCCACCCCCACTGCTCATGGTGCACTGAGGCCGTTGCTGAGGAGCTCTCAGATACGTACACTGTGCCTGCATCGTAGACCTTCTTGCGCTTGGGCTCCGGCGGCTCGGGGATGCCATACTTTTCCCGCCTCTCAGCTGCTCTGTCTCTGTACTTCATCTACACAAAACAACTATAGTTAGCATGGACTTCAAGACATTTKTGTTCAGCTCTGCGCTATGGGAGTCAGAATGCTTTAGACTGCAGCCCACTAATTYTAACACCACCAAGAGCAGAGCCCAAGACCCAAGTCCCTGGAGCACCATCTGAACCAGCAGTGGGGCAGGAAGAGACTTGCAGGTTTCTAGTCCCAGTCTTGCAGCCCTGAGCTAGAGGCGGAATGAGCTTTCTGTGCTAAGCCAGATCTGTGGGACAGAGGACACTTCTCTCCATTGAACAGGGCAGCTCTGAACCTTGACTGGAAATGGGGTTGGCTTACAAGGATTATCTCAAGTGACGTGTGTCAGGATAAGGAGAGCTCAACAGATCACCTGCACAGGTTTTCCATTAGCTACTCATCTCCTCATCTCAACACTGACCTCTCTCTCACGCAGCTCCAAGGCTTCAAGTTCCTGCTCAGAAAGCTTTGATCTCCTGTAGATATCCATGTTTTGCTGAAACAAGAAGAGAGATTCACTTCAACAACATGAAATGCACAACAGTTCTTCTTAAATGAAGTAGCTGACTTTTGATGGAGCAAAAACCTACCTGCAGATTTTTGCTTTAAGAAAAAGTTTTCTAAACAGCAACATGCCTCATGGTTTTGTTTACACACTGAATTATGACAAGCCCAGTGTTTTCCTCACTACATAGTGTAACTACCTTGTGCAAGTCAGACAGCTGCTGGTGACGAATCAGAGCATCTTTGTTTGGGAACTGCCTTCTACACAGCAGACAAGCCATYTTCTTCCAGTCAGTCAGCTTCTCCTCCTCATTCTCCATTCTTTCCAGCAAGTCCTCATCATTATCGCTGTCCCCACTGTAGGCAGCCACAAGGCCACGCTGAAAAGCAAAGACAGCATTAGGGGAGTGCAACAGTGCCACAGCTCAGAGAGCACAAAGAGGGAACAAAGGCTGCAGATGTGTATCACAGGAGGAACAGCACACTCCCAATTACTAAGGATGAAATCASAGAATGCCTGAGGTTGAAGAGGACCACTGGAGGTCATCCAGTCCAACCCTCCTGATTAAACAGGGTCCGCCCCTAGCACATACTGCTCAGGACTGTGTCCTGATGACCTCTGAGCATCTCTAGGAAAGGAGACTCCAGAGTCTYTCTAGGAAACCTTCCAATGCTAGCTCCTTTTCTCATGTTCCCCTGGGTCAGGGATTCCTAAGGGCTGGCCTTGGCAGTGAAGACTGAAACAAAGGTGTTAAGTAGTTCAGCATTCTCTGCACCTCTGTTGCACGGTCCCTCTTCTATTAAGTACTGGGCCTACACTTTGAAGTACTGCACCTCACAAGAAGTACATACCACAGCAGCTGCAAGACAGTTCCCATTAGCCAAACAATACTTCTAAGTACAGCCTATGTAGAAGCCTCAAAACCCCAACTGAGCTCAAGGCTAAGAAGAATCACAGCTGYCCTCAGTGTATCTCAGTCACCCAACCTACTGCACTTGCACCACATCACTGCAATCATCAGCACCAGTTTTTACAGGTAATGCCATGGAAATCCAGGCTTCAAAGCAAGTATTGGCTCGAGCTCCTCTACCATACTCACCTTTAGTGGATTTTCATCATCCCCATTTTTCAACACCTCTGGCAAGATCTGCTGTCGTTCAGACAGAGCTCCCTGGATGAGACAAGAATGCCATGAGCACAGAGCTCTCTGTCACAGGAATCCCACCACACACCACTACCAGCACCTTCACCTTTTTCTCAAAGAGGGCAAAGCCTGCATCTGCAGCTGCTGACTCCTTCCGCTCCTCCTCCCTGGTACTCAGTGGCTGGAAGCTGTTCTTGAAGTTCTCTTTCTGCTTGTTCAAACTCTTTGCCCAGCGCTCCATGTCTTTAGCAATCTGAAATGCAGAGTGCTTTGCTCACACACCTCCTCTCAAAGCTATCAATCTCTTATGACACCCGTTCAATCTCATATGCAGTTCCAGAACAAGTCAACCCACTACCTTTTATTTTTAAACCACAGAACACTGGATGCAGTGCAGGTGTTTCCCTGTATACAGCRTTCAAAGATAACACAGCTTGCTGCTTTTACTGTACAAACCCTTCTTATCAAGCTAATCCTCTATGTGATGGCTCAGTTATACTCCCACTGATCCTGGCAGGATTCCATAAGCACTCCTCCTATGCAGAGCTTATTTCTGCACTGAAGCCTTGCCAACTCCACCTCTCCTCAGCCCCCCACAGTGCCTGCAAATTGAAGGTATGCACCCCACTGAATAACCTAGGATTTCCTTTCTCATGAGAAAGGAGAAAAATCCCATTCCACAGAGAAGACTTTATCCCACTACCTGTTGGGCCGTTTTACTTTTAGGCTTCTCTTTCTTCTCTTTCACTTCTTTGGTGGTGGTTGTGGTAGCTGTCTGTTGGTACGTGACACCTTCTGCTGCAGGCATGTAGGTCTCCTTTTCACCATCCCAGTACAGGTACTGCTGGGTTAAGGCATTGTAGTAGTACTGCCAGAGGAAAGGAGAAGGAGACAGTTAAACACCTCACACAAGCCCAGTGTCCACGGGAGAACCCAAACAAGCTGATTCACACTACTGCACCACACGGGAAGGCGTTTTGTAGAGTCCAAACAAGTTCTGCAGACTCCACAGAGGAGTCGAAAGGCAGGAAGTGGCTGAAGCCTCTGTCCCCAAACTCAGGTGGTTCTGCCCAACAGCACTATGGAGAATCTTTTGCTTCTCCCAAGAGACGACCCACCAGAGCCCAGAGCTGGGTGCGCTTTGCTGGGCACTCCGCAACGAAATAGCTCAGTTACAGTGTCTGTGACAAGTGCTAATCCTATATGGGCCAAATGTGGAGGAAAATTAAGGAAAAGGAGAGAAAAATGCAGGGCTATATCAGAGGGAAATCAAGTCCCAGCCCTATACACACTGCTGAGAGTTATCTGCAACATTTGGTATGTTGTGCACTTCAAATGTCACTCGTATGATGAGAGATAGGAAACTAATGGACCTTAACAGTTAAGACATGTGGGAAGAACTTGTGTTTACCTGGGAATTAGGATCATAGTAGAGCCCTGTTATAGGATCATAATAATATCCTGAAGATTCATCATATTGGTAGGTGGAAGTATCAGGGACAGCTGTAAAAAAATTAAAGCGTGGGACATGGTCGTTCCAGACGAATTCAGACAGGTATCGTTCTACATTTCAGGTAAAATGCGGAGATTATAGCAGCCACAACGGCAGACACGTCTGTAAAGGGCTCATGCAGCCAACGCTCTCCAGGGGCAGCTTCACCATGACAGGGTGATGGAGCACTTGGCCAAAGCTGAGCTTTATTGCGACAGCGACAGAAACCTGTCCCCAAGAGTAGCTCCCGAGCACTTACCGTACTTGGTTCCAGGCACTACGCCAGTTGGAGGAGCTGCCTGTGCCTGAGTGCTAGTGGTAGGTGGTGCTGATTGTGTCTGAAAAAAACCCAAACCACAAACCTCAATTAGAAAATCTGTCACCAAGAAAACAAGGACAGCGAGCCAAGGCGTGAGCAGCGCACCCTACGCGTACGACAGCTAACTCCTCCTCACCAGCATGCTTGGCACTCACCTTTAGCAAAGAACAAAACCATCCCAGAGAAGAAGTGGCAGGTGACTTATGACCACAAGCACTGTGACTAACCCACGGACACTCAGAAGCTTTGCTGCACCACCCACTTAAAAAATCAAAGGCTACAGCTAAGCCACATATGTCAGGCTTTGAAAGCAAGGACTCATCAGTGCTGCAATTACCGGAGAGTCAGGTGAGTTYGTCTGCTGATTATACAGCTGAGGACTCTGGGACACGACTGCAGCTGTTGTTGTAGTGACCGGAGCTCCTGCCAAAAGAGAGCAGCAATGTATAAGTGAACTAATTTGTAAAACTACTGCATCCTAGGGCTAAAATTACTTTGTTTATAGTTCCAGCTACTAATTCCAGCTCCAAMAGCCAAACAAGGCAATAAACGTTCTAAAGGAGGTAGATACACAGTGGGTATCTTCTACCCAGACAAGGAATAGTTTCCTTTTCAGGAGGAAACATTCTGCTCCCAAAGTCAGCAATTCCTGGCCTCTACAGCTCGTAGTGCTGAACATCTGCTAGAGCTGCTTACACTGTTAGCATAAGTGCAAGGCCTTYGTCAATAGTCTGAAACTAAGGCTCCTCTCTCATCTTGCATGAGAGATTCCACTTCAACAAGTCTGCTACAGCTCTCTAGTAATGCATTCTCACTCAGACATCCTGAGAGCAAAATGAGCCAAGTCTTCTTCTGTGCAGCAAAACAACAAAAATAGGCAAAATACTACTGCAAAATTGTAATTACAAACAACTGCTTCTCAGAYGCTGGAAGCACTACCTGATATGGTAGCTGTGTCCGTGTCCAACACTCCTCCTTGATTTTGGTAGTACTGCTGATAATCCTGGGAATACTGTAAAGGGAAATGAATGACAACACAAAGTGAGTAATCTACATACCTGAATTATGACAACCTACTGCGCAGAGCACCATCTCTACTACTAACCTGAGCATACTGTGAGTATCCATCCTGTCCTGACTGGAGATAGCTGTAGTCAAGGGTGCTGCCCTCTCCAGYCTGTGGCTGAAATTCAGGAAGATAATATTTGTCAGGAAGGGGTAAGCAACTTTATTAAATAACTTCATGCAGCCCACTACCTAGGCTCCAAAATGATTGTGTGTGGACCAGATCTGTCATGGCTGAATCTGCCATCAAACAATARAATGAAGCAGGTGGCCAGCAGGGCAATTACACAGTCTGCACTTTAATTTTCAGGAAAGCAGGACTATGAGTAACAGTCTCCAAATCATACCTGAGTGGATGACCACTGAGCTGCAGCAATGGCTGTACTTGCCACAGAGAAGGCGCTGACTCTGTTACCATCTGGGAGAAGCAGGTCTCTGCAATCACAAAAATCAGGCACCTGAGTAAGTTCTGCTTTTTACTGMAGTGTCTCCCTATGCAAGGAGGTGGAGTCTGCCCTCACACATGGACTTCTTGGCAGTTATAAAACATTCGGAATGTTTTATAACAYGAGCCAAAACATTGCTTGGCAAGTGAAGGAACTTCAGGTTCATTGTTGTAGAGTCAGTAACAAGTCAGAAGGTCTCCAAGGAAACAAATGTGCTGTGCACACAAATAGTTATAGTGTTATCTTCAGAGGATGGAAGCAGGGATGTGGGGAACACTGCTTTGACTCTCCTGGTACACAGTGAASAGCAGGATGCACGCAACACAAGTGACTTATGGGAAGCAAAACTTTGGAGTTAGAATAAGCTTAATAGAAGCGTGGGTGACAAGAAGAAACCACTCAATATAAAGGGAAGAGGTCGGTATGTGAACAAAAAAAAGGCAAAAACCAAAAATGCGATTGACTGCTATCACACTCACTTTCTGGCACTCTTTGCAAAGTCAACACCGATTGTTTTGCCATCAATTTTTAGCGGCGGCTGAAGACTTTGTAAAATCTGTAGCAGTTGAGAAGCATCCTACAACAAAAAATACTCATTTTTATGAAGGGCAGTTTACTGAGGGGGATGCAGAAGTCCCCCAAACTCCRTTTTTTCACGTAGAGCCACTGAAAAGAGCTAAAGATGTAAAACCAGCTCCATCTCCTCACATTACACACATGCAGAAGAGCACAGTGAGACCCCTGTTAGCCCACGTGAAAATACTGAGCCTTTCCCAGGGTCACATAGTACTAAATATGTTCCAGAAGCTTAGCTTCATCAAGACACAAACTACTCCAAAGGGGASAACAGCAAAAACTGAGATTAGGCACCTGTTTTAATCCAACCACCTGCTTTCCTCTGACTAAAACAGGTCCAAACAGATGACACTGCTGCTTGGGTTTGACATACAGACWCAATTAATCCTTTAGGTTGGAAAGGACCTTTAAAATCATCGAGTCCAATGGTTAACCCAGCCACCACTATGTCACATCCCTCAGTCCCATCCAGGAACAAAGATTCACTGCTCTTCATAGACCCCACACCAGCACATGACCTCCCTGAAACTTAGGAGGCTTTTCTCATACCTCTGCAATTTCCTGTGTTTCAATTTATGGCTACTCCCTTTTGTCCTCTCCTTGAGAATGTTTCTGCAGTCCTTACATCCTCCCACTGGATGCTGCTAAGAAGAGCAACATCTGCCTCCTTCTCTCTTCTCAAGGTGGAAGAAGCCTAACTCTGTGCACCTGTTCCCACATTGTATGCCCCAGATCTTAGAATGTCAACAAAGTATGATCCCACATCAGTACTTCTGCAATCAAATCACGAASCTAGGCTGCAATCCAGAACAGAACTCTACTACCAAAATAGACTTTCAACGTGCTCCCAACATCCCACCACCTTTCAAACTGCAGCTACATATTATCAGCTTTGACACACTGCATCCATCAACACTTCTTAAAAGGGGACAGTCCTTCAGACAGCTCAGGGCTTTAAATGCTGCAAGGGAGAGAAGGAGGTTAACCAGCTGTATCTCTCCAGAACACCAGTAAAGTCCTCACCATGGCAGAAGACAGCTGCACAAAYGCAAAGCCTCTGTTCTGCTGAGTCTGCTTGTCTTTGATGAGACGAATATTATTGACTGCCAGAGATGCRTATGGAGACAAAGCAGTCATGATGGATTCCACCACTGTGTGAGGAGCAATGTTTCGAAGAATGATGGCTGAGGAGAAAAAGGATGACATTAGCAGTGCACACCATGGCTTTGCACAGTGTTTCATGGCCTTCAGCTGGCAGGCTGAAGTACAGAAAGGATTTTTAGTATGTGTGTTTACATTTCACATTCTAGAGTAAGTCAAAGATCACTTACTATCACAGTAATAATCCACAGACTGAACGGCTTCTGCTGCCCCAGGGGGTACCTCCTGTTCTGAATCTTTGTATGAAGAGAAAATATTTCAGTCAGGACATSGTTCATTCACTTCAAGCTCAGCATTTCATAAGCCAGTCTAGAACTGACACGGAACTCTGGTTCCTACATAAGCCAGAGAGTTTCCCACAAACTGAACACGAAAGAGACGATGGTRACATACCAAATTTGTCCGCTCCACAGCGGAAGCATTTGAGCCTCCTTCTGAAGTTGTAAAGGCAGCACTGTGACAAACAAGAGAAGCCCAGTAAGAACTTGGGTAATTTTAGTAATGCTGCATTTGCTGTACACCAACAAAACCCAAACATTCATACAAAGTAACACAACGAAGCTAAACCCACCAGAATAATCCAGACCATCAAAAGCCACCCTAATCTACACCACAGCTGCTTTCTCCCCAGTCATCCCACATTAGTTATTTTACCTGAGTAGTCTTTGGCTTACAATCCCAAGTGTAGTCACAACATAGTCGCTAAAAGCAGTGTTAGAAGGGAACACATGCTGGGGAGTAATTTAACTTTACAGGGAGCAGGAGCAGGTTYGATTTAGGTGTCACTTCCTTTAAACCACTGAGCAAGCAGTGAGCTCTAGAGCAAGACAAACTCCCACACAGAAACATGTGCTGTACCTTGTTGCAGAGCCAATCCTCAAATTTAGGCCTTGGGTTGCTGTAGTGCATTGCAATCTGCTTCCCTTGGATCACCAGCTTTTTCTGCAAAAAAAGTGGTTTCAATTATTCCTGTATCAAGACACACATGTCCATTTTCCCATGGCAGAGCACCCTTCGGAGGAATCAGTGCTCCTGAATTATATGGACAACATATGGGGAGGATGTGGAGGACAATCACCGCCACCTACACCCTGCCCATCCAATCCTGCAGAGAGGAGGACGAGGGCAGTAAGAGAATGGGATGTGGAGCAAAGATAAACAGAATCAGGGAGTGTAGAAAAAGCTGCCAAACACTAAACGCTGACATGGAACCAGAAAGCGTCTCGAAGGAGACAGAGTCCTAATCTGCTGCATTCAGATTAACACATTTTTAGGAGTCTCTTTGCCCCCACATTTCTATTCACTTCTGGTATAGCACTGAGAGAGTTTTTAAACATGTCCTTAGGTGACTGCTTCACTTCGTCCCCTACTCCAAACACCCCAGACCTTTTAATCACATTTGGATTTATTTTTCCAAGTACACTTCAGAAGTGTCCCCTTGAAAATACAGTAATTCCTCCCAAAGGGACCCTGCTTAGACTTCTTGAAGGCTGGATTACAAGTGCCATCAACTGAAACATAACTCAAGAGTGGTTTCATTTGACTACTGCATCAGTTCAATTGGAAGCCTGCACAAGAGGTTTGTGTTCTTCATTCAGGCAAGAGCTCTCCAAAATGAGCAACTAGACTGCACGTGAAGCTTCTCCAGGGGTAGGAAAAGTTCATACTGTTTTCAGCATGTCCTCTCACTCTGACTTCAGAGGAGTTAGGAATTTACAGCTATTAAGAAGCCTTGACTCTCAGCCTCACGCYTTGCCAAGCGTGGGTATGCAGAATGACCTTTCAAAATATGGCTCTCAACATATTTTGGTCAAACAGGTGGAAGCACATGTGTGGAAGTGCATATTAGAGGCCACACCCCAGACACTGCAACGGCAGAACCATTTTTATAGCAGGCTGGCTTTCTGCAGAGGTACCAGTGTCAGGACCAGTGGCTTTTCTGATAACAGGGTCTGACACAGATCTAGCACGTAGCATGAATAAGGCTCTCACATTCTGCACGACTGAATAGGGCAAAGCCATTGCTCCTACCGGCAGGAGGGAGGGTTGGAGGGCCCAGCACTCACTGGATGTGCACACATAGAAACAAGGCTGCTGGCATAGTTGCAATACATCATTCTGTCATCTAACAGGCAGCAACCCGGCTGCTGGGGATAGGCTATGTTTTCCCTACTACTAAGGTGGTTGCTTACTGGAGTGAATTTGAATATATTTCAATAAATTATGCATCAGTACAGCTTTGTATATATTAAAAAAAATTAATTTCTGAAAATATGCCTAGAAATAATTTCTTGGTATTGGCCTTTCCCCTGCAGCCACCTGCCCTACTGAGCAGCATGTCAGAAAAACAGAATTTGAAAGCTGCTCTCTGGCTGGGGATCTTGCCCATAGTGTGGGACATATAAAACACTATTCCAGCACAAGGCATACGACAACTTCCATCTGCTGGAACTGCCATGAATCCCATGATGGTGCCATTYCTTTATTGTAACATCAACAGAGCAGAAAACCAGTCAATGCTGTCACAGGACTGCTGCATCAAATATTCAGGTGCAAGAAAAAAAATCTGCGATTTGACACTTTGCTCACTTTGAGAGTATTTTTTAGTTCTGTTGTTAAAACAGGTTATGAATCTCAAAGTAGYGAAAGCAAGTGAATCTGTTTGCAGTGCTAAAGGAAAATCTCACAGGAAAACAAACCAGAGGATTCTTACTGCATTTTGGCTCCTTATCAAGTCATAGTAACAAAAAAGCCAAAATACAGAGCCTAACAGATGTGAGATCTCATTGTCTGTCTAATTTAGTTGAAATGAATATGCTCTTTCTCTAGGAGAGCCAGTTCCCCCTCTTTAACTGGGGTAACATATTATTGCCATGAACTGACACTCGTCTTTCAGGGTTAATACCAATGCAYCACATAGATGTGGTGCTTTCTCTGACAACAGAGAAGGAAACATCAAGAGGAAATAAGCTAAGATCTTTTAACGAATACTAGCCAAATCTTCATTAGCCAATTAAATGGAAACCAAGTCATTTAATACAATGGCACCTTTTACCAAAGTAAAACTTTCTCTCCTAATTTTATCTTCTATGTTACAAATTTTAATATATACAAAGCTTTTATTCTTTAAATCACTGTTATGGAACAAACCACTCCTTCCACCTCTATTTTTTCCTTTTTTTTTTCTCATTAAACTGTACAGACTTGTTCCATTTTCAGGAATATCTAGACTTGGTGAGTGAAGCAACCTGATTGGCTTCCATCCAGCTGGTAGCATCTTGAAAGTGATAAAACTCCACGAAGGCGAAACCACGGCTTACACCTAGAGACAGCATTCAGATATAGACGGGATACTTGTGTTAGTCAGTTCCTTTAAAACAGGTGAATCTCTCTCCAACTGCTTCATTACTTCATGACAAAGCAGCTTTACAAATGCGACGTCAACTGCTGGGATCTGCTCGTTATTTTGCCATGGCAAGGAACCAAGCTGCCTTAACTGGCTACATGTCACTCCATCTGAATCCACGTTTAAGGGTAACCATGCAACACACTACATACTATTAAATGGGTTTACACTATTATTACTTACCAATACCTGTTAACAAAACCCCCTGTAGACAGACTTCTTTTAACATGTTGACCAGCTATCTAAGTCTTCCAAAAAGCCACATTCCTTAGCCATGGCAAACCTTTTTTTTTTATTGCATGTGCTTGCAGTTTGGGGACAATTCTGGATACTCTTTTGGGCTGGGGAAGAGGAAGGTGATGTCAAAAACTGGATTAAGAGCTCTCACCTGTCTTTCTCTTCATCAGCCTCACGTCTGCAGGCTGAGGACCTTCAAAGGACTCAATAAGCTCACGAATCTGCAGGAGATTTTGACCCAACAGTTAAAATTTTCATAGCTCGGCAGAAAGAAGTCACAGAAACTACCTACCTTGCAATACCATGAAAGAGATACACAAAACAATGTTTTTAACACTATCTCAGACAAAGGAGACATTTACTGAGAACCCAACAGTGGACTGATGAGCATCCAAGTCCGTAACTGTAATCCTCACTCAGGACACTGAACCATCCAGAACCCGAATCCCTACGATTGTGTGTTCTCAGGCACAGAACAGATTATTGGTCAGCGTTCTCAGTATTTGGTCATATACCTTTGCCATATACGTATATACGGCCAAGACTGAGCATGACCCCAAGATTTTAAAAAGAGCACTGCTGGTATCCCTCTCCCTGCATGCCTAGAAACCCTTTGCTCCTAGCAATGAAAAACAAGAAGCCTGCACTGCAAGGCTCCATGATGGATGTATTATTAAGCCTCATGCTAAAGACATCCTCCTCTAGCTGACTCCCATTGGTTTTTCAGGATAAAGCAGATTTGTGAAGAACRTGTCATCCCAGAAAAAGCTGAAGAAATGTCAGTTTTTCCAACATAACAAGGCTGCTGTGGCACAGGCAGCCTCAGCCACTGTGCAGAGGCATGAAGGAAAAACAAACACTAACAAATTCTTTAATTCTAGAGCAGAAGGCACAAGGTTTTTCAGCAGCTTTCACAGAATTCAAACTACATTACATGCAACAGGGCTGCTCAGCAGAACAAACTTATCTAAAGCTGCCCATTTATACGCTGACTGGAAATAATATCAGGTATGCAAGTGAATTTTTCTTATGAAAAATGTAGGCAAAAATAAGAGAATATTGTACACAACCAGAAGTAGTGTTAATGTAAGAATTCAACTCTACGTTCCAAGATGCATTGKCTACATGCTGAGTTCAGAATTAAACATTCATATAAATTATGCTACAGTTACTGCACAACTGTAAAGCTACACCATTATCTCAGAAACAAGAACCGTTCTAAAATGTTCTGTGTAATGTCTGACTGGGCTGTCTCATTTGTATGCAGGAACCTACACTTGATTTCAAACACTAATGAAAATGTTAGAGTAGTATATGGTGATTAGGAACCCTCAATACCAGAAGGGTAACAAGKAATCAACGAAAAAGCAAAGGAAAAAAAATCCATTGTAGAAATGGTGCAAATGTATTCTCTGTGTTAGCAATTAAGGTATATACACATCGAAGGCAGAGGCRGAGTCCCGACTGAAAACAAACTGGGACAGCTCAGCTTTTACCCATCAAATAACACTAGAGCGCTTATAGCTTGGTAACTAAAATAACCCAGTAAGCAAAAAAAACCCTAAAAAGTAACCATGGATAAGAAAAACTTAAAGTTTTAACATTTTTTTTATAAATACGTCAGACAAGCAAGCACCAAGCTCGTTAGTACTTGCTCCCTCAGCTCGGCAGCAGCCATTTTGACTCCCACAGCTGCACCCACACAAAGCAGCTTTGTGCGGGGCTGTGCTCGGCTAAGGAACTCGGTGACTGTGTGTGACACCATCGGTCACAAGTTCTGRCCTCGATAAAGAGCAGAAAACTGGTGATTGCCACCTCTTTGTCTCTGTCCCCCTCCCCCCTCCCTGCAGTGAGGCGAAGCAGAAGAAAAAAATCTGCCTCTACTCTCCACACAGAAAAGCAGCAACGAGCAGATAGTTTAAAATCCACTCTTAGGGAAAGCATCCGTGAAAAAACGAGCATTCACAGCTCGTCCGTCTGAAAGGAATGATTAACATTGAACTGACCTCTATTACTTAACACTGGGAGTTTAAATGCTTTCAGGACTCAAAATGGCAGCGCGACAGCGCTGGAGAGAAGCCACCATGATGCAGCGCTCAACAAAATGGCAGCAGGCGCTCCGGCACGGCCCTGCCCGGGGGCAAGGCAGGCACGGCCCTGCCCGGCTACTCACATCGTTCTCCGTGACCGTGATGGGGAGCCCACGCAACATGATGGTCTTGCTTTCTTTTTCATCATTAATATCGTTCCTGTAGTCGTGTTCGCCGTAGTCGCCATCGGAATGGTAGCCGTCCTCCGACTTGTCGCTGTTCCTGCGCTCCCGCTCCCTCTGGAAGCCAGCGGCCAGGGTTAGGCACCGCGATTCCCCGCAGTGTCCCCACAGTGCCACACGCACGGACGGTGACACCGACACCGCCCGCCGGTCCGGGGCTGCTCCACACGGCCCCGGGCAGCGCTCCAGGCTCCAACCCGCTCCCGGCGCCCTCCGCCCCGCAATGCCCGGGTCCCGGCCCCGCTCACCTCGGGGCTATCGTAATCGCGGCTGTCGTAGTCTCTATCGTAGTCTCGGCTATCGCGACTGTCGTAGTCTCGGCAATCCCGACTGTCGTAGTCCCGGCAATCGTAGTCTCGGCTGTCCCGGCTGTCGTAGTCGCGGCAATCTCGGCTATCGTAGTCTCGGCAATCGCGGCTGTCGCGACTGTCGTAGTCTCGGCAGACCCGGCTGTCTCGACTGTCGTAGTCCCGACTGTCGTAGTCGCGGCAGTCTCGGCTATCGCGGCTGTCGTAGTCTCGGCTGTCGTAGTCTCTGCTATCGTAGTCGCGATARTCATCGTAGCGGTCACCGCGGCGCTCCTCGCTGGACCTCTTGTAGTCATCCCTCCGCCGGCTGCGGGACTCCCGCTCGTCGCGGTCCTCCCTCTCCACGATGGAGCCGTAGCGGCCGCTCCGCTCCGTCCGGCTCACCCTGCGGGGCACAGCGGGCCGAGCTCAGAGCGTGAAGCGCCCGCTGCGACCCTCAYCACTGCCCGCCTCCTCCCGTCTCCCCTCGCCCTCTCGCCGCCGCTTACCGCTTGTCCGAGCCCATGCCGCCGCCCAGGATCCGCAGGCACCCGGCACAGCACGATCCGGCACCACACACGAAGCACACCCGCGCAGTCCCTCTCGCTGCCTCGCCACAAAATGGCGCCTAAGGGACCGCCCGTCTTGTACCCAGCAGCCACCCCGCGCCCCGACTGGAAGCTTCCAATCGGGGCGCAGGCGCAGCCGCCGCGCGGCACGCCGGGAAATGTAGTTGGGGAGGGGCGCTGCCGCCATTAAGGGCCCTGCATGCGGCCTCACCCCCCCTCACGGGAGCGGGCTACTCAGAGCCTCGTCCAGCCTGACTCGACACTGCCAGGAATGGGGCAGCCGCAACTGCTCTGTGAAACAGGTCCCCGTGCCTCGCCACAGTGCATTTCTTCCTCATGTCCAATCCAAAACTCCTGTCAGTTTAAAGCTGTTATCCCTTGTGCTATCACTATGTGCCCCGTCCAAAGCCCCTCTCCAGCCGACTTGGAGCCCATTTGGGGACTGGAAGGGGCTCTTAAATTCCCCCTGGAGTCATCTCTTCTCCACAGTGAGGAACCCCAGCTCCTCCCCCTGTCAACAGCTAAATAGTTGTCATGATCTAGTGTCCCTCAGGGGAGCCCCTGCCTCGGTTAAAAGTGAATAATTTCTGTCCCCAAGGGAGGATGTGGGGCTGTGCCCCCACCTGCACTGCTTGGGCTCACATGGCTAAGCCCAGGAGCTGCAAAGCCAACAAGACTTTGGCTCCAGCAATGTCGTCCTCTCCATATTCTCAGCACCAAAGGCCCCTCTGCCCCCTTCCCATGGCACCAGCACAGTCCCCGCTCCTGCACAGCTGCTCCACCTGGACCTGGACCCTTCGGAGCACGGCAGGAGCTGGCAGAGGCTGCTCAGAACCCTTCAAACCACATTCAAATGCAGTCAGGTCCTCCTCACTGCCTGACCCTTAACCCTGAGAGTTTGCTTGGGACCCAACAAAATATATTTTAAAATGATACACAAAATGGCTCCATCTTTATTTTTTCAAGASAGTTTTGTTAGTCTAAGAGCACGGCGGAGCAGGGCTGGCTGGGGAGAAGGGTGGGGTCGGGGTCACACCTCATCCAGGGGCTGCTTGGCAGAGCAGGCAGCACAGACAGGCAGTGCAGGCAGACAGTGCAGTCAGTGCAGGCAGAGTACTGGCAGTACAGACAAACAGGCAGTACAGACAAACAGGCAGTACAGACAGACAGGCAGTGCAGACAGACAGTGCAGTCTGTGCAGACAGTGCAGGCAGTGCAGGCAGAGTGCTGGCAGTACAGACAGACAGTGCAGGCAGTACAGACAGACAGGCAATGCAATCAGTGCAGACAGACAGTACAGACACACAGTACAGGCAGACAGGCAGTGCAGTCAGTGCAGTCAGTGCAGACAGACAGTACAGACAGGACAGGCAGTGCAGTCAGTACAGACAGGCTGTGCAGTCAGTGCAGACAGACAGGACAGGCACTGCAGACAGACAGACGGGCAGGCAGTACAAGCAGACAGGCAGTGGAGCCGAGCAGCAGGCGGCTCTGTCACAGGGTGCGTGCGCTGCCCGGAGGCGTCTCAGCTGTTTGCGCTGTCATCCCTGSGTGCTGCCTAAGGAAAAAGTTTCTCCTCTGGGCAGGCTGCCCGGCCAGCCTGGAGGCTCTCGGCGGCTCCTCAGCAGGCGGCCCTGGGCAGCAGGAGCAGGTAGGACACAGCCTGTACCCCTGTCCCCACTGCTGTCCGCCTCGGCTGGGACTGGCAGGGGCACAGCGCACAGGGGCTGGCCGAGCCCCTTCCTGCCCAAATGAGAGCATGTCACTGCTCTTGAGAGCGACTGGAGGGATGGCATTTCGTGTCTGGTGGTGTGTCATGGCATTGTTTCCCCTCTTGCATGTCCCTGGGGGCACAGAGCTGGCCGAGCCTTGGGGACACACTCGTGTGGATTGGGGGTTCCTGGTGAGGGGAGGAGGGGGCACAGCTCCCCTGTGCTCCCCCTCGGCTCTGTGTCACTGGGCTCTTTCCACTTTGGGGTCCCTCGAGGGCTGAAGGGTGCTGAGAGGCTCTTCTACGACCCTGATTACAGGGACAGGATTGTGGGCAGAGGTCCCATCCCCTCCTCCAGCCCTGCTGTGGGCTGAAGCAAAGGGAAAGCAAGGCACAGCCCACTGGACTTTCCCGGAAGGGCAGCATGGCACATCTCACCTCTCCCTCTGCTGTCTCCAAGGATTTTTCTGGGGGATTAAGGCTGTGCTGGCCGGTGACAGCAGGGGGGGCTCAGCCATGGCTTCCAAGCGCCAAGCTTCTTCCTCGAAGCAGCCAGACAGCAGCGAAAAGAAACCGAAAGTRGAAGAGGAGGACGACACCTGGAGCTCCACCTTGGCAACCCTGAAAACTGCTCCCCAGGAGAAGCCGCCTGCCACAATTGATGGGCTGTGCCCCCTGAGCTCAGCCCCGGGTGCCCGGGTGAGAGCAGGGCTGAGCTGCTCAGAGGGGCAGGGGTGGAGGCTTGGGGCAGTCTCAGACCAGCCCCCATTTTCCATGCAGACCCCGTGTGTTCCCACTGGGACATTTCTGCCCCCTCTCCTTGCCCGAATGCTCCCAGGTGCCAGCCCAGGCCATGTCACTCACTGTAGGTCTATGAGGACTATGACTGCACCCTGAACCAGACCAACATCAGTGCCAACAACAACAAGTTCTATGTCCTCCAGCTCCTGGAGCACGATGGTGCCTACAGTGTCTGGAGCCGCTGGGGCCGCGTGGTGAGTCCACCTGGGCATCGCTCATCCCCTGCACCTCAGCTGGCCCCACCCTGCCTTCAGAGCCCCAAAAATTGGGGGTGAACCTGGTGTTCCCTGGTCCCAAAGCAAGCACCCGAGTGTCCTGCTATAGCACTTTAGTGGGGGGCTTCAAGGACTTTTCCCCACACMACAGAGTCAGCCTGTTTGGGGCATGTGGCACCTGTCCCTGCAGTGAATGTGAGTGTGACAGCCCAGCAAGGGGTCCTGGGGTGTCTTCCTGAGCTGGTGGCTCAGCACATTCCTGCTCGCTGCCCCACAGCCTTGCTATCCCCTTGTTCCTGCCTGCCTGCTTCCACTGGCATGGGGCTGGTGGAGCAGGGATGCCAGGGAGGTCCTGACCACTGCTCTCCACTGCCAGGGAGAGCCAGGCCAGTCCAAGCTCATGCCCTGTGCCTCCCTGGAAGCTGCCAAGAAGGACTTTGAGAAGAAGTTTCGGGAGAAGACCAAGAACAGCTGGGCAACAAGGGAGAACTTTGTTGCCCACGCAGGGAAGTACACACTCATTGAGGTGCAGCCAGGGGCTGGGCAGGAGGTGGAGGCTACACTCAGGGTGAGTACTGAGAGCTTGTCACCATGGTGGGATGGTCCTCATTGCACTCCTGGCCCACTGAACRCCAGGACATCCAAGGGGGTCAGCAGGATGGGATGGGTTTTGAGGGGGGTCTGGGTGCTTGCTGAAGCAGCTTGCTGGCAGAGATTTGGGATTAATGGGTTAAAATGGAGTGAGAGGGCATCCTGAATGAGAAACATGGCCTTGTGGGTGGCCAYGGAAGTGGAGGCAGCACCTGCCCATTGCTCTGCTGCCCCAGGACCAGGCTCTCCTCACAGAGTGGGCAGCCCYGGTGCTGTGCTCCCACAGCCCCTTGCAGGCCCACAGCTGATGTGGGGTGTCTGCAGGTGGATGCCGTGGATGGGGACAAGGTGTGCAAGCAGCGGGTGCTGCCCTGCACCTTGGACAGAGCCACGCAGGACCTGGTGTCCCTCATCTTCARCAGTGACATGTTCCGGGATGCCATGCAGACCATGAACATCGGTAGGTGGTGGTGGCTGATGGGTGGCATGGGCTCTGTCTGGAGGGTGCAGGTGGGGAGGTGAATGGAGCAGAGGTGCTGATGGATTTTAGAGCACCCCCTCTGATATCCTGGCMCCTGATGGGACTGGGACACCCCATGCTGGCTGCCCACATTTCCCCATGGTGACACTGGAGGCTCTTGGAGGTAGCTGCAGTGTGAGTGGGGTGGATGGGTTCACCTTGTCCTCCCCTGTAGATGTGAAGAAGATGCCTCTGGGGAAGCTGAGCAAGCAGCAGATAGCGAGGGGCTTTGAGGCACTGGAGGAGCTGGAGGCAGCTCTGAGGGAGCAGCCCCCCCAGGCCACCCGCCTGGAGGAACTCTCCTCACGCTTCTACACCATCGTCCCACACAACTTTGGACGGGCACGGCCACCCACCATCAACTCCCCTGAGCTGCTGCGTGCCAAGAAGGACATGCTGCTGGTGAGATGCCAGAGCACAGTGCCTGACATCCCTTCCTGGTGGGGCAGGAGCTGCTGGCAGGAGGCTGGGCTTGCCCTGGTCTCCCGGCACAGTGCCCAGCACTGGTGCTGAGGATGTCCCTGCTCTCTCCCTGCCAGGTGCTGGCTGACATTGAGCTTGCACAGAGCCTGCAGGCACAGAAAGAGAAGGAGGAGGAGGAGGAGAAAGAAGTTGCCCATCCACTGGATCAGGATTACGCCCTGCTCTGCTGCCAGCTCTCCCTGCTTGACCCAGCTTCCCGGGAATATCAGGTGCTGCTTGTGCCACAGTGTCCCATAATGAGAATCAATTATGTCAGGCCTGTGGGCACCCCAAAGGTTCCTACTGTCCCAGGGGGACTGTGGGCATTGCTGAGATGACTGCCTGGAATGACACAGCTTTTTTGCCTTCCCCTTGGCAGCTGATCCAGACCTATGTGACACAGACTGGGCACAAACTCCACATCCTCAACATCTGGCAGGTGGCCCGAGATGGCGAGGTGAGGAGGAGGTGATTCTCCCGTGTCACAGTGGGGAAGCCATGGTTGCACCCCAGGATTGCTTTAGGGCTTCTCCACCCAGGAGGGGATTCAGCCCAGCTGACCAGGGCTGAACAGGCACCCACTCTCCTGCCCCTCCAGCCGGGCATGGGGCTGGACTGGGGAGATGGGTGGCAGTCCTCCCCCGCTGGGCACCCTTGTGTCCCTCTGTGGACAGCCTTTATGTCTGCATCTCTGCAGGATGAGCGTTTCAAGGCCCACGAGCTGCTGGAGCAGCGGCGGCTGCTGTGGCACGGCACCAGCGTGGCGGTGGTGGCGGCCATCCTGAGGAGCGGGCTGCGCATCATGCCCCACTCCGGCGGCCGCGTGGGCAGGGGCATCTACTTTGCCTCTGAGAACAGCAAATCAGCCAGCTATGGTGAGGGTCCTGGCATGGGCTGGGCTGCCTGTGATGCCCAGAGGGTCTGTGTGAGCCTGGCTGCCCTTGCATACACCCTGCCAGGCAGCTGTGGGCTTGCCAAGTCCCTTCCCTGCCRTGGTGATTGGTCCCTGTGGTCCAGCGTGTCCCGGCTACAACCAGATGGGAGTGCCAGGGATGGTGCTATCATTCCCATCCTTTTCTCCCATGGCAGTGGGCTGTACATCTAAGAAAGTTGGCATCATGTTCCTGACGGAGGTGGCCCTGGGCAAGCCCTACCGCATCACCCGCGATGACCCCACGCTGTGTGAGCCACCTGCTGGCTATGACAGTGTCCTGGCCTGTGGCCGGACAGAGCCGGGTGAGCTGGGGGCAGGAGGGCTGTGGCAGCTCTGGGGCTGTGCTGCACACAGGGCAGGGGGAGAGAGGCCAGACCGCAGGTTTCATGTGGTGCTGGGGTGTCTTTGGCCCAGAYCCTGCACAGGATGAGGAGGTGCTGCTGGATGGCAAGAAGGTGCTGGTGTGCCAGGGCAAGCCCATCCCCATGCCTGCCTACAAGGACTCCTCCTTCAGCCAGAGCGAGTACCTCATCTACAAGGAAAGCCAGTGCCGGCTCCGCTACCTTGTCCAGCTCCGCTTCTGAGGGGGCCTGGGAGCACCCTGGCCCTGGCCCAGCGCCAGGAGGTGACACCCATCGGCCCAGAGCACAGTGGTCTGGACTCCCTGGCCACCCCACCTGGGGCTTGGCGAGGGACGGGCTGGCATGGGCACTGAGCTTGCTTTGACTGTCAATAAAAGCACTGTGCCTTGCACCGGGTGCTGCTCTCGCTTTCCTGCCCAGCGAGGCGGGTGTGCTGTGGGGAAGGGCTCACTGGGTCCCCGAAGGGATGGCACGGGTGGCTCTTGAGGGGCTGAAGCCTTCAGATGAAAGCTGGTTTTTTTAAGAGCTAGCTGCTCTCATCACCTTACCAAGGCACACAGCTCATGCCCACCCTGTGGCATCAGAGCTACAGAGGATGAGCAAGATCTRCTGCCCTGCCTGGGCATGGAGGAATTCATCCATCCATCCTGAGGCGAGTGCCTGCCCTCCCCCTAGTGCCATGCCTCATGCCATGTCTGCTGTCCTGCCCGAGGCTGGCACCCATGCCAAGCCCTTCTCTGTGCTCACGTGTGCCCCTTGAGCACATGTCCAGGTGCTCAGGCTGCCAGGGGAGGGCAGCTCCCAGCTGTGTTACCCTGATGGCCCTGGATATCAGTCACCCCGTGTGATACCCTGTGCCAGTGGAGATGATTTGCTGCAGACCTGCTTGTAGCTCTGTCCCTTGAGCCTAAGGATGGGCTGAGGTGTTCCTGTGGAAGAACCAGGTCTGGTGCAGTGGGCAGCCATTCCGGGGAGCACAGGGCTCAGGAATCCCAATCCCCCCTTCCTGAGCCCCCGCCGGCTGCTAGGACCCAGCAGCTGTGCCCGTGGGACTGCCACGGGTGCAGGCAGTGCAGGCAGTGCCGGGAGTGACAGCTGGTGCCATCCGCAGCTGGCGGGCTGCAGGCAAACAGGATGACGAGCGGTGACGGGAGCGGGGACGGGCGAGCGTGGCCTCACACAGGGCCGGCAGCCCTGCTCTGCTGCGGGAGCAACGGAACCAGCAACTCCAGCAAGCAGGACCCCAGTGAGGAGAGGAGCATCGCCCATCCCCCCAGGAGCAAAGGTGCGCTGAATCCCACCCACCCTGGGGTGCCCTGTGGCCAGAGCGAGGGTTGGGACGGGCAAGTTRTGCTGTCCCACCTCAGGGCATACTGGTGCCGTTGGAGAGGGGGGACAGGTGCCAGCCTGGCATGGGTGCCCACAGGACCTAGCTATGCTATCCCTGGCCAGGCTGGGGACAGCCTGGGTGGCAGCTTTGGGAGAGCCAGGSTGATATGAGTTCACTGGCTACCTCGCCCTCCTCCCGTACCTTGGAAGTGTGCTGTTTGTCTCTGTGTTTCTCTGTGGCTCTTCTCCATTTTGGTTCATTCCCTTCACACCTGGCTCCTGATCCCAACAGGCAAGGAGAAGGTAGCAGCCATGGTTGTGGTGGGGTTACCCTCTCTGGGACCCAGGAGAAGAGCCCTTGCTRCCCAGGCACCAGAGCTGCTGGCTTAGCCCTGGAGGGGGATGCCGAGCTGGACGGGGTCAAACACCACGGACAGCCTAGAGCTGCTCGCCATCCCCGAGCACTCCATTGGCCAGGAGGTGGTGGGCCTCTTCTGCATGATCCTGCTCACCCTCACCGCCCTGGTGGCCAACATTGTGGTGATGGTCATCATCCTCAAAACGCCCCTTTTCAGGAAGTTCATCTTTGTCTGCCACCTCTGCGTGGTCAATCTCCTCTCAGCCATTTTCCTCATGCCCCTGGGGATCATCTCCAGCTCCTCCTGTTTTAACTGGGTTATCTACAGCATTGCTGAGTGCAAGGCCGTGATATTCCTGAACATCTGCTTCATCAGTGCCTCCATCCTCACCATCTGCATCATCAGCGTGGAGCGGTACTACTACATTGTCCACCCCCTGAGGTATGAGGTCAAGATGACCATCAGGCTGGCTGTGGCTGGAGTGGTTTTCATTTGGGTCAAATCTGTTCTCATCACTGTCTTGGCACTAGTGGCATGGCCCCATGGCAATGGGGCCACCAGTGCCAGCCGCTGCACAGTCTACTGGAGCCCTGGGGCCCACAAGAAGGTTTTTGTGATCCTCTTCAGCATCACCTGCTTTATTCTGCCCACCATCATTATCCTCGCTGTCTACTCCAGCATCTAYCGCGTGGCCCGGACTGCGTCCCTGCAGCAGGCACCCGTGCCAGCACAGGCAGTGGCACCCAGACACCGATGTGACTCCATTGCCAGCCAGGTGACCATCCTCACTGCCAGGATCCTGATGCTGCCCAGGCTGATCCCAGATCGCCTGCTGGGAAGCAACAAGGCCATCCTCACCTTGGTCCTCATTGTGGGACAGTTCTTGTGCTGCTGGCTGCCTTTCTTTGCTTTCCACTTGCACTCCTCTGTCCCTCTTGTCACTGTGGGTGGTGGGCATGGGGAGATGGTGGTCACCTGGATTGCCTACTCCTCCTTTGCCGTAAATCCTTTCTTCTACGGGTTGCTGAACCGCCAAATCCGCGAGGAGCTGGCCCGGCTCCGGCGCAGCTGTCTTAACCATCCACTTGGTCAGGAGCTCTGTCTTTCCATCTCAGAGGCTTCTGTTCAGGAAAACTTCTTGCAGTTCCTTCAGAGAGCAACTTGCACACTGGAGACCCACACCAGCTGCATCAGCCCCAGCCCCAGGAACAGGCTGGACCAGACCACAACAAGCTTCCCCACCCCAGGTCAAGTTCCTGAAGAGAGCAGCTGAGAAGGAGGATCTGTCCCACTGTACTGGGCAGGAGACCTGCCCGGGACCCGTGAGACCTGCTTGGACCCAATCTCTTGGATTTGGAGGAGTCCTTGTGCAGGTTTTGCCTCTTCCCTGAGCTTATGGCAAAAGATGTTTTCTCTGCTGGGAGAAGGTAGCAGATCTGAGGAAGTCACATCTCTCTTCTGCAGGCTGGAATTGTCCCTGGCTCCACCAGCACAGCCCAGTTCCAGGGATGGGCTCTCCTCAAGACATGGGGTGCCAGGGGCTCCTGCACAGGGGCAGGGGATGGGACACCTCCATCTCCATTGCCTGGGTGGGAGCACACCTGGCCGGCAGGAAGGGCCGATGTCCCTTGCACTCTATCCAGGAGCAATGTTCCAGCTAATGCCACTAACACCAGTAACACCAGGGCCCAGCCCCTGCTGCGCCTCCATGGCAGACATGGAGACTTCCATCCTTGCCTGTTTAACCCAAAACTAATGTCTGTGTGGAGGAGYTCCTGCTCCCTGTGACACTGATCAGGGAACACGCCCACAGGGCTGGCTCTGGCTGTGTCACTGTGTGTCCTGCTGGCATGGCAGCATGCAATGCCCGTGGCCACGCCTGGCCGTGCCCTCTGTCCCTCTCAGCTGGCAGGGATCACCCTCCTGGGGGGGAACTGCCTGTCTGGGGGTCCATACCGGGCTGTTTATGGACACAGCTGCCCAGTTTGAAGCCTGGTCAGCAGTGCCACGTGCCAACTTGGGCTGCTAGCCAAGGGCACGCTGGGTTGGACTTGGTGACACAGGGTGGTGGGGGGTGGCAGTGTGGGCTGCCCCAGGGCAGCAGCAGCCAGAGGGGATCAGGACCTGCTGTTCATCTTCAGTCTCATTGCRTTTGAAGGGCTTGGGAACTCTCATAGGGTCCCCACTGCTGGAAAGCGCACTGGACCCTTTTGGGGAATGCTGCAGGGGTACATCACCCTCTGCCTGCCCACAAAGGTCCCAGGGATGGTGTTGGCATGGTGGGTTGGAGATGTCCTACTCCAGAAGTAACTGAAGGCCTGAGGGAAAACTGCCCTATGGCCTCATCAACTGCCCTGTGGCAGGGAGGGGCTCCAGGAAGACCCTCAGAGAGATGGGGCTGAAGGCCAGCATCCCCCCCTAGACACAGGCATGCCCTTCTAGCCACCAAACAAGTACCCAGGAGCTGGGGCCACCTCTGCTCTGGGGGAAGTCTCCACTCAGGGTGGGGAATATTATTATTGTTATTTTCTTGTAAATTTTATCTTTTTATTAAACCATTGATAAGTTACAAAGGAGGAAAAAATATAGACTCATATATATACAGCATTTCCAAGCCAGCAGGGACTGGCTCTTGGGTGGGGTTGGCCCAGGGTGGCCCAGGGAGGGCCCCCCACCAGAGCCAGTGGAAGTGGGACTCCTGGAGAGGCCAGGCAGTCCTCATCCAGTGGGACCTGGCTTTTGGGCGCCAGATGGAGTGTGGGCATGAGCAGGATGGCAGGGGAGGCAGGGTGAGGAGCAGGAAGTAGGGGTCCCACACCAGCACAGGGCACTGGGAGAAGGAACCCCAGGCCAGCAGGGACAGCCCCCCCACCCAATACTAGGACACATGGTCTCTGTGCAGAAAATCAGGGAGGAGGGCACAGTGCTACTGGGACGGACAGCAGGCAACAAAACTGCCCCTTCCTCCAGCAGGCATCACCACCAGGAAGACCCTTCCCTTCCCTGGGGTGGGGGACATGGGGCACCTGGCAGAGGCTGAGATCGGGGTGGGTGGCAGGAAGGTGTCCCTGCTACTGAACAGCACCCTGGACCCCCTGGCCCACCCATCAGTGGGGTTCAGTAGGGCGAGAACTTCTGCCGGTCAGCTTTCTTGGTGCCGTTGGCCGCCGAGATCTTGGTCGTGTAGGTGGTGGTGCCACCATTGGGACCTGCCACGGAGGACGGGGACAGTGCCAGGAAGGACACGGGCTTGAGGCCGATGAAGTTGGAGAGGGAGATGGCGTAGGGGGTGCCCAGCAGGGCCGGGGGCGCTGGGGCGACGGCGGGAAGAGCCGCACCGGAGCCTGGCGCGAGGGGCTGCGAGAAGCCCATGCCGAGGTCCATGGAGCCAGGGCCTGGTGGCACCTGGGAGGTAGATTTAGCAGTCTCTAAGCTGGGGAAGAAAGAGAGAAGGATGATGGTGAGTACCATGGTGACAGAGTGGTTCTCCCACCACAAGCTTGGGGTGCAGGAGCYGTGCACTCCATCCCTTCTGGCACACGTATCCATGGCACATCCTGCGTTAAAAAACTGGGCCTCAAATCTGGTGGGTCACRGGTCCTGCCACCTCAGGATCTCAAAGCACCACCCAGCTCATTCTTCCTGAGGATGCTGTGGATCCTCCAAAAGCTGCCTTGGGGTGCTGGTGAAGAGCCACCCCTTGCTAGCACCCAGCACGAGTCCCCCCCAGGCTGACACCTACCAGGCTGTGATGAGGTACTGAGCCAGGGTGATGCTGACAGGGGTCCCTGTGATGGTCACGTGCCGCTCACTGGAGCCCTCGGTCTGGTTGCCAATCTTGATGTGGGCACCTGACATCTGCCTGATCTCGCTGATCTTGCTGCCGTGCCGGCCAATGATGCAGCCGATGAGCTGAAAGGGCAGGGATGGGATGGGATGGGATGGGATGGGATGGGATGGGATGGGATGGGATGGGATGGGATGGGATGGGATGGGATGGG
>JACDOX010000072.1:1218753-1231758 GCA_014549065.1 Cardinalis cardinalis
TTGTGCAGAGCTCCTCGACCTGGGCTCGGCGTGGCTGCTGGCTCTGGCTGTGCGGTGACTCTGTGGGGTGACAGGGACAGGCGTTGTGCTGTGGTGCAGGGCTGGCCGTGCACCCAGCTCTCCCTCACACTTCCAGCCACTCTTTCCCTTTTGTTTCGACTTCCAGCAGCGGTTCATGCGAGAGGGGGAAGAGCATTTTGCTGCTGTGAGGAGCAGAAGCATTGCCCTGTGCTCTTTGCYGTCCCCCCCGCCCTGGGGTGAAGGTGTCCCAGGGATGGTGGGGCATGGCAAAGGGCTGGTCCCTGCGGGTTGGAGGGGAAGGTGCCCTGAGCCAGGGTAGCCCGAGGCACAGGAGGAATTCTCCAGGTCTGGGGGAGAAGGGGAAGCCTTGCCTGAAACAATAAAAGGAGCCTGCCGGCTTTGCCAGTGTTGTTTTGAGCTGGGAAAATGTTATTGCTGGGCAAGAATAGAAGGAGACAAAGCGTTTTCCTGGGCTGGACCTGGCCCTGTGGGAGGACCTGGTGCTGGCAGGACGCAGGGAGGAGGGTGCCAGACTGGGTGGAGRGACCACCACTGCCTGGAGCCAGCTCTGCTTGCGGGCACAGGGCTCCTTYCAGTGGGGATGGAGGCTGGGGCTGTGTCCCCCGTGCCACTGGCATCACCAGCTGGGGCACTGGGGCTGCCCCTGGGCAGGGATAGGCTGTGTGGTGGGGTGAAGGTGTCTGCTGCTCCTTGCTGGGGATGGACCTTGCCTCCCTTGCAGGGCCTGGAAGAGGCATTTCCCACCAGAATGGGAATTATGTCCCTGGCCACCTCCATGCTGGAAGTGACAAATGTCCCCCCAGCAAGAGCAGGACTTGGTAGCCCAGTGTCCTGACCTGTGCTGACTGGGTTTGTCCCAGCACCACCTCCCCTCTTCTGGGGACATGTGTGGGAGATGCTGGGGCTGGGTTTTTCCCTGGGGTCAGCTGCAGTGGCTGGCAGTCTTCCGGGCTGGAGGGTGTTTGGGGACAGAGCTGTGCTCATCAATGGTGCTTTGTCCTCTCCTTCTCTGTCTGGCAGGCACAGTGGCCTGGCCTGGGGTCGGGATGGCTTCTCAGAGCCCTGTGAAGCTGAGCCATTCCCTCTGGCCCTCTCCCTCTGGCAGCTGTGGCAGCTCTGTGGGCACCACTGTGCCGGCTCGATGACCCTGAAAGTAATTTCCTGCTGGAAGCCAGTTGAGCCACTGCCCCCGTGTCATCWTCACTGTGAGGCACTGCACGAGATTCAGGCTTGGACCTGCTCTGGGGGCTTTGACTGTCAGACCCTGTTGTTTGGGATGTGATGTCCATCCCAGGCATGCAGCCTGTCCATCCCTGGGATACCCCCATGCTGGTGCCTCTCCCCCAGTGCCTCGTCTGTGCCACGGAGGAGACCTTCCTGTCAGTGAGTTCTGGTGGCACTGGCAGCAGCGGGCTTTGTGTGGCAGTTTCCCCATGGCACTGGCTGGGTGCCTGCTATTGTGTCCTTGGCTGGCACCCAGCAGGGACAGGACCTGCTTTGCACCCACCCCGTGTCCGGTCTCGCCYCCGTGCCAGCCTGGGGCCGATGGCGCTGCCCAGCTTGCTGTGGCACGGCCACAGTGGGAGTCTGGGGCGGTTCAGCCAAACCTTGCTGGGGGTGGCAGCCTTTCCTGGGACCCTGCTGCCGATTGCTGGCTCTGCAGCTTTGTCCTTGGCTGCAGGGAGAGCAGCACTCCAGCCACGTTGAGGCTGGGATGCCCATGAGACACATGCTGCAGGCTGGAGTGGCTGTGAGCACCTCTGCTGACTCCAGGACAGCTCCATGATACTCAGCAGCTCAGAGGAACCCTTGGGGCTGGGATGGCTTCTGCTGATGCTTTCATCTCCTCCTGGCAGAGCTTTTAGGCTCCAACCGCTCCGTGCTGTTCTTTGGCCGCCGCGGCTCCCTGGGCCTCCGCTGCCTCTACCTGGACGAGTACCGCGACCGGCTCTTCCTCGGGGGCAAGGATGTGCTCTACTCCCTGCTCCTGGACGGGGCCCCTGCAGATGCCAAGGAGGTGAGCAGGGTGCTGCTGAGCATCGGGGGTGTCTGTCCCCACCCYGGCCCCCTGTGGACCTGTCAGTGTCCAGCTGAGTCGGGCAAAGTCMCTGCAACAAGGCCTGCCCTGGGCATGGCCTCATCTCAAGTGCCTCGAAATTATTCTGTAAACTTGTAGTGCCTGGCAAGGGCAGGCTGGCTGTGGTGGCTGGAGGGAAATTAGCTGGCAGTTAGTCATSATCATCAGCCTAGGAGACTGGTGGTGCAGCTCACCAGTGATTCCTGGGCACTGAGCATTGTTTTGGAYCTCACTCTACTAAAAAACTGCCACTGGGAGATGGAGTGATGCCCATCCCCATCTGGGCATCCCCTTCACAGGCCAAATATTCAGCTGAAAGCCTGCAGAGACAAGGAGCTAAAGGGATCCATCACTGCAAAAAATTGTGCCAGGGTTCACCTGGCAAAGCCTGCAAATCTCTCCTGGTTCCTTGGTGGGAGAGGTGATGGACCAGAATGATGGTGCTGGCTCCCCTCYTCTTTCACCCTCTCCACTTTGACTTTTTGTTTTCCAAACACGGCTCTGGGCTGTTCCTAGCTGAAGAGAGAGGAGGAGGAAATGAAGTGCCCCTCAGTGAGCTGGGTCACTGCAGTGGGGTCAAGGGCTTGTGTACCCAAGCTGCCCTCGGTCTGAGAGCTGCTAAAGGCTGTGGGGGACAGGGACTCCATCACTCCTGCTGTCCCCTGGGCACCCTTTCCCAGGCCACCCACAAGCCCACCCCCTTCCAGGCCAGCTCCAGCCATTCCCAGCATGCCCACCCAAATCCAGCCCAGCTGGGGGCTGTGACTGCCAGGATGCATGTGCCCAGGAGGAAGGGTCCTGCTCGGGGTTGTGGGGTGGGAGTCCCGGGCTGGGTGGGCTCCAGGGAGCTGTGGTCCCTCTCTCTGTCCCTCTCCCTATCCCCTTGTCATTGGCAGCCTAGGGACGTGGATTTGCATGGCTGGGTCCCTGCTGCCCCCCCTCCCTGCTCCAACAGACCCTTTGTGTTCCAGATCTATTGGCCGCCCCGCCCTGGGCAGACGGAGGAGTGTTTGCAGAAGGGGAAGGACCCAGRGGTGAGTGTCTCCCCATGTGTGCTCTGCTGTGAGCTGGGGGGTGCCAGATGGGTCCCCTTGTGACAGATGGTTCCTCCCATGTTGGGGCTGTGCCGTGTCACCTGCCAGGGATGGCCCTGGGGCTCAGGGGCCGGTTAATCCCGGTGCAAGAGGGAAACTGAGGCAGGGAATCTGCAGCCAATCCTGGCCACGCAAGAGGCTTGCTCCAGGCTCTGGAAATCTGTCTTAGTTGCTCTGCTCAGCCCTGTGGCCACAGAGTGGTGGCCAGTGTGTCCCAGTGTGGCTGCACGAGCAGGCAGGGATAGCTGGGCTCTGGGACTGGAGCTTGGAGGGACCCAGACCCCCATGCTGTGCTCCAGACCCCAGCAACACTGCCTGGCCCATCCTGGCTGTCCCTGATGGTGGGAAATCTGYAACTGGCTCAGGTTTGGTGACCTTGTTCCCTAAACCTTACCCCTCTTTGCATCCCCTGCCCGATATGAAACAGGACTGTGGCRGGGAGAAAGTCCCCAAGGCTCCCCTGGCCCAGACAAATTGCTCCCAGGAGTCCCTGTTCTGCTCTCTGTGTTTATTTTACCAGCTCTCACCGACAGATCCAAGCCAGGGCAGGCTCARCTTCTTATTTTTCTTGAACRTATATTTTTTTTCCCTTGCTATTTTAGAGGCTCTTTGCAAAGGGAAAATAAACAGCAGGAGGCTGGGAGCCCCCGGGGCGGCTGGGCAGCGGTGTTCCCAGCAGAGGAGGGGCTCACATCCCGCTGTGGAGGGGACAATGGAGGGGCAGGGCTGACGCTGGCCAGGGGGAGCTGCCAAGCTAATGGTGGAGAAGGATGGGAGCCCTTTTCCAATGGGAACTGCCAGGAGAAAATGCACAAAGTCAGAGGTGGCAGGTCTCCAGCCCTGGGAATGTCATTGCTGCCGTCCCTCAGAGAAGGGGACAATTCCAGACGGCAGCGACCAGGGCTGTTCTGGAGGCAGCCCAGGATGCCTGTGGGTCTCTGTCTCTGTCTCCACTGTTTCCTCCTTTTGTTTCATCCCTGGCGTAAGCAGGAACGTGACKGGGAAGGATGTCCCTGCAGCTGGTCACGTCCTGGGCGCCAGGGCTTTGGGGCAGGGCTTGCAGCTTGCAGGGCAGGTGACATTGCTGCYCTGGCCAGCGTGGACTGTGCCGCAGGGTGAGTGCACAGGTGCCTGTGGGCAGGAGATGCCCAGGTGGCAGCTGGATCCTGTGGTTCCCCTGGGATGCTCTGGGCAGCAGGAGGACCAGTAAAAAGCCCTGTTGTTTTGCAGTGGGCTGGGCCCAGATGAAGTCCATACAAGCCCTGCCAGTGGGCACAAGCTGCCACCCCYGATCCCTGGCACCAGGCTGGAGGCAAGGAGCCTGCGTGGAGCCCTGGGAGCCAGGGCTGGGGCTCACCCGCTGTGGCAGGGCCCCAGGCAGAGGCAGGGAGCTGGGGYGGGCACAGCACCGATACCCAGTGACCCTTCCTGTCCCTGCTGTCCCCACAGACTGACTGTGCCAACTATGTCCGTGTGCTGCATCCCTACAACCGGACACACCTGCTGGCCTGCGGGACGGGCGCCTTCCACCCCATGTGCACCTTCGTCTACGTGGGGCACCGTGGCGAGGTAGGGCAGCATCCCCAGCAGGACAGCCCTGGAATGTAGGTCCCCATTGCCTGCCTCTCTCCTGAGGGGCCTTGGGACTGCATGGGGWTGCTGGATGTGCTCTTAGCTCTAACCTGAGTGCTGGTGGGGAGGGAGTGTCAGGAACCAGCTCCCTGTTGTCCCTTTGTCCTTCTGCTRCTCCCTGTCCAGCTTTCCCTCCTGTCTAGCCTGGGGTCCCCTTTATAAGCGTATCCCCAGGGGTTGGTGTCCTGCCAGGGGCTGAGGTGGGGGTGGCATTTTCTCCTCTCCAGCTCACTGCTCATAAATCAAGTTGGCKGGGGTGGAATGGCAGGACACCCCTCAGAGCCCTCCTCACAGCCTGGCCCTGTCTGGGCAGCAGGAGCCCTGTCTGTACCATGATGACTCTGACCAGGCAGGCAGGCAAGCAACGGGGCTGGCGGGTCCCCTTCAGCTGCCGCGCACCCTCATGGGATCAGTCTTGCTTCAAAAAGCGTGGATGCTGCTTCCAGATGGTCCTTTGGGTGCACTGAGTGAGGTGCAGGTGGGGCAGGGACCAGAGGTGGCCCCTGCCTGGCCCAGGGCTCACCTGCCTGCTCCCTCCCCAGCACGCCTTCAGCCTGGACCCTGCCAGCGTGGAGAGCGGCCGGGGCCGGTGCCCGCACGAGCCCAGCCGCGCCTTTGCCAGCACCGTCATCGGTGGGTGTCCTCCTCGGGATGGGGGGGCTCTGGGGGTGTCCCAGGGCCGGTCCCSTGGCAGCAGCTGGGTGTGTTTGCAGGAGGGGAGCTGTACGCCGGCCTCACGGCAGATTTCCTGGGGCGCGATCCCGGCGTGTTCCGCAGCATGGGGACCCGCTCCGCCCTGCGCACCGAGGTGGACCAGCGCTTACTGCACGGTAACCCTCTGCCCTCCCTCTCCCCCAGCCAGGGACCACAACCTTGTGGTGGCCAGAGCTTCTGTGGCCATGCTGCAGCATCCCCTGTGCCAGCTAAGAGCAGGGACAGGCACCAGGGCAGCAAGGTCTGGGGGTGGTGCTGGCTGGCATGCAGCCCCAGCAGGGACTGGGGCTCTGGAGGTGGTGGCTGTGCTCTCTCTCCCCACCTGACATGACCGGCTCTTGCTTGCAGATCCCAAATTTGTGGCAGCCCACTTGATCCCAGACAACGATGACCAGGACAATGACAAAGCCTATTTCTTCTTCACGGAGAAGGTGGTGGAGGCAGACAGCAAGGAGCACGCCATTGTCAGCCGTGTGGGGCGTGTCTGCGTGGTAGGATGCTGGTGGGGACCGTGGGGGACAGGGATGCACCAGTCACAGCAGTGGCCCTGATACTCCCTGTCCCTGCAGAACGATGCTGGTGGCCAGAGGGTGCTGGTCAACAAGTGGAGCACCTTCAACAAGGCCCGGCTGGTGTGCTCAGTCCCTGGCCCTGATGGCATTGACACCTACTTTGATGAGCTGGGTAAGGTGTGAGCTGGGTAAGTGAGATRCAGCTCTGTACAGATGGAGCTGTAGCTCACTGGGGCTAGTCACTTTGTTGGATTTCAGAAAAAAGCCCATGCTTTCATTTCCAGAGGATGTCTTCTTGCTGAGGACGAAGGATAGGAAGAGCCCAGAGATCTATGCCCTTTTCAGCACTGTCAGGTGGGTGCTCCAGCTCCAGCCTCTGGGGAAACCCAGCTGCAGCTGCCCATGACCTGCCCTGTTACCGTCACCGTCACCAAGGGTTGCTGGATGCTCCCCATGTCTTTCAGGGATGTTGGTGCCCCCATTGCCAGCAGTGCCAAGCATGGCTCTGCTCAGCCCCCTCTCTGTCCCCTTGCAGCCAYGTTTTCCGGGGCTCTGCTGTCTGTGTGTACCGCATGGCCGACATCAGGGAGGTGTTCAACGGGCCCTTTGCCCACCGGGAGAGCCCCCATCACCAGTGGGCTGCCTACGAGGGCAGGGTGCCCTACCCACGGCCGGGCGTGGTGAGTGACTCCCTGGAGCTCCAGGTCCCTCCCCTCCTCCAGCTGCTCTTCTGGGCTGGTRATGGAGCCATCCCCATCTTCTCACCTGCTGGAGAGAGCTTTGCCAAGGTCTGGCAAAGGGGTGGAAGAGATGGACGCCAAACTGGAAGGCAGAGAGGAACCCAAGACATCTCTGAGGGGCGATGGAGGGGGAAGGRGCGATGGGTGCTGGGGTGTCTGGGCTGAGCTGGTCCCCTCCTGTCCCTGCAGTGTCCCAGCAAGACCACCAACCAGCCCCGGCGGCAGTACGGCACCACCAAGGACTTCCCCGACGAGGTGCTGCACTTTGCCCGTGCCCACCCCCTCATGTTCCAGCCCGTGCTGCCCCGGCACCGCCGGCCCCTCCTGGTGAAGACAGACCTGCCCCAGCAGCTGCGCCAGCTCGTGGTGGACAGGGTGGAGGCCGAGGACGGGCAGCACGACATCCTCTTCCTCGGCACAGGTGAGCAGCAGGGGCAGAGTGCAGAAGGAGCCGCAGAGCTGGGGGTCCCGGTGGGCACCCCCCGGGCTGTGAGGTGCAGGGTGCTCACCCCTCCATCCTCCTCGGCCCCCAGATGCTGGCTCGGTGCTGAAGGTGGTGGTCATGCAGAAGACCAGCTCAGCCGTGACTGAAGAAGTCATCCTGGAGGAGCTGCAGGTTTTTAAGGTGACATTTACTGCCCCACTTGCAAGGGAGGGGGCAGTGGGGTGGGCTCAGGTTGGGGACATGTGGGGATGGAGGGTCAGGGCTGTCACTGCATTGTTGGTCACTGGAAGGTCTCAGGGTTGTGAGGGCAGAGGCTGGCTGGGGGTATTTTCACCCTCCCCAAAACATTCCTGAYGCTCTGCCAAGCCCTGAGGATTATGCCAGCCTGATGTCCACTCCCCTCCCGTACAGATGCCTGTGCCCATCACCCAGATGGAGATCTCTGTCAAACGTGTGAGTACAGACAAGGCTCAGCCACGGGGCTGGGGACCAGGCAGGTGTCCAGCTGTGGTCACCAGCCTCCTAAAGCCATGTCATGTGTGCCCTGGGGTGTCCTGGCTGGGCCCCCAGGCGCCRAGCCCATGGGGGTTGCCAACCTCACCACGCTGGTGCTGTTCCCCCAGCAAACGCTCTACGTGGGCTCCAGCCTGGGCGTGGCCCAGGTGCGGCTGCACCAGTGTGAGTCCTACGGCACTGCCTGTGCCGAGTGCTGCCTGGCCAGGGATCCCTACTGYGCCTGGGATGGCACTGCCTGCACCCACTACCAGCCCTCGGGCAAGCGCCGCCAGCGCCGCCAGGACGCGCGCCAGGCCAACCCTGCCCACCAGTGCCTGGACCAGAACCTGACCGGTGAGAGACTGGGGCCCCAGGGCTGGGGGGCTCCTCCCAGAGCCCCAAGGTGGCCTGACATGCACAGCCCTAGCACACAGAGGGGCTTGTGGCCATTCCACGTGGCGCCCTCATCTGCCCATCTCAGAGACCAGGGCATGCCCCAAGAGAAGGCRGGTGCTGCTGGGGCTGGGCACTGGGAGAGAAGGGGATGAAGCCACACAGTGGCCAAGGGGGCTGGCACTTGGGCAGGTGGAAGCCTGGCTGTGCCCTCCCTGCCAGCCCATGCCTGTGTTTGCCCTAGTGGACGATTTTGAGAGCGTTGAGGAGAAGGTGCTTTACGGGGCAGAGGACAACAGCACCTTCCTGGAGTGCGTGCCCCGCTCCCCGCAGGCCAGCGTGCAGTGGTTTGTCCAGAGGCCGCCRGACGAGCAGCGGGACGAGGTGAGGCTCCCCTGCCCTGCTCCCGATGGGGGGACACGGGAGGGACGYGGGGGCACCCCCGGACCCTCCCAACCCCCCTGTGGCCCGCAGGTGAAGACGGACGAGCGGATCCTGCAGACGGAGCAGGGGCTGCTGTTCCGCAGGCTGCACCGGCACGACGCCGGCACCTACTACTGCAAAACGCTGGAGCACGGCTTCACCCAGACCGTGGCCAAGACCGCCCTGCGGGTCATCCCCGGCCAGCAGCTGGCACACTCCTTCCCCCGGGGCCCAGGGGACGAGCTCCCACCCCTGCTGTGCCCCGAGCCCCGGCCGCTGCCACAGGCTCCCAAGAGCTGGTTCAAGGACATCATGCACCTGGTCAGCTCCCCAAACCCGCGGCGCGTGGAGGAGTACTGCGCCCGCCTCTGGTGCAGCAGCCGCCCTCAGCACCGCAAGAGCAAGCTGGCCCAGGCCAAGCTGGTCCTGGCTGGCGTGGACGTGGCCAAGAAGGGACGGACAGGCAAAGCCCACAGCGAGAGGAACCGTGTGCCCCGGCACGCACCGGCCACTTAGGGAGCGCAGGGGACGGACATGGGGCAGCCGTGGGCAGGGACCAGCTCCCTGTGCTGCTGCTGGAGCCTCTTCACCTGCTGCTGGGTGGCTTGCAGCGCTGCCAGCCTGGCTGGAGTGGATGGGCAGGTCCCTGTCACCCTCAGGGGCTGCAGGGTCACCTCACAAACAGGCAGTGAGGTGGGACGCGTTGGGTCCCCCCCACCTTGCTCTTGCAGGTGATGCAGCAGGTGGGGGCCGTGGTGCCTGGGTGGGCTGGGCACGGTGGCACGGTGCCACCCAGGCCATGCTGTCACCCAGGTGCTCCCTGGATCCCTCTGTGAATACTGGGGCCATGTGTGGTGCCGTGGGGAGCGGCTGATGGCTCCAGGCTYTTCCCACACCAGCACAGAGCCTGGGGAAGATGATGCCTGCTCATCTGCATGGGGGAAAGCCAGCATCATCCCAAAAAGCCTCTGTGTGCAGGAGGAGCTCTGTCACCTGCTGTGCCTGGGGAGCCAGAGCTGTGCTGTGCCACCCAGGGTATGTCCTGGGGGACAGGGCTCCTGCCTACCTTCCCTTGGCACTGGGACACACTCAGCAGTGCCAGCTGTTCCTGGGTGCAGCCCCTCACTAGTCCTCTCACAGTTTTAGGGCCGGACAGGGCTGAGGAGAAAAGCAAAYGGCTGTGGGCAGGTTAGACCTGTTCCTGGGTAAACACTGGGAGAGGCACTAATGCCACCACTGTCACTGTGCCCAGGTGGGAGCAGGGACAGGCAGAGGGCAGCCCCAGCAGAGTTTGGGGGGCTGCACCACACCTGGGGTGGTTTCTGCTGGTGGGTGGCCCTGCAGGGCTGCTTTGGGTGGGCTCCTGCTGCCTGGCAGAGCTAAAGCAGCACCCAGGGCCTCCCCCCAACGCAGGGGCTGGGGGTAGGAGCACGCAGGGCACCTCCAGGCTGCCAGCAAGGTGTTCCTTGCTTTCCTCAGCCGACATGAGCTCACTCAGCCCGGGGTGATAAGGATCTGCCCCTTCCTGAGGCAGGGCAGCCCCACACAATGGTGTGAACCGCGGCCCCGCCGGGACCGGCATTGTTCAGAGCTGCAGGAACGGGAAAGAATAATAATAATAATTATTATAATAATAATTAAAAGGCCCTAAATAGCTCCCACAAAGCCAGGTCGTGATATCATCTCTCCTCCCCGTGTGTGTTTGTGCTGCAGCAGYGGCTCCCCAGGCAGCACTGCCCCATCCCATGGAGACGGGCTGGGGGTCCTGGCCCTCTTCTCCTGCTCCCTGTCCCACCCCTCCTGCAACCTCCTGGGTCTCCTGGGATGGGAGAGCTGTGGTGGGGCTGGCAGGCTGGGACGTTATCTGCAGGGAGGGGAGTGGTGCAGGTGGCACTGATTTATGGAGCCAAGCACGTGGRTCTGGATGATTGCAGGCCTGGGGGGCACAGGTGAACAGCAGCCAGCAAGCAGAGACAGGGAGGGACYGGGGTGAAAAGCCTGGAATGAGACAGGAGTGTGATTCCCCAGGGCCTGGATTACAGAGCTCTGCAGTGCCTGCACTGACCCGTGCACCCCCGTGCCCCACAGAGCAGGGGCTGGGCTGCCCACGCTGGGGGAGGCAGCAGGAGGGGCCCTGAGGGCTCTGCTGCCTTTGGGACCTGGCCTGAGGTGAGCTGTGACAGGCTGGAGGTGGCACCAGGGCCAGCAATGCTTCAAATGGAGCAGGAACAGACACCAGGAGCAAACAGCCCCTAAACATTCCCCCCTTTTGGGGGTGCTTTGTCCCTGCTCCCAGTAAATCTCTGGGGTGGCTGAGCCTGGTGCTCCTGGGTGGATTTACCACTAAGGCTGGAGCAGGAGAGATTTTGTCAGGGCTGCCTTCTGCAGCCTTGTCTCTGGTGATCACCAGCCAGCTGAGGCAACCTGTGACCCAGAAACTTCCAGGGAGGGGCTGAGCAGCCATGAGCACACACACACACACACACACGTGTAAGAATCTGTGTGCAGTACAACACACACGCACCGGGGGCTGGGAGGAGGCAGCACCCCGGGCAGGTGCAGCGCCCCGGGCAGGTGCAGCCCCGTGCACCCCGGTTTCTGCAGGGGGAGCAGTCCCACCTGGGCCGGGCACTGTCCCGGGGCAGGCTGGGTGAGGGGATCCTCGGGGCCGGGCAGGCGTGGGAACGGCCCAAGAACAAAGCCACTCCTATTTTTATCCCGCTTCCCAAGGAAGTGCTGGCAGCCTGCCRGCCTCCCAGGCAGCCGCTGTGGAGCTGCTGGCCAGGCCAGGGCTGGCCCCAGGCTCACCAGGAACCCTCACRCCTCAGCACACAATCACAGCACCCGCTGGGCTGGAGGAGACCCCTGAGCCCAACCTGTGACCCAACGCTGCTGTGTCACTAGACCATGGCACCGAGTGCCACAGCCAGCCTTGCCTTGGACACCCCCAGGGACAGTGAGCCCGCGCCTCCCTGAGCAGCCCGTTCCAAGCTCTGATCAGCTGTGCTGTGAAGAAACTCTTCCCGATGTCCAGCACCTCCCCTGGTGCAGCTTAAGACTGTGTCCCTCTCATCCTTCTTTAGCTGCTCGGGAGGAGAAGCTGGGCAGGGCAGCCCCTCACCAACAGGGCAGCCCGGGCTGCTGAGCCTGAGTGAGCCCCATCATCATCACCATCATCATCATCATCATCCTTCCCAAACAACCCCCAGACTAACAAAACACCCCAGCCCCAGCAGGCAGATGCACCCACGTTATCACTCTTGCTATTTCTTTCTGCCCAGCATGTACATTTTCAGAGCCCCTGGCATGAGCACGGGCACGGGCTCCAGCCTGCAGCCCTGCAGGTTGCWGTTCTGCCCGAGGCCTGTCCCCCAGCAGTGCTGTGCGTGTCACAGCCAGCACAGGGTCCTGAGGCACAGGGCACAACTGAACGAGCATGGAGGACCACAGTGTCTGGAGAAYTGCAGGCATGTTCCAACAGCTGAACAGACAATACAGGGAAGKAGCAGCATACAGTGAGGAAAGGGAGAGCAGAGAGGCTGGAAATCAGTCACCAGAAACAGAGAGATGTGACAAACCCTACTGCTTTGGAGGCAATAAGCTCCAGCCAGCCATCCTTCCTGCACACCCTGCACCAGGAAGAATGTGAAAAACACATTCACTGTCCTGTGAAAAACACATTCACTGTCCTGTGAAAAACACATTCACTGTCCTGTAAAACTTTAAACAGTTTAATAAAGGCCAATAAAGCAAAGATTATTATGGCCAGGTGTGTCTCAGCCAAGAGCACACCTGCTATTTGGAAACACCCTTCATGTACCATTTCTATGGCATCACTGTTCCATATTCCTAAACAATTATGCACACTAACCTTTTCCCCAAACTATTTTACATATTCCAGGGACTGTTTAGCATGGCTCCTCCTCGGTTCCACCCTTATAGAGCACGTGTATTCCTTGGCTGTGGGTTTAACCCATTTTGTCACCACCTGCAGTTTTGGCCCACGGTGCCTTCAGACGGGGAGTGCTGATGGCTGCACACCTGTCCAGGCGTCCTCACCCTGTGTCCATGGGATGTTATCCCATCCCAGCAGGAAGTTTAACACGGGCACACTCACACCAGCTATTCCACCAAGCTCAGTTAACAGCAGAAATTAAAACTGTATCTTTACAACAAAGTTGCTTTAACACCACGCATATGAAACCCATTTTAATATTCGCGAAAAGCCAACATTACAGTATGGATGGGTAGCAGTAAGAGCTCGGAGCAGTTTTCCAGGGAACACTGGGCCATTCCCGGGCCCCTGTTCTGAGCAGTTTCCCAGACCATTCCCGGGCCATTCCCAGGCAATCCCGGACCATTCCTGGGCCAATCCCAGGCAATCCCGAGCCATTCCGGGGCCATTCTCGGCCATTCCCAGGCAATCCCGAGCCATTCC
>JACDOX010000072.1:1232398-1351471 GCA_014549065.1 Cardinalis cardinalis
GGGGTCAGATGCGGGGTGCAGGCCTGCAGGAGGGTAGGGCGAGTGCTGAAGAGGTCGGCAGGGAGAAAGTGGGATCAGGGCGGTCATGGGTGTCCCCTTCCCGCTGCCCTGCGGTGGATGCTGTGAGTGATGTTTGGGATTTCAGGGCCAACGCTGGTGTTGCCCGAAATGTTATTTTAACCCTCTGGGTCGCTGTAGTGTGGAATGGGGTTGTCCTGTGCAAGGCTGGGAGAKGCTATCTGGGATGGGGGGCTGAGGTTTTTGGGGCTGTGGGTGAGGGAATGTGACCTCTGGAATGATCCTTGTCMCTTGCACTCAGCAAAGGATTCTGTCTGGTGTTGGTGTCCCATCCACCCCCAGTTTTGCTGCTCTTTATTCTCTTTACTGGTACTTTGAAAAGGCTGAAATCATTCCCCTCCTGGCCTCCATCATGGCAGAAAGCCCCAGGACATGGTTTGGATTCCCACAGCTGGGAGGGAAGGTTATTTGCTTGGGGGACAGTCTGTCTGGGCAGAGGCAGGGTTTTTGGCTTTGTGGCAGTCTGGATGCAGGGGTGGCAGCTGGGACAGATGTTAGGAGTGACCCATGTGCTGCTCTCAGCTTCCAGCACATCCCAGTAATTGAATCTCTCCCCAGTGGCTCTGACTGGGGCTTGGGTGGAATCTGTGGGTGCTTTACTGGTCAGGAAGGGTCYGTGGGTCCAGGTCTGGGTGGGGAAGAGAGCCCTGGGGACATCCAGGCTGCTGGCATAGTGTTGTGTGAGCTTGTGGACACCAGGATGTGTCCAGCCAAGCCACGTAACGTGGTGTGGGTGTTGGAGTGTTCCAGGAGGGGTGTCAGCAGCAGGGCTGTGCCTTTTGTGGGTACTGAGGTGAAATGAAATACTGAAATATGCCAGAGAAAACTGGGGTTGGAAAGGGCCAGGAAGGTGATGGGCTGTGCTGTAATGGCCTGGCCTCCCATTGGTTTGAAGCATGTTATTTCCACAGCATATTTCTTCTCATTGACCATTTGGAAAGAAATACAATGTTTTCTGTCAATTACTGAAGACTTTTTGCTCCCAGGAGTTTCCTCCCTGTTTTAGTCATTTCAGCTTTGGTGTGGAAGCCCCTTGGGCTCTTCTTAATTGAGCCACATACATCAGGGTCCTTAAATCCATTGCTTACAGGGATGTTTCTCTGGATTTAATCCTTCTTATTGGTATTCCCTGGGCTTCCTCCCAGGCTTTCAGCAGCCTTTCTAAGGGAGCTAAAAAAGCAGATTTGTTATTCCAGTCTCGAACTCGCTTCCTCCACACGCAGAGTGACTGCCTGAAAATTGGGCTGACTGCCTTTGCTCCAGCACCAGAGGGGCAGCTGCTGCKCAGATATCTGATAATCCTTGTTTCCTTGTGGTTGTCTCTGTGTCCCTGGTTATGTCCTCCTGAATTTTGTAGCCATTAGAGACAGGCTGTTGGATTTGGTTCCCCCAAAGGGMCAGGGAGATGAAGATGAGCTTCTTTCAGCCCTTGGAATTCCCTGCAGCCCTGTTGCTGTGATCTGGATTTCCCCTCACTGATTTTCACTAACATGAACAGAAATGATTTTTTTTTTTTAAAGTATCTTGTGATATCTTCAGTCATTTTTCTCTCTGGTTACAAGCATGTGTGTGTGATTTAGGTGSTCCCTGCTGCTCACTTGGCAGGCCAGCTGCAGTGGGCTCTGGCAGGGAAGAGTTGGTTCAGGTTCCCTTGAGGAAGAGGATGATGARTGGGGATGGAAGGGTGAAGGTTGTTGGAGCACTCTGAGCTCAGCATCCCCGCTGCTGGGACTGGGTGTGATCCTGGTGCCACTCTGCTGTGGATTCTCTGGCTGTGCCTTGGCCTGGGGCCACGTGGGACTCTCAGGGGAGGATGGCAGTGGATTTCCTCTCTGCTCTCTTCAGCCAGAGGTAACCTGTTGGTTTTGTTCCTTTCAGGTCTTTTCACACTCCTGGTTGAAGATTTTGGTAAGTCCTAGAAACCTTTCTGAGGAGCTGATTTTGTGCCTGACATTACTCTGTCCTTCCTGGTGGGCCTTACACCAGCTTCTCTCCTTTGTCTGCAGGGGTCAAGGGAGTGCAGGTAGAGGAGATTTATGATCTGCAGAGCAAATGCCAAGGGTGAGTCAGAGGCCTGAGAGTGTGAGTTGTGCTGAGCAGAGTGGTCTGTGGGCCCRGGAACTCATGGCCAGGGGTCCAGAGGGGCTGTGGGAGCTTGTCTGGCATGGAGATAGGGCTGTGAGTGGTGGATCAGGAGGGCTTCCTCAGGTGTGGGGCAGCTGGGGGACATCCTCCATGGAATTCAACTCCCTCTCACCATGGAGRGCTGGTGTGGTTGCAGTGTGGGCTTTCTCCGTGTCCTGGTGCTCTGAAAAGGCTTTGAGGCTGTCGCTTCTTAAAAGCCATTGCTGAGTTCCTCTCAGAAATGAATCCAAGGTAAGTGTAAAAGGAGGGTCATTCAGTGGCCAGTCAGTGTCCAGAGGGGATTTTCCTATTTCTTTGTTTTCAGCCTCTTAAGACTTGTCAATCCCCAAAGTTTCCAAGCTTGATTGTTGGCTGAGCCAGGAGCATCAGCGCAGGAGTGTCCTCAGTATTGTTGGGCTGGGGGGATTGTGGCAGGGATGGTCACTGCCAGGAAAATGGCACTGGTCATTCTGCTTTTCCTCTCTCTTTGCTGTGCTGTGAAACAGAAGGTTTCTGATGCTGGGCAGAGCAGCCCCAGTGGTGTGGTTGGTGCAGGGCTCTGCTGCTTTCTCTGTGCAGCCCCGTGTATGGGTTCATCTTCCTGTTCAAGTGGATTGAGGAGCGCCGCTCCCGCCGCAAGGTCTCCACGCTGGTGGACGAGACGTCGGTGATCGACGATGACATCGTCAATAACATGTTCTTTGCTCACCAGGTAGGCTGCAGGCAGGGGGAAGGTGTGTGTGGGGTGTCTCCTGTGACACCTCAGGGAAGCAGTGTGGGACTGACAGGCTGCGCTGGTCATGAGGGCAGCTCCTCTTTCCTGAGCCCCAGGTTGGAGGGAATCCAGTGAGGGCTGGGAGGCTGTGGCCTGCACTGTGAGCAGATGCTCATGGGGCATGGTGAGGCCACTCAGTGATACTGATTTTCCTCCTTCCTGTGAGAGCTGAGGTCWGGTCGCTGCTCTCACGAGTGCTGATGGTTCTTGTATCAGTGCTTTCAGCTGATTATTGTCAACAGAGGGGTTGTTGAAAGSCTGCCTTGCTCCTGCTGGTTAAGTTGGTCTTTGTGTTACTCTCTAGCTGATCCCCAATTCCTGTGCCACCCATGCCCTGCTGAGCGTGCTCCTGAACTGCAACAATGTTGACCTGGGCCCCACGCTGAGCCGCATGAAGGATTTCACCAAAGGCTTTAGCCCTGAGGTAGGGGCAGGGTCAGGCAGGGCTGTGCAGGGGTGGCACAGGTGGCTCTGCYTCTTGCTCCCCTTGTGGGGTGATGATCTTCATGAGCTGGCTCCTTCCCTGCCTCTGTGGCTGCACACTGCAGCAGGACTGCCTCTTCTCTCTCATATTCCTGCCTTGCCTTGCTCAGAGCCTTGGTCCCCTTTAGGCTGGRCACAGCTCTGAGCCTTCTGCCATGTTACTCCCTGTAATCAAAAGTCCTCCTCCTTTCAGAGCTATTGTGAGCTCTGTTTTTCTCCAGCTGTAATTTATTCAGTAGAAATTGTGTGCTTTTTCCATCTTGGACTTTACCTGTAACTCAGAAGAGTAGASGATGTGCCTGAGGGTTTCTGTCCTGCTCCTGTGGGTAGATGGAGGGAGGGAGTGGGAAGGTGAAGCATTTTATTTGTTCCCTGTCACTTCTCAGCTGTCCTCTCTTGCTGTTGGCTGCAGAGCAAAGGCTATGCCATCGGCAACGCCCCGGAGCTGGCCAAGGCCCACAACAGCCATGCCAGGTGAGTGAGGTGCCTGCAGCTGCCTCCATCTGGAGGAGGCAGGCTCTCCATGGCCTGTGTCCCTGGCAGGCCCGAGCCGCGGCACCTGCCGGAGAAGCAGAACGGGATCAGCGCCGTGCGGACCATGGAGGCTTTTCACTTTGTCAGCTACGTGCCCATCAAGGGACGGCTCTTTGAGCTCGACGGGCTGAAGGTCTACCCCATTGACCACGGTAAGAGCCACCTGTCCCTGCCTGTTGACACAGGGGAATAGCACCCTGGGGTGTCCAAGTGTATTGTTTCCCATTTCTTAGTGTTAACTGGTGTTGGTGGAGAATCACTCCAATGGCTCACAGATTTGTCCTGAGTTTTGACAGCTAATTTTGGAGCCTGTGTGCTGGGGACTGTGCCTACAAAGCAGTTATTTCTAAATGCACTGCTTTTGTTTTTCCTTTTCCTCCCAGTTGCTCATGGCCATAAGGTCCTTCAGCTCTGAAATAACTTCATATAGCAAGGAGAATTTATCTCCTTGTGCCAAATAATCACTATGTGTTGAGACAGCTGGTCTAAACAGACCCCTCTGGGCTGCCCAGGTTACTCCCTTCTCTTACAACTTGACCCCTCAGTTCTGTCATTCAGGCAGTTATTTATCCCTGCCAGGTTTCTGTCTGTCAGTCCCCTTGGTGAGGTCCCCACTTCCTGTACCTGGTTTACTTCAGCATGGGCTGCTTTGCTAAGTCCAGCTGTGCGTTGTTGTCACAGGGCCGTGGGCAGATGACGAGGAATGGACGGACAAAGCCAGGAGAGTGATCATGGAGCGCATTGGCCTGGCCACTGCAGGGTAATGTCCTGGCCCATGGGCCAAGCACTGGCCCCTTCCATATTCCCCTGGATTATTTGTCCTGTGGTTTCTGAGTGGCAGCTTGTAGAAGTGGAGGTTGCCTATGGAGAGGTGCAGATGCTCTGCCCCTTGCTTTCTCTTGTCTGCACAGCATGCATTCCCTGTGTGATGCAGAGTCCCTGCAAATGCTGCACAGCCTTAGGAGTGGCCTGGTTAGGTCTGTGTTAGCTGGAGTCCATAGGAGAAGGAGTGGTGCTTCTGGTCTTGAGCTCGGTCTCTTGGATGCTTGGGCATGAAGGTGGCAGCACTGGCAAAGGTTGGCTAAAGATAGAATCTCCATCTCTGGAGCTATTCAGAAGCTGTCTGGATGTTGTCCTCTGACCAGCTGTGGGTGATACTGCTRGAGCAAGGACTGGAGCAGATGAGTCTCATAGGTCTCTTCCCACCTCAGCTAACCTGTGACTCTCAGAGTGTTTTGTGTGGTAGCTGAAGAAACCTTGTACTGCTTCATTGGCCACTGTGAGGCTGACCTGGTTTTGGGGAGAAGCCATGGGTGTGTTGGTGTTAAATGCCTGGGCAGGGGGTGGGGATGGGGCTGTCACCATGATCCTGTGGCTGAGGGCTGCTGCCCTTCCTGCAGGGAGCCGTACCACGACATCCGCTTCAACCTGATGGCCGTGGTGCCCGACCGGAGGATGAAGTACGAGTCCAAGCTGCACATCCTGAAGATGAACCGCCAGACTGTGCTGGAGGCCTTGCAGCAGGTAGGACAGCCCAGCCCCTGAGGGAGGGCAAGGCTGCTGGGGGGAGTAGGCTTTTTCAGGGCATCTACCTGTGCTGCCAGGGCCCTGGTAGGGGTTTTTTTGGCCTTGGGAAAAATCTTGTGGGAAGAGGACATAGCCAGCCTCACTTCTTGGCCATTGCTGCTCACCTGGGAGGTGGTTCCCCTGTGTCTTTTGTGTGCCTGGGCACTTGGTGTTGGCTCACCCTCATGAGCTCTGCAGTGCTTGAGTGGGAAGGATGTGGTTTGGGTCATTGCTAGTTCAACATGCAGCTTCTATGTCATTTGCTTTAAAGCTTATCCGAGTAACTCAGCCTGAGCTGATCCAGACCCAGAAGTCTCAGGAGTCTCAGCCTGGTGAAGAGGCAAAGCCAGCCAGCAGCAAGACCGTGACTCCAGAGAGCACTCATCCAGGTAGGGGCCTGCACCAGCAGTGTTGCCAGCCTGGCCTGACATGGAGCGAGCACAGGGTGGTGACAACAGCTGGCTGACCTGGAGCATGGTCGTGCCTGTGTGCTTGGGGCTGTGTTGGAGGGTGTGAAGCTTGAAAGTGGGAGGGCTGGAGTTTGGGGACACTGGTGACAGATGGAGGTGGTTGTGGTGGTCTGGGAGAGAGTGCAAGAGCTCTCCTCTCACCTSGGGGTGAGTAGGGGATGGTAAAGGAGTAAAAGGTGACAGTGCTGGTGATGAAGGGCTATGCTGTGCTTGTGTGGCAGATGGCACTGATGAAGCCACCAGCCAGGGCCACCCCACGGCCACGCAGAGCCCACCCAGCAAATCCAAACTGGTGCCAAAGACAGCARCGAGCAGCATCAATGGGGCCCCTCCAGCAAACCCCAACCCCATTGTGCAGAGACTGCCAGCCTTCCTGGATAACCACAACTATGCCAAGTCCCCCATGCAGGTAGGCTGGAGTGCCAGGCTAGCAGCACAGCTGATTCAAGCTGAGCTCTTTGCCTGCACTCCCTCCCCTCTGTGGGACCACAGCTGTCAGCTGGCCTAAGCCTGGCCCAGCACTAACCCAGGCTGGGAGGGGAGAGGGTAAATAAAGACTGACCTGACAAAGGAGGTTTACCTTAATGTGGGTAAACTGAACAAAAATGGGGAGGGGTCCCTGTTTCCTCTCAAAAGAGCCAAGTCCTGGTGTTGGGCTGGACTAAGGACGAGTCCACTGGGTTCTTCCTCCTTGCCCTGCTGCCAGCAGGCCTTCAGCAATGGTGTGTTGCAGGAGGAGGAAGACCTTGCAGCAGGAGTGGGTCGCAACCGGGTCCCAGTCCGACAGCACCAGCAGTACTCGGATGATGAGGATGACTATGATGATGATGATGAGGAGGAAGTTCGTAACACCAACTCAGCCATCAGGTGACAGCTTTGGGTGGGGGGCTGGGAGCTGACATTTGCTGACCCGTCAACGAAGACTTCCCTAACCACCTTCCTTAGATCTTGATAATTCCATTCTTCTCTTCACCTGCCATTTGACTTTTCACTCACTGGGTTTTGTAAAGYCCTTCTGTAGCTCTTTACAGCCAACTCTGAATTTCAGCTTCCTGAGAGTAACTGTGTATTGGCAGCAGGCTTTGGGGCTTTGAGGAACCTTGGTTCCACAGTGCTGATTGCCAGTTCAGCTCCCGGTGACAGTGTTGGTGTGCTTGGACTGCTGCTGAGGCCAGGAAGTTGGGGTCCCAGCGAGGCAGCTTTGGGGGCTTTGGAAGAAGAGCAGGGGTACACAGCACCCTGTGCCCCCCAGCACAGGGTGTAGGGATCCCTGGGGCTGAGGTGCTGCAAGAGAAACTGGTGCTGCTGGGGGTGATGTTGAAGTGTTTCAGACCTTGTTTCATCCCAGCAGGCAGCCTGGACTGCTGAGCACAGAGCTGGCAGTGTCCATGGTGGGCCCCCACCTCTTTCCACCAGCTACTCACCTTCCCTGCTGTGTTTCTGGGCAGGTACAAGAGGAAAGGGCAAGTGAAGCAAGAGCACGTGGCAGGGGCCGCAGATGGCCAGCTCTCCGTCCTGCAGCCCAACACCATCAACGTCCTGGCTGAGAAGCTGAAGGAATCTCAAAAGGATCTTTCCATCCCCCTGTCCATCAAGACGAGCGGCGGGGGCGCCGCCGTGGCCGTGGTCACTCACTCCCAGCCRTCCCCCACGCCCAGCAACGAGAGCACAGACACGGCCTCCGAGATCGGCAGCGCCTTCAACTCCCCGCTGCGCTCCCCCATCCGCTCGGCCAACCCCACGCGCCCCTCCAGCCCCGTCACCTCGCACATCTCCAAGGTGCTCTTCGGCGAGGAGGACGGGCTGCTGCGCCTCGACTGCCTGCGCTACAACCGCGCCGTCAGGGACCTGGGGCCCATCGTCAGCTCCGGCCTGCTGCACCTCACCGAGGACGGCGTCTTCTGCCCGCTGGCTGCTGCAGGTCAGTGCCTGCTCTAGGGGGTGGTGTCTTGCCTGGGGTGACAGGACAGTGTCCTTTGACTTCTGGGGTGGATGCCAGTTCTTTGCGGTGGCTTCTAACGCTTCCTTCCCCTGTGTGTAGATGGGAAAAACTCCCCCYCTTCCATCAAACCCGGTGAAGAGGCCCCGCTTGCGATCAAACTGGAGGAGAAGGAGGGCAGTGAGGCCAGTGACAGCAAAGAGAAGGTGGGACTTGGCAGGACCAGTGATCACCCTGGGGGGGAAAAGTATTCTCCCAAGGTGAGTTTTGTGCTGCGACAGCCCTGGGAGCGTGGAGCTCGCCCGGAGGCGCAGCAGCGCTGGCAGTGACTGAGCTGCATGTGCACGGTGTCCCCTCGCGTGTCGTCGCAGCCGGGCCTCGAGGCACAGGGCAGTGCAGGTTTTGTGCCTTGCGTCATCTCGGGGACCTTTGCCTTGGTAGTGGGCACAGAGTCTGGGTCTGTAGCTGAGACATTCAGCTTGCTGTGCTCTCTTCTGGGCCACGAGCTGGTGAGAACCTGCATCCCCAGCTCCCAGCCTGCTGGTAACTTCACAGYCTGTCTGTGCCCTCAGGCAGCACAAGGGCACCAAGGGCTGCCTGGAKGAGAGCTGGGTAGAAACTGCTATTCCAAAGGGAAGTCTTCAGATTTTGTTTTTGAGGGGAAGCAGGCCCTGGGGGTGGAGGGTAGGGGGAGGTGGATGCTGGGACGCAGGYAGCCCTTCCCCTGTCCCAAAACCTTGGGGCTGGGGCAGAACCCACCTCCCCTGGGGTTAGCCATAGTGAATTCCCTTCAACAAACTGATCTCCTTGTTTTTCCTTTGATGAATCATCCCTCTCCTAACGCAGAGAGGAGCACCTGCCAGCTCGCCCTGCTGGCTCCTGGGCTGTGGCTGGGTCTGTGCTCATGTTTGGTCTTCTTGATCCCGGTAGGAGCTGCTGGCGCTGCTCAAGTGTGTGGAAGCAGAGATTGCAAACTACGAGGCCTGCCTGAAGGAGGAGGTAGAGAAGAGGAAGAAATTCAAGGTGTGCTGCTGGCTTGTTTGCACTGCTGATTTAGCTGCCAAAGGCTTTTGTCTGGGGTGGTTTTATGTAAAAATGGAGGGAGAGTGGTTGAGCTGAGAATGGTGATGAGGAGCGTTCAGAGTTTCTTCTTCCCTGTTACCAAACAGCCCAGCGGGGCAGAGCTGTTACCAGGACAGACCACAGCCCTGGGCCAGCACTGGCAGCCTGGGGGAGGGTGGTACAGTGCTGGGATGAACATCAGCACTGATAGGAGGCAGGGGAGAGTCAGCAGAGGTACCTCCCCCACCCACCATCACCTCTTCCCAGCTGCTCTTTGTGGAACATGCTGGCAGCTGAACTGGGATGGAGACAGTCCCACTTGTGCACTGGCCCAAGATAGGCTGGGAGGTGGGTCCCTTCCTGCTTCAGTCTCCCTAGTCTGTGGTCTGGGCCAGGCATGCTGGTTCTTTGTCCCCTGTTAACCTTGAACTCTCCCTTATCCCTGCCCCCTGCTTGTGGATTATTTGTGGATTTGTCTCTTTGTAGATCGATGACCAGAGGAGAACCCACAACTATGATGAGTTCATCTGTACCTTCATATCCATGCTGGCCCAGGAAGGTGAGCTGTGCTCTTGGGGCAGAGGGTTTGGGGCATTGAGCGTGATGGAGCRGCAGCTGGAGCCTGGGCTGCTCACCTTGCCTGGCTCCCTGTTCAGGCCAGGCCTGGGGCACAGGCTGACACTCCATCTGGGGAGCCACAGATTTCTGCTTTCTCCTTCCAGTTATAGTCCCAAAAGGTGCCCAGTGATGGCTTTTGAGTGAGAGAGGCAGGGCTGCCCTCGGGCCTGGGTAATGGCAGCCCTGCAGGCCCGTGTGTGTGCTCTCCCTGCAGGCATGCTGGCCAGCCTGGTGGAGCAGAACATCTCGGTGCGCCGGCGGCAGGGAGTCAGCATCGGCCGCCTGCACAAGCAGAGGAAGCCGGACCGCCGGAAACGCTCCCGCCCCTACAAGGCCAAGCGCCAGTAGCCAAGGCTGGCAAACAGCAGTTGGGCTTTGTGGCTTTGGGCACTGGCACTTGCATCTATGTTACCTTTTGCCCAAGGAAGAGGGACCACAGTGACAAGCCCTCTGCCCAGGTGGAGCCTAGGGACAAAGGGAAATCGAGTTTTTCTCTGCAGCTAAGCTGTGAAAGGCAAGAAMCTGTCTGGAGGAGTCCCTGCAGCAGAAGGGAGTCTGGAGTGCTCAGCTGCCTGACCATGCCATGGCAGCAGCCAGACGTTGTCACCTCTGTCTCAGCGCCCTGGCTGAGGACTGTGACTGGAGGGAAGGAGCCCACCCAGCTGGGGATGGGTCTGGCCTTGTGGGARCGCTGGCAATGCCCATGTGAGGCTGTGCTGGCCGCAGCTGGCTGTGGCTTGTGTCCTCCTGTGTCTGGGCCTTCAGCTCTGTGCTTCCCTGGGATGTTCATGTTTTCATGATGTTCATGTTTTCTATCCTTCTCCCTCCTTTMCCCAAACTGATTTTTGGTCCTAACCTAGACTCTGGCCATTCTTAGCAAGGTGGCTCCAGGACAGAGCTGCTTCTGCACCCACCCCACACTGCACTGCCCAGTGCCCATTGCTGGCTGAGCTTCTGGGGATGGTGACACCTTCCCCATGTAGCTTGGCTTCCCAAAGGACCATGGCAGCTCTGTTGCTGGATGAGGGTGAGTAGGCTCATCTGTAGAGCTGGGCGTTGTCTCCAGCCCTCTGTGGCAGTGCTGGGAGTGGCCTGTGCCTCTTGCTGCCCTGGCTGCTCTCCTTGGGACCAGCTCTGCGGCCCTGGCAATGCCTATGGGTCACACAGCATTGTACCAGGCCCAGGCGCCAGAGAAACCCTGTGAATTGTGAACAGACCAGGTGCAGATGGTGGCCTTGGGGGTGCTGGGCATGGCACGAGGGTGGACTCTGGCTGTGGCTTGGTAAAGCCTCCTGGCAGGGGAAGATGTGGCTGGTTGCTGCAATGGTGGAGGYGGCATGGGGGCAGCAGCAGAGGGAGCCATCTCTTCCCCCTGGCTGGCTGCTAACCAGAGCTTGCTGGTACAGCCTGGCTGCCTCCTGCCAGCCCCCAGGAGCCTGGCAGAAATCTGAGATATCAGAGGTGAGCACTGCTCCCCAGCACTGTCCTGGGGTGGAGCTGCCACAGGAGAGGACTGAGTTTTTTCAATATGTGTGCAGATCTTGACTATGAAACAGTTCTTTTGGTATTTGTTGAAGGAGAGAAAATCCTTCTGTCTCTTGCTGTGTCTAATATCAAGTGCTGTAAATAATGGATCTGTCTGAAGGAATAAAGCTATCCTATAATGGCCAGCCATGGAAGAGGTGTGTGAGGGAAGGGGGTGGGGGGCAGTGGGGCTGGGAGCACCACGTGCCAGCTCCAGGCTCTGTTATCTCTGCTGGCAGCTCTGTCTGGTGTAGAGATTTGAAGTAATCGTGGGGAGTGCAACAATACCAGGCTCCATTTATTGACACACCTCAACAGGGGAAGGGCAGGACTCACCTCAACAGAAGGAGGGTAGGAGGAAAGGAGGGCAGAAGCCCACCTCAGACCCTCAGCTGCAGTGGGTTCCTGGGCTCACTGCATTTTCTGGCTAAAAGTCCAGGGCACAGATCAAGGCTGTGCCCCGTTTGATCCAGTGCTTCTCTGGCTTGTCCGTAGGGATCTCCACAGCAATCACGTAGTTGGTGGAGTGGCCTGTTGTTGACAACGTGCCTGTAATGGGGGAAGCACGGGTGAGAGGGTGGTGCTGGTGCACAGTGACCCCATCCAGGAGCCCTTGTCCCCACCCTAAGCCCGGTGACTGGCGAGCAGGGCTGGGGGAAGCAGGCTTGTGGGCTTGAGCAGAGCCTGGCCATGGGCACTGCTGCAGAGCCAGCGTGCCTGCTGCTCCATCTCCTCAACCACTGCAGGAGAAACCTYTTCTCCCTGGCTGGCCACTGCCAACAGTGCCTTCTCTATGCCCATGTATGGCAGGAGGCACTCCCTACTGCCCCTCTCTGCTGCCCCTGCAGCTCCCCTGCTTCTGCAAGTCTGCCTTTGGGGCACCTACCTGCACGAGTGAGAGTCTTATAGATGGGGCACAGGTAGGAGCCGGATTCTGGAGGCTTGCGGTTGGCGACAGGCAGCAGCCAGATGACAGCCATGTCCGTGTAGAGCTCCTTGGGGCGGGACTCCGCCAGCTTACCCGCGGCCGCGTCCCAGCGGGCGCCCTCCAGGAACAAGCCGTGGATGTAGCAGCCCACTTTGGGCTGCTGCGTCAGCTCCTTCACCGACTCCTKCATGACCTGCCACGGGGAGGGGCCGCCGGGCCCTGGCTCAAGGCGTGTCCCTGGCGGCTCAGCCCCAAGAAGCCTCTTAAGCAGCTCTTAGTTAAGCCAGCGCTGCCAAAAGAGAGCGTGCCACAGCTCTCAGAGGGGCAGCCTGGGACTGGGCTGGTGGAGGGGGATGTGGGCAGGTCTGGAAGCAGAAGCCTCTGCCAGCCTTGGGGAGGTGCCTGGCAGGGTGAGTGGGTGGGTGTATCCAAGCACAAAGAGGATGATGGAGCCATAGGCAGCTGGGTAGCCTGGTGGCTTCACCTCTTGGGCAGGTCAGGGCCTTGTGGCTTTCTAGCAGGAGATTCCAAATAAATTCAGACTCTCCACCTGATTTACTGACCTGGAARCTAAATGAGATGGTGTCGATGGAGATGACAGACTTCCTGGCAAAGTTCTGCAGTGTCCCAGTGAGGAAGGCTTGGGGGAAGAAGAATCCACTGATCCAGAACACAGAGGGGATCCCATGGCTGATCCAGTTCTGCAGGAATTCAATCCGCTGCACCAAGTCGTTCACCCATGATGCCAATGGCTTCAGGGATGGATAGGCCTGTGGGGCACCACAGAGAGAGGTGCTGAATGCAGTCGAGGACAGCCTAGACCTTGTGCCTCTGAGAGCTGCCCAGAGCCCAGGGGCTGGGAACAACTGGAGCTGCACAAGGCAGGAGACACCTCCATGCCAGGGGAGCAAGAGCCAGCTCCATGGGAGACAGCCCAGTCCAGCAGCAGCTGATAACCCATTCCTCTGATTTGGGTGAGCTCTGGCAGCAGCTGGGCTGGCTGGGGCACATACCTTGGCATTCCATATTTCAGGAACAGTGTTGTTGTACAAGCTGCTGGCCATCAGCTCCAGCCGAGAGGACATCACGACCAGGCCCTTGAGAGCTTTCAGCAAATCCTTCAGACTTAAGGCAACCTCCTCCAGGAGCTTGTTGTACCTACAGAGAAAGGGCAGAGGGAGCAGAGTGACTCTGTACAGTAGTTTATTGCCCAGCACCTGCCCAGAGGGGGTGTGGATCTTTATACACAAGTGAAGCTCCTCCATGTAACTCCCAGCCCCAATCCTCTTCAGCAGGGTCTCACAGCTGCTCCCCAGCCCTAAACTGCTGCCTGTTACAGATGGAGACAGAATCAGCCAAAGGTCCTGGCTGGGACAACACAGTTGTTAGTGTGACTGCCAACCCCACTGTTGTGCTCAGTACTGAGGTTCCCCAAAGGTGGGGGGCAGCAGGGGCCTGCACATCTCTGCTGTTCTCTAGGATGTGATCCCACAGGAGTTTTACCTGATCACCTCCTGCACCAGCACTGTGTTCATGGATTCTTCATAGAGCAGTGGGTATTTCTYGATCACTTCCTGCACGTTCATGGTGTCAGGCAGCTTTGCCAGGATGTCCTTGGAGGTCTCCTCCACAATCTGGAAGGAAAGCAGCAAGTGGCAGCATCCTTCTAATCCAGCCCCATGGCTGCTGAGAAGGGGGAGAGCTAACGCGGGCACGGCCGTGCCATTGCTGGCACCCAGCAGGCAGGGTGGCACCTGCTGAGAGCTGGTGCTTGTGGTCACTGCCCACGCTGGGCACTGGCTGCCAGAGCACTGTCAGGACTGGGGTACCCACCTCTTCCCTGCTTCGGCCTCCCAGTGAGATGGTCTTGGGCTGCAGCTGTGAAATGGCCCCCAGCAGCGCAAAGGTCTCATTCTGAGCGAAGGTGATGTCGGCATTGTCATGTAAACCAAAGAGCTCCGGGCTGTCATTGAGAGGCAGGCCCTTGACRTATTGGAGGTAGCCCTGGAGAGGAATCCACAAAGAGTCTGAGACCAAGACCAGCTGAAAATACCTAGGTTCTTACAAACTTATATTCCCCCAGGGACCTGAAAATGCAGTGGGTTTCAGAGAGGAGAGATCCCCTTTGCACTGTGACAATCCCCTTGGATCTATGAGCTGCAATTTGTGACTTGAATACTTACATTGAGGTCAGAAGAGGTACTGATCTGCTTGTAGACACCTGATTCGGAATAGGCAAAGTCAGGACTTAAAACYTCAGGTTTGTAGAAATCTTCCAAAATGCTCATGATGCAGCGCCGGTCCCAGTCGTCGGTCACGCGGCCGCCGTAGTTGATCTCCCCAGCTGTGTATTTCAGAACCTGCAAGAGACCCCACCATGGTTCTGATCCATGTCTGCATCTTGAGCCTGTTCCCTTGCAGGAGGRGCAGCTCTCACCTTGTAGGGAATTTCTGCATATTCGTTCAAGAACATTTGCAGCTGACTGATGCAGATGCGGAGGTCTCCGTCTGTGAACTCGTAGGGGATATTGAACCCCAGAGGCCCAAACTTTCTCCTCTCCAGCATGTTCCCATGGAAGAAGCAAAGTGACAGCAACAARGATTTAAACTCTGTGACCTGTGGGAAACAGGGAGAGTTGCTCAGCTTGGAATGAGACATCCTTGGAGGGAGTTGGGTCCTGCTGGGACCTGGCAGAGCAAATGTGCCAGTTCAGGAATGCCAACTGGAGCTTGGAGAGGGGGAAACCTCAGTCACTGGTGCTGTGCTGGGGAAGGCCATGGCTCACTCCTTGCTTAAAGAGAGCAACAAGTGCCTTATGCCAGGCCTCCAAAATACTGTTGCTTCTGTTTCTCAAAGAAAACTTCCAAGTGGCTCTTCACAGATGTGAGTTTATGAGAAACACCTCCTTTAGCACATGGATTCTTTAATAGGGAGGAGGATCTATGCCTAGAGAGGAGCTTTCCAGGTGGAGGGCATACATTGGAGCAGGCACAGAATAGGGACAGCAAGCCAAAGCCCAATCTGGGTCTTACCTTGGAGCAAGAATTCAAGAAGTCATCACTAAAACTAATGTAGGACTTGAGCAGGTTGGCCTTGACCCCACGGGGGGGCTCAATGGTCATCTTAGAGCCATTCTGGAGAATGGACACAGGGAAGTGGTTGCTTGGCAGACTGGTGAGCCAGAGGCGAAAGTCTGGATGCACCTGGAGGTCCAGAAGGCAGCAAGTGCTCAGAGAGTGCAGGCACAGCCCCTGCAGCTGCTCCTGCACTGACTGGTTCTATGAGGAGCCTATGGATGGGTCTGAACTAGAGCTGGGCTCCTCCCAGGCTCCAGCCTCCCGCCTGCTATAGAACWTCTCACCTTGCTGGGGTCAATGGCCTCGATGAGTCTCTCCAGTGAAGGCATCCAGCTGGGGGCCAGGTGGCAGTTCTGGAAGAAGACCCAGTTGCCCTGCTCCATGGCACTGTGCAACATGGCTTCAGCACGGGGGCCCTGCAGAGGCACAAAGGGAGAGCTCACAGACCCTTCCTGTGGCATGCTGTGCTCTGCTGAACAGGACAGGGAGGCAGCTCCCTGGAGCTGGCTGGAAGGACCTCTGTCCASAGCTATGGCCTGGCTCTGCCCCCATGGCTCAGCTGGATCTTTGCTGTTTGATGGCACAGCAACGTTTTTTTACAGCTTTTATAAGCCTGTGAGGGAGGGTGGAGGGAAGAGAAGGACTGCAGATGGATTTGGGACGTTAGAAGGCACTGTAATGGGAGCTACTGCAGCTCCCACCCCACAGGGGTTGAAGGAGAAGGTTGGTGAGTAAGGGCCCTGGGGCATGAGGGTATTTTCATAGTGCTGCAAGTGTTTGACCTACTTGGAGCTTGGTGAGGTTGATACGAGTGCCAGGACACTGCTGTTCCAGGAATGCACTGACAGCTTACCTGTCCTTGGCCCAGAGAAATGGCAGAGAGCTTTTGTGTGAACTTCATTTCTTCAGCAAACTTGTAGAGGTCRGCAGCGGGGTCAGTGCCTGGGGACAGCACGAACACCAGGGGGGTGGTGGCAGTGGACTCCTTAAACACGACTGAGAGGTCAGTGGTCTGCAATTGAGAGTTGGTTGGAGTGGAGAGGCTGTGGTGGAACACACTTCAGCACCTCCTCAACCTTCCTGGCCTCCAGCTCTCCTCAAAGGCTCCAGTGTCCTCTTGGGTGCCAAGGCCAATGAGAATCACGTACAGCYCTCCTCTGGCTGCATTACAGTCAGGCCATGAAACACTTTCCCATCTGTATTCAAACTATTCCCTYGTACACCTGCAGTATCTGCCCCCTCCTGGTGTGGTTTAACTGGTGGGCATCGGAAGGCTATCCCTCATCTGAGACACAGGTATTTCCCCAGCTGTGGGAGGAACACTGTGGCTGTAGAGGGCCACCTCACTGCAACTGGTGGCCCATTTCTCAMAAGCCTGAGGCCTCCTGCTCCCTTCCTGTCCCCATCAGCACCTGCTCTTGGCTGGTTACCTGTGGCTCGATGAAGCGCTGGTCCAGGTTCCGCACCACRAAGTCCTGCATGGCGTTGGTGACCTTGTCCCCACGCAGACACCGCAGCACCAGCAGCTTCTGGAAGGCATCAAGCTCATCTTCCCACTTCCCAGGCAAAGGCTCTCTGCAAAGCAATTAGGTGCATTTTGGGGGAATGTGCCAGATCCCACACTCCATGAGAAATACTCAAGTTATCTGCAGCAGCCATTGGGGCTTCATAAGGGACGAGGACCTTCCAGTCCTTGGCTGAGGTTGTTGTCTGTAGCTCTGAACCCATCAACAAGCAAGCCAGAATTGCTTCCATTGGGGAAGCAGCAAATACTGCTGGGATAAGGCATTGGGATARGACTCTGCCTCGGGCAGTGGTCACCCCCTGAGGAAGCAAGGCAGTGCCTCATCATTTCCCTTGCATGGCACTGGCACTGTGGCTGTATCAGCTCCTCTTGCTCTCATGTCATGTGGGATGTCATGTGCAGTAGACCTAAGCTGACAAAGCAGGGGACACTTGCCTGTGAGGGCTCTGGCTGTCAAAAATGGTCCTGAACCCTTCAAGGCTGCCTGCAAAATCATTGTCAAAGCCAGAGAAATTCTTCAAGCTGCTCAAGGCCAGGATGTCTCCCCATGCTCTCTCGTTCAGCCAGGCTGGAGCTGGGTTTTCCTTCATCTCCTTTATGGCCCCTCCTGACAGCAGGTACCGCCACTCATCCTGGGAACAGGGTAGGATTTGGTCATGGATAACAGCCTACCCACCTGAGCCCAGGGCACAGGGTGCCATATCCAATTAAAATCCTGTAGTATCCTTCTGGCTGCTCTCATGCCAGGTGTGTGTGTCAAGGAGTAGCTGAGCTGGAGGGTCTGGTGAGAGCCACACAGTGACTGCTCAGCTGCCACTGTCTCCTAACCCCTGCTTGCTCCCTCTGAACTCATTAACCTTTGCAGCAGTGAGGCAGCAAACTGGCAAAAGCTGCAGGGGATTCAGGCAGCTCTGCATGTAGACACAGAGAATACTGTGAATAAAGCTGAATAAAGACAGAGGCTCTGTGTTTGTCCAGCAGGCTGCCAAGCCTGTCGCTAACCCCAGGGATCAAGGCTCCTTTCCCACCCAGCACACAGTTGTAGGGGCTGAACAGGCTGTGCCTGAGCTGCCCTGACGGGATCCCCTCAAGGACTGAGGTGATTTGCTCACCATATCAATCTTGCCCTCATTCATCAGGATCCGGGCGCTGACCAGGAAGGCAAACATGAGCTTGTGCTTCTCGAAGAGGCTGCGGCACACGTTGCAGTACAGGCTGAAGGTGATGTAGTTGTTGATGTTCTTCACCCGCTCCGTCAGCTCGTCTGGAAAAAAGGCAACARCCAGACAAGGATGGCAGGTGCCATGGGGGATGTGGAGGGTGCCCCCCATGTCACCTCTGGGCTCCTGGTCACAGAGGCACATCCACAGCCTGCCCGGGAAGGACAGATGCTGCTCTCACACAAGAGAGGAGAGGAGAGGAGAGGAGAGGAGAGGAGAGGAGAGGAGAGGAGAGGAGAGGAGAGGAGAGGAGAGGAGAGGAGAGGAGAGGAGAGGAGAGGAGAGGAGAGGGCTGCTCTGGGCAGGCACCTGCTTTCTCAGAGTTACGGATCCCCAGGAGGAAGATGTTGAGGAACCACTCGAGGGAATACTGGTACATGGGGTCCACGTTGGACAGGTCTGAGACACAGAAGTAGAGGATCTGTGAGCGGACAGCCACAGGCACATACTGCATGCGGGTGATATTGATGTCCTTCTCTGTCTGCTCTGCCACTGCCACCTTGGCCTGGAGGACAGAAGCAATGTCATGGTTCGTGGAGTGCTGGCAGGGGAGGCACAGCTGCAGGGGGGACAGCACCTTTCACTTCTGACCTGGATCTCTCCTGCCTTCAGCTTGGATGCCTCCAACACTTTGATGAGCTCCAAGTCATCTACAGGGTTTCCTTCAGAGGTGCTGAGCCGATAGAGGATCTGGTCTTCTATCACCTTTAGCTCCTGACGCATCTGGGCGTTGCTAACAATTAGCTGGTTTCTGTCTTCTTCTAAGTCAGGCCGCTCTGCAGCCACCACTTCTCCCAACAGCTGGTCCTCCAAGCCACTACAACAAAAGCCATGGAAGTGAGGATGGCAGGTGAGGGYGCAACATGCCCGAGGGGCTGATGACTGCAGAATGAGGCTGAGCAGCATGGGCAACTGATGGGGTAAAAGCAGGTACCTGGGTGAGAGGGTGAAGTTGATGAGGGTGAGCTTTGTGGAGACCTCAGGGCTGTAGTGAGGGTTGGGCAGCTTGGTGGTGATGTACATCTTGAAATCGTCGTGGTAGGGGATCACTGTATCCCCCAGCTTCAGCACGGTGCTGCCTTGCTGTTTGAAGGTCTGTACCAGAGAAGGACAAACACAGGAAGGCTGGGATGGCTCCCTCCTGTGAGGGAACGCATCCTGCTCTGCCCTGGGCTCTGCAGTCAGGACAGTCAGAAGGCTCTCAGGACAGAGGAGCTCCAAGCTTCCCTGTGGGACTAAAGGCCTGAAYGTGAAGACAGCAGCTGTGTTCCATGACCCTGCCTCCCAGGCAGAGCACCAGTGTGTGCAGGAGGCTGTCAGGGTGTTGGAGCCCTGGCCAAGGCATGGGACTCACCCATCCATGTGAGTTCTGCCTGCCCATGGAGACCTACGAACACACCCCACCCCATGGCACCCTGGCCAGCTGGGCCCTCACAGCTCAGCCAGGCACCCCCTGCCCCCCTTGGCAAGGGGAGACACCAGACCTCTTTCAGCAGGACAGGCTCCAGGACTGGATCCAGCTCCTCGCCAACATTCTCCAGCAGGAAGGGCTTCCCAAAGCTAATGGCGTTCTCCAGAGTGGAGAGGAAGTCCCGGTCATTCAGCTTGGCCACCTCCAGGCTGTTTTCTCTCTCCTGGAAGGCAGCAGGGGAGGGCAGGGTTTCTGTGTCGTCCTGCCACCTTCACAACCAGYTCTGGTGCACAGTACACCTCTCATTGGCCTGATTTAGCTCCCTGGGGCAGCAGAAATAATAGCTTTCCTTGCTCAGCTAGACTTTGGCCACTTTGGCAAGTTAATCCCACATCAGCAGGCACTAGAGACAGCTGAATGAGGCAGCAAAAAGGGGGGGAAATAGGGACCATCTCCTTCACAGAGCCATATCCCTCTGGAGCCCCACACTGCTAATTCAGGGCAGAGCCTACAAAGTGAGAGCAGGTGGGTGGGAAAAGCTCTCAGGGAGCAAAGCAGGAGCAGCTGCCTCAGCTTCCTGCCTGATCCTTCAAAAGGGCAGAAGAGGTGCTAGTCAGTGTTTTCAGCACTTTGGCAGTAGGGAATGCACTCAGCAGCCAGGTAATCCCACCCTAATCCCTCTGTGCTAGAAATCTGAAAACCATTATGGGAGATGCTGGTGTTGTTTTGTGAGGTGAAGCCTCCCAGAATGTTAGTGGACACCCATCAGAGTGTGAATGCAATTTGCTTGCTTATATGAGGGCTCTTCCTGCCCTGTGCTGCTTTCCCTGGGAAGGGAAATCCACCTGGGATGAATGTGGATGTGGAGACTGTCTGGTGCTGGTTGGGCTGGGCTGGYACAGCATGGGGCTTTACAGCTCTAGAGCCCAAAGCCTGAGGTTGCTCTGCACAGCTCCTGACAGAACGCTGTCCCCCCTGTCCTGGCAGATCTGGCTTTCCTCCCCACAGCTCTTACCAGATTCTTGATCCACTTGTTTGCTTGTCCTTGTGGGTCTATGTAGTGATTCCAGCGCAGGGAGAACCGGGTTATCACGCCATTCTCCACAGACAGGGCATCGTTGGGTAAACCAGCAATCTAACAGGGTAGAAAAGGTTRTTGGCACACCTGGTAGTGCACACGGGTGACCACAAGGAGAAGCCCTTGCTGCCCTGGCCCTGAGCGCTCCCAGTGGGTGGACAGGGCATGGTGGTGAAGGTACCTCTGCCAGCAGCCAAGYCCTGGGCTGGGGCTGTGCTGTGGGGTCAGGCTTGGGCAGGCTATGGCCAGAGCTTGGCTCTGGGCCTGGCATTGGTAAAGGACAAGCCTTACAGGTCAAGGCTGATGCTCTTTATACTGCTGCAGTAATTCCAGTTCTGCAGTGTGGCCATTATCCAGCTGCTTGGTGTGGGGGCCTGTCCTTTGGTCCAGGGGATCCTGGTGAGTGCTGAGCTGACAGTTTTGGACTTTACCTGAGGCCCCTTCTTCCTCAAGTATTGTTTGGTTTGGGTTTTTTTGCAACTTGCCTGCCAGGAGCGGATTTCCACGGGGTCTCCAAGGGTGCTGATGAGGCTTGCATCCTCGCTGTGGGGAATGTCATTGTTGGCCAGCTCCTCCATCCACTCCTTGGACAGTGCTGCACGGTAGTCTCCCTGCCACGAGAAACACCATCTCAGCCTTTCTTTAAGCTGTACCCAGTCTAGTGGGTATCTAAACCCTCCTGTTCCCATTCAAATGGGCCCTGTGCAGCCTCTTGCACAAGTGGACAGAGATCCTGGMGGGATCTTGCACCCTTGTGTCCTATTCCTTTCTCCCTGGCCAGGACAGCAGAGCTGCATGACCACTGCACACTTACTGTGAAAGGGCCCAGGTAGGCCACAAAGCCAGCTGCAACCAGCACATCCCCAGAGCTGTTGGTGATTTTGTCATCCAGGCTCTCCACAGTGTCCTGCCAGCGCACCTTCTCGTCAGCCAAGCTGTTGATGAGCTGTGGGATCAGATGCACATGTGAGAGTTGCTCTGAGGTCTAACCTTGTGTCCTGGACCTGCTGCTCTCTGGGTAATGCTGCAGGTGACCAGAGGWTGGGGTGATCCCTGACATATTCTAAATTCTGTTTGGTTTAAGCACTCAATCCTGGGATTCCTGGGCTGCTCTCAGATGTCCTGGAAGACCTGCTGTTAACTGAGGAAGCTGTGCACAGCAGGACAGCAGCTTTTTACATCAGTGCCYGGCTAGCTTAGCTTTCCAGTCCTGTTGAGCTGCTGGGATCAGGCCAGGCAGCTTCAGCCTAGGATTGTCATGAGCTGCAGGCACATGGATGTTTTCACCACTGTGCTGCTTGATCTGGAATTGAGTTGCCTCACATAAGCAGGCAGAAGCTAGCTCTGTCYCTTACCACATCAGCACGGGCCAGTCTCTCCAGACACTGCTCACACTTCCTCTCCAACTCCTCCTTATTGGCTTTGCAGGTCTCGTACTTGGCTTGCAGGGCAGCAATGCCATCTTCAACCTCCTTCAGGCGTTGCTTGGCTTCGTCAAGGACCAGCTGGGTGGCACGCAGGTCCTCCTCTGCCTCCCGCAAGGCTTGCTGGGGACATGCACAGGGAAACAGTGGGAATGTGGTCAGGCTCTTTCCCCAAAAGCCAGAGATCCTGAAGCAAGAGTTGGTTTTCCATAAAAGCTCTTGCTGAAAAGTGCTAGCTACTGATAGCTCAAGATCTCAGTCAATCCAATCTCTGGATGACGAAGGCATTACATCCTGACCTGCAGAATGTAGTGATTCCCAGCAGCTCCTGCAGGAGGGAGCTGCCAGTGCTGTGTTCCTGAACACCAAAGGTAACTGGGTCACAGTTTCTTACCCGCTTGGGCTCCACCACCTTGGCCACAAAGTGGTACTTGTGCATGGCACGCACCCACTGGCAGATGGAGGTGCAGGCTTTGGACACCTTGGCAATGGCAGCYGGCTGGAACTCGTCATTGTCAATGTAGGGCTGGATGGCCTTGATCACACTGTCTGGAATGTTGTCCTGCAAGGAACAGTGGGAGAGGAGGAGACTCTCCTCAGTCAGATCTCTAGCATGCTCATCACTGATCTCCTAAGGGTTTCCCCCGGAGGCAGCAGCACCCCAGGACCTGACAGGATAGTCAAGGCATCATGCTGGAGCAAGAGGAATCAAATGACTGCATGTTGAGGTCTGGGAGACACATCTGTGGGATTGGGTAAACCCCTTCCCACAGCACTTCTATCTAGCTCCTTCCCACAAAAGAGCAGGGGGACAGAATGTGAAGACTTGTGTGTCTGGGTCCCTTTGCCCAAGGCAATGAAGTGCACCCAACTCACATGAGGGCTTCCAGGCCAAATACACCTTCATCCTTGGTCATGCTGAAGGRTGTTGCCCACAAGGAGCTCAGTTTGTTACTGCTGTGAGAAGATGTGTGTGAGGCAATACCTGATCCCAGCCACAGCTTCCTTCTGCCACTGCTTACCTTATCATAATCATACAGGCTGTTCAGGAACTGCACTGGGTCCTGGAGAAGGGCCCTGCCTGGCTCCCAGTAATCATCCACCTTGGTGCCTATCTTTTCTCCTGCCACCTTTTTGGGCTTTTTTCCATGCATAATGCAGACAGCTTCAATCACAATCTTCACACCAGGGGGAGGCCGCTGCAGGGCTCGTACCTGTAAAACCCAAATGARAAACAGAGGGTTAACCTGATTCTCTGGGAGATGGGGTGCTCATCCCTCCCTCAGCTGGACCAGAGGCAGGACACTTAGAGGCAGGAAGGACAGAGGCATTTGAAGGGAAAGCTGGTTATCAGAAAGGGCATGGAGCAAACTAAACATAGGCTGAAAAAGCCTGCCCTGCTACTCTAATAGGTGTGTCCCTATGGGCTGAATATGTCTTGGCAAAGGAGATAAATCTGTATGGCCCTAGGGAGAAGGCTGTATGGAAATGGGACACAGGCAGGCTTTCTCCCTTGTTCTGTGGGCTCCCATTTGTCTTGTACCCCACCACAGCAATGAGCTGGTCTTCAGCACTTGTGGAGGACTGCTTGAGTCTCTCCTCCAGCAGGCACCYAGCAGTGCTGCTGCAGCACCCTTGGGATGACTGTGGGTGTCAGGACCTCTGAGGATGACTCCTGCTTTTTCCCTTCTAGTGCTGACCATCCTTGCCATGTTCAGCTGGAGGTATTCCCAGGCCTTCCCACTGGACACTGTCAACAGAGCAGCAGACTTTATGGCAAAGCTGAGGCTGATCTACCCCCASGCAGACACCCTCTGTGAGAAGGACTTTGAGTGGCTCTTTGACTGCCCTGAGACAAAGCAGTTCCTCGAGTGGTTCTGCAGCATGGTGGGGGAGGAGAATGTGCTGAGCCCAGCTGAGGTGGAGGCCTATGAGGCCCTGCTGGCTGCAGGCAAACCCATCCTGGAAGGTGATGCCTTGGAGGAGGCCCTGCTGATGTGCTGCCAGGTCCTGCAGCTCCCAAGCTCCATAGTGGATGAGGGGCCCTCTCAAGAGGCCCTGCAGCAGGAGCTTCAGGAGCTGAAGCACCACCATGACTGCCAGCTCTGGAGGTACAGGAAGCTGTTGGCTTGGACAAACAAGCTGCAGCAGGAGCAGAAGTATTTGGAGGAGGAGGACAAAGTGGTGAAGCAGGAGTTGAGAGCGGCTCATACGGACTTGGAAGCAAAGATTGACAAAACCAGAGCTGTCTTGAGCCAGGTCAGCGAGGCTGCAAAGCAGGYGTCAGAGTGTCCTGAGAACATGGGGATGGACCAGCTGCCAACACTGCTGTGCCAGATGGATCTTGCTCCTTACCTGGAGCAAGAACAACAGGCCACTGATGCATTTGAGAGCTTCATCCAGCAGGTCCTACCAGAGAGTTTTCAGGCTCCAGATGTTTGGGAAGCAAGGGCACAGGGAGAGAGCAGCCTGAAGGAAGGTCTGGAGGCTGAGACACAAATGGACTCTTACTGTGAAATACCAGAAGAAAGAAGAGGAGCTCCTTATCAAGAATGCACAAAACCACTGTGTGTGGGGGCACCAGCAAGCTGGGGAAAATTGGTCCAAGGCTCAAAGCTCCTAGTAGAGGGAGAGAATGAGAAAGACATGTTGAGCATGGAGAGTGAGGAGAGACMTGGCAGCCAGGAAGCCACAGAGAGAAGGGACACCAAGAAAACATCAACACCAAAAAATCTTGGGACTGATGAAGATGAGCTGCTGGAGGACCAAGACAGCTTCTGGAAGGAGCTGAGCCAAATAGAGACAGCTCATATCTGTGCCAGGAGAGAGGTTATAGTTACAGCAGCAAAAGTGGAAGGTGCCYGTGCTGCGCTGGAGTGGGCCCAGAGGACTCTGGAAGCTCTTGGGAATAACCAGGTAAGGCCAGTGCCCCCATTCCTGCACCATGCTCTGYGGCAGGGTCTGCCTGTGCCTCCTGCTGACGAGCTGGGAGGGGTGGCAGGGCAGGCAGCGCAGTGTCACCGGGCTGTGTGTTTGTGTCCCCTGCCCAGCAGGCCGTGCAGGCCGAGCTGCAGAGCCAGGCTGCCGTGCTGCCCGGGCAGCTCCGCGCCCTGCGCTCCGACGTCGCGCACGCGCTGGCACAGCAGCTGCCGGCCCTGCTGTGGGCAGAGGCACGCTGCCTCTGCCTGCCCATCCTGCACAGGCRCCTCAGCCTGCAAGTGGCCCGGCTCCAGGACACTGCCAGGAGGCAGGAGGAGGTGRCTGCGTGGCTGTTGAGGCAGCACAGCCGCCTGGACCTGCTGGATCTGCAGCTGAAACGGGAGAGAAAGGAGCTGGAGCACAAGGCTGCTTGGCTGGAGAAGATCGAAACCATCATGAGGGAATCCCAGACCAGGCTGCCGAAGCAGCAGATTGACTTTGGAGGTGCCAGGCCCTCCCAGAAGGGTCATCCACACAAATGGATAGACCCCAAAGACCTCACTGCTGTACGGTAAGGGCCTGGGGRGTCTGAGCTTGAAGAACAAACTGGGTGTGGGGACAGTGGCATGGGAATGGCTAAGACAGGCAGCAGACCCAAGCTACCAGATAGACTAGCAGTGTGCTCTTCTGCTGGTGCAGAGCCACTGTGACTCCATGGTGGTGTGAAATGCCCCAGATCTGCTTCTTTCTGGCCGGCTTGGACTGATGAAGCAAAGTATGGGCTTGGAGAATGGAATGAGTACAGAGAACAGAAGTTTTTTCTAGAATGTTAAGGTAGAGAGTGTAGAGGCAAGTCCTCAGTCATGGAGAAGGAGAGCTGTGCCACAAGAAACCACAGGCTGCTTAGAGCAAGATCTTTCTCTGACTAGGTGTCCTGCTTTGACTGGGTCTTCTCAGTCTTCCCCACACGGTTTTGGAGTAGCTGGTGCTGGTGTCTGCCAAAAAGAAATCACACACTGGCYCTTGAGCCAGCTGCTCCTTTATGGAGCTCTTCCCAGAGCTCTGTGACATGGGATGCTCACCAGGAGTGGCTGTCTTATTACTGACACACATCAGCTTGCATCCCAGTCTTACAGTGCACAATAACCTCAGGGCCCTGTTCCTGCTCAGTACTGGTGCTGCACTCACAGCTCTGGCTGGCTGTCCCCTCTCACAGGCTCTGGGACATGCTGATGGGGAAGGATCAGAAGAAGCAGGGGCCCTTCCGCAGCTATGCAGCCTTGGCAGCCAAGTGCTCCCAGCTGGTTCAGGACAAGAGGGCACTGGAAGCCCAGCTGGAAGCTCCTGTGCCCCAGGTGTCTGCCCTGGAGTCCTCCATGGAARTGCTCTATCACCAGCTGTATGGCAGCTCCAACCAGCTGCAGCTCTCCTCGCCGGTAAGGCAGCACTGCCCCTTCCCTGGGCCTTGCTGGGTGGCAGGGCCAGCACTGAGGGCCCCCTGCCATCCTCCCTGAGTGCAGGGGGGACACCTGGCTGCCTCTCAGCCACAGAGGGAGGGGAGCTGGGCCTGATCCTTGCCTTGTCTCAAAAACATCCAGTGAGGCAGTGTCTGGCTATGGGACAAAGGTGATTCTCACTGTGATTGGGGTGCCTTAGCTAAGGTGTCTCAGTAAGCCACCTCTGTCCTTGGACTGRGAGGGTTTAGAGGCCAGAGCTGAGTGGGTAGTTTGTTTATGGGGGGCTGAGCTAATCCACAGGTATTAGGAAAATCCCCTTATTTCTCCATGTTCACATGAGTTTGGGCTCCGTCCCTTAGGAGATCTCTGAGCTGATGGAGCAATTGATCGTCATGGAGGATGACCTCTACCAAAAGCTGGCAGAACTCCTGAGTGACTTGGAGGTGAAGCACAGGTCTCTGGAGAACCCCATCCTGCAGGCAAAGCGCAGCCTTTATGTGCATTTTTACTGCAATGAGGACAGGCTGAGGCAGGAGGTGGAGGAGCTGGAGAAGCAGGCATCAGCCTCCTCCAAGGGAGCCCTGAGGGAGCTGCCCCATGGAAAGGAGTAGGTCTAAGGGATCCTTGCTCCCTGCCACAGTAGTGGTGTCCTCTTTTGGTTGGGCTGGGTCCCTATTTCTGGACGGGGAGAGAACTCTGGTGGTCTCTGCTCTGGTGTCATGACCTGGCAGCTGGATCTAAAAGAAACTAGAAGATTAATCCTTAAGTACAGAGTTTCTGGGGGCTGGTTTAGATGATGYGTAAGAAATTGATGCATCTTGTGGCATTGGAAGCCTTGGACAGACAAGACCCTTCTTGTGCCAGCTCTACAAGAGGATGGGTGCTGGGGGCAAGTGGACCAACACTGTCTGTGTCTTTCCCCACTTTCTGAGGAAAGGGGCTTTTGTGTGTTTTTKGGAGAATAAAAAGGTCTGTTACTCACAACTGCAGAGCAATAAGCCTGTCCCTGTGTGGTGAAATCTGTACTTATTGAGTGTGCTGTCTTGGCTGTGATGCTTGAAAGTTCAGAATCACCTTTCTTTCTCTCACTAGCCTATTTCAGGCCAGTATTCCTTGAATTCAGCCTGCTGCCTCTCCTCTGCCTGTGGTGGATCCCTCTCCAAAGAGCCTGCAGGTTCAGGGTGCTGCCAGCTCTGTCCCTTTGTTGCAGTCAGTACTTGGGGTTGCTTGGTGGTACCTAGCCCTGTGGACAGGCATGTGGGGTGAGTCCTCCTCCACAGCCTCTCCAGGACATGCTAGAAACACCCAGGGGCCACTCACTGCCTTTCTGCCCTTCAATTTGCATCTGAAGGAGGGAGGGTGAGGGGCTGCATGGGCAGCTGYCCAGGGTGAGCACAGGGGGATGGATGGATGGAGACAAAGGCTGGGGATGTTGCAAGCCTATTGAAAGGGAATTGCTGCAAAGGAGATGCTGTCCTTGAGCAGACCCAGCTCTGCCACCCTCTCCCTTGACACAGTTACCTCTGTAACATCATTTCTGTTGAGGTTCTTCAGGCTGGCAAGAGCAGCATCCAGGGCTGGGAGGGCTTCAGCCAAGTCCTTCTGAGCATCATCTGCAATGGCTTGGGCTGTCTGAGCTTTCTCATTGGCCTTTGCCTCCTCAGCCTGCACAGCACTTCTTGTCTTTTCAGCCACAGCTGTGTCCACCTGCAACAGAGACAGCCTCAGGAGCATGCTGGAGGCAGAGCTTGGCTTGGCACTGCTAGGAAAGGATCACAGCTGTCCTGGCAGCTTGTGTGTCTTCTTCCAGCAGACCTCAGGGACCTGACTGCTGCAGGGGATGCCCTTCCTGCACCATACTGGGAGAAGGTTTTTGTCAGCCTGTATAAACCATCCACAAGCTCYAGCTCTGGCTGTGCCTGAAGTGATGTTAGTCTGGCAGGAATTAGCTGCTCTGCCCATTTTCCTATTGCCACAAGKAGAGGATGCATAGGGTTGCAAATTTGTAGGGAGATGGAGGAATAGGAAGATCTGCTTAGGGGTTTATTTCTAAAACTGCCAYTTCTGCATACCCCAAAGGTTAAAACACCACCAGGAGGCACGATGTGGAATGGAGCCAAATCTYAATCTGCTGTGTGGGAATTTAGGTGATTGCAGAGTCTTTCCACTCTGCATGCAGAGCTGTATTATGTTAGTGTCCCTGTTCACTGTCCCAGTGTGGCCACCCCACAGCAGGAGACAGGCAGGCAGGAACACAAGGAGAGAAGGCWGTGACAGCCAACACAGAACAGTTCCCTCTTCTGAAGTGGCATGAGTGGCTGTGTGATTGTCCTTGAGGTCTGGGGGGCAGGCTGCAGCTGGGGCAGCTCCGTGGGGATGGGATGTGGAGGAATGATCCTGTTCAACTACGAGCCTGGCTTAGAGCTGYTCAGGCCACCTCAGGATTGTGTTAGCGTTGCTAGACTGTGCTTGCAAGGGCCTGGGAGCTCTGCTGACCRACCCTGGGTGGTGCTTTCAGACAGGAGCACGGGAGCCATTGCCTCTGCAACAGCTGGTGCTCACCTGCAGCAGAGCAGGACCCCAGCAGGAGGCAGTTCGTGCTGTYGCTGCAGCTCTGCACAAATATCTGCCGTGCCAATCTGAGGCGTTTTTACTTCTGATCAAGCAGGATTCTGCACAATCCCTGCCAGGCCCCTCCAGCCTGTGTGCAGTCAGCWAGTGCAGGGCTGCCTGCAGCAGTACCTTTATCTGTTCGATGGTTGCCTCGGTGTCCTTGGCTGCCTGTGCCAGGAGAGGGCGGGAGGACTCCAGCTCCTCCTGCATCTTCGCTACATCCTCTGCTGTTCGCAGGAGCTGTGGGAGCAAAGCAGAGCTCAGAGCAGGGGCAGCAGCCACGGAAAGCCCTAGGAAAGGGCCCTGCTGCTCTGGAGGGCGCTCCCTGCCAGGTGTTGGGCTGTGCAAAGCACACCTCTTGCCCTGGCTCCTGCTTAAGCAAAAATCTGRTACTGTGGTGTGCTTATAACCAGCATTGCCTAATGTTACCTGCACATGTTAGGCATTGCTTCATAAAGCTCGTGGCAATGAGGCAGCAGAACAATGTTTCTGTTAGAGGGCTTTCAATTACAAGGTTAATAAGGAACATCCTGAGAGCTGAGCTACACAGAGGTCTGTGGTCCCCAAAGTCTAGGGATCACTRTTCTTTAGAGCTGTTACAGACTCAGACCTTCAGAAAGCCTGGCCCTGGCAGAAACTATAGCTCTCCCTTGCTTTAGCCTGAGCTTTTTCCTGTTACACAGGACATCTCACTGCATCTCTGCAGCTGTAAATACACTGCTCAGAGGGTGTAAGGGGTGGCCCCAAAACCTTCCTGGCTATGAGGGACAAACCTTGTCTAGGCCACTTTGCATCCTGTTCTTGGCTGTCTTCAGTTCCTGTTGCTTCTTTCCAATGAGGGAACTGAAGATGCTGAGGAACTCCAGGTAGCTTTTGGGAGTGATATARTTGTGTCTGCCCAATTCTGCTAGGAACAACTGGCACTTCTTTGCCACACTCTGGTGGATTGCTACACAYACTTGAATCTACAAGGAGAAAGGAAACAAAGGAAAGAAACATTCACTACTGAACATGTGAAAGGCAAATCTATGTGATGCCCAGAGAGAGCAAAAGGGGCTTATGAAGAACCAAACCATACAGTCACAGCAGAGATCATGTGTGTGGGGGGGCTTTAGTGCCACAGAGGGCTGACAAATGGCCAAGCCTGTTTCAAGACATACAAAAGCYATGCTGCTCTGCATTTGAATGATCCTGCCATGGAACATTTATGCTGCAGGGTAGGACTGTTCTGAAGGTGCCCTGCATCTGTTGCCTTGGTGTATGCAGAGACACAGCACACTGAACTCCTGGGAGCAGAGTATTCTCGTGTGKGGCACGTACCATCCCGCTGGTATCCTCATTGCCGCTGCCAAGGAGTGGGAGCTCGTTCAGGAAGGAGGAGGCCACRCTCTGCAGGGCTTCAGCAGGCCACTCACTGAACCAGTCAATGGTGCAGCAGTTCACCAGGGAGGGGAACTGCCTCAAGCGTGCACGGAACACTTCTCCGATGGGGCTGAGGGCAAGGCGTGCAGAGAAGATGTGTTACAGCTGGTTCTACATACAGGACAAAAGATCTTTCCTTCCCTGATACTTTGTGGAGCAAGAGGGACAGAAAYACACCCAGGGARGGAGGGAAAAGGGGAATGACAGTTSAGGCAGTGAGCTGYGTGCCCAAARGTGCRTGTYTGAGCTCATTCCTTGGCTGGAAGTATTAAGATGGTAGTAGGGTGATGTTTTATGGGTGCCTCTCTAGAGACAAACTTAAGGAATAAAAAAATAAATGTGTTCTGAAGTTTATTTCAAGCAGGTGCGTGCAGAGATCACATCACCGAACCATAACCATGGTCCTGCTTTTTCTACCTGTTCTTGCACTGAGAATGCCCTGTACCTTCTGGTATCCCTCCTGCAAGGGAGCAAGCTGGTTATGGACTATGCATTGGATTAATGAGTAAACATGGTGCAACTGAGCCCCAAATTCAAGCAAGGTATGTCTGTAACAAATGGCTCAATGGTGCAGAGAGGAGGAGGTACTGTGTATTTCATCTGAATGACACATAATCATACTCTTGAAAAATTCAAACTTTGTCTTGAGACCAGAAAAGTGTAAAAAAAAATTCTAGTCCTAGGGGAAGGTATTATGCAAACCATACTCCTATTCTTCCTCCTTCTCCAAAGGCTGGGGCTTGGAAATAAAGATCCCATTACACARTGATGAAAGGCAAAGGATAAGGAGCAAATAATTAGCATTCAAAGCACGGAGGTGTAGGCCTGAAGTGTACCTCATGCACAGGACCATGTGGATATTGCTGCGGACCCGGGCTACGTATGCAGCCATCAAATTGGCTTTGGTGGGCTGCTGGCCCAGGTCTCGAACAATGGGCTTCATTGCTGTCATGATCTGGTCTTGCTCCTCAGGACTGTAAATGTTGGGAATGTCACCAGAGTTGAGCAAGTTATTGATATCTTCCAGGAAGGATTCACTTTTAATCTAAGTAGATGGTAAAAAAAAAAAAAAAAAAAGGCAGTTTCTTAAGTCAGAAGACACTCATGTCTCACATGCCATGGAGATAATTTCTGCATAAATACAGCCCTCAGCCTCAGTTATAAGAAACAATTTTTGTGATGATTTGGCTCCAGAAAGGTACACCCTGATTCTTGTCCAGCACTTCCAATTAAACAGCCATGTTTCAGCCATTTCAGGGGTGGAAGGGTGTGTTTGAGAACAAACATCCTTCTGCCCATTCCCTGTCTCCTTACAGACAAATTGAGCTCRGGCTCTTTTTCCCTTCCTCTGCAGCCAGACCCCAGACACCTTGGTTGCTMTAGGTCTTCGTTCTTCCAGCACAGAACACTTCATTATTAGAATAAAGCTTATCAATGTGGGAGACAGAGTAATTGTAGGGATGTGTCACAGGCTGTGGGACGATCTCCCTCCAGTGCTACATTCACCTCTCCACCTTTGCTACATCAGAAATACACAGCATCCATCTCCTTGACTAAATGCATCCTCCTGGGCCCCTTTGCTCCCACATATGCTTCTCACTGCAGGGAAAAGGCTGCAAGAACAAGTAGCATTTGACTGATGCTCATCTCACTGCTTAGGGCTCTGCCACAAGGGAATGGTTCCTATGATAATGAAGGCAGTAAAAAAGCCTATGGGAAACATAACTGTGATTCCAGAAGTGGAAATTGGCCTACTCATTAGCAAGTTACAGTTTATAGCCAGCATTATCCTGTAGAACCAGCAGGTGTAATGTCCTAAATCTACTCTCTTTTTGAAAAGGGAAAGAATCATGTTACTTAGGACTTCCAATRTCAGTGGCCAGTAGTGCTTAGTTTCAGACAGCTGAAATCTATGTACCCACCAAACCATTGGATGGAGCTGAAAGAAGCTTCCTTGAGCAAGAGATGAATCCACCCACTCACACACAGCTCTACAGACCCTCTAGCAATAAATGCACCACCTCTAGTTTCCCTGGGACTATTTTATAAGATGATGAATATGGGCTACTGAAGAAATACAAGTTGTGTCTGGTTTCGTCAAGTTCCTTAATACCCTGTAGGGGAATTAATTGAGCTTAGAGATGTGTTTCTGACTCTTTTTGAGATGGAATCCACCATGCCAATAGTCCTGTACCTGTGTGTCTACAAAGAGGAAGGTCTTGGGTAGACTTTGAAGGCCTGCCTTCATCATGATCTTCCTCACATCCTCTCGCCATTCGGCCATGCCATAATTTTTGGACAGTTCAATCTGGAAACATTCATTATCTGCCCTAATGGAAAAAGAAGCCTGTGGAGTTACATCAAATTAAAACATTCTCTTCTGTCAATTCCAGCATGTCTKGTGGACTCAGGGTGAAAGGACTCAAGCAAGTTATTCTCCTACAGTGAGTCCAGAGCATACGCTTGTCCTTGTGCACCAAGGACAGCCACCAACCCAGGAGCATGTTTTACACAAAGCAGAGATACCTGAGCTAGCCAGAAACCCAGTGCAGATGTGCATGTTAACTGAGCCCTAGCTCTTGACTCATTTGAGGAGTCAGCAGCCAGAAGAACATGTAACTGGCAGTGGGAAGGGCAGAAAAAGAGATTCTCTGAAGGCAGCCCCAGTGGAGCTGCTCCCCATTCCATGCATAGGTGGGAGTGCATTACTTACATGTGAGATGCCAGTCTGGTGAGAGACTGTCTCCCACTTCCCCCAACCCCCAGGAGAAGGGCATTCCCCGGAGCCTGCCGCAGGATCCGGCTGATGCGGCAGATGTGCTGAATGGCATCCATGAACAGCACCAGCTTCAGCTCTGGGTTGTGGCTCTGATTGTACTCCTCCAGGTAGTCCTCAATCACCACCCTCAGCTGTGGGCAGAAACACTCAGTTGTGGCTACCAGATAAAAGCAATTGTGTGTGTGTGGGGGGGGTTCTGTCTGCTGGCACAGCCAGGAGTAGGGAAGGGCAGAGCCTGGGGCTTAACAGAGTCTGGGAGCAGCTCTCCTCTGGACTCCTAAGGAGCTGCCATTGGATGGGCTGAATTTAGTTAGTAGTGGTGGCAGCAGCTGCTCAATGGTGACCTTAAACTAACTCAGGCAAGTGACTACAGTCTGCTGTTCCCAACTGTGCTGTTTGCCTTGACAAACAGCAGGGTGTAGTTCAATATAAAAGAGCTTAAGGCTGCCTGATCCATACTGCTCCAGGGCCTCCCTCTGAGTTAGTTTCCTCGCTCTATAGCTGACCACTGCCTGCTGGTGAATCCTGGTTAGGATTCTGGCTGGAAAGCCAGGTGCTGGGGAAGAAAACAACACTGGCTGTAGATGAGTAGAGGAGCACACTCCTCTCCCAGTCCAACCATCACATGGAACAGCTGCAGGAGCAGTTTCTCTTGCCCTTCCCAGGGCTCCCCTCAACAGCACCCTCAGGCCAGAGATGGAGATGAAGCATGAAGACATCTGGGATTGTATCCTACCCCCTTCAGCAATCTCACTGTGAAGCTGGGAAAGTAACACCAGCTGGAATTCATACAGTGCTGACATCCCCGCCTAGATGCCAAAGTCCCGTGTGCATCAGTGGGGACTGTGCAGCTGCCTCTATGTCTGGCTGTCCCAGCTGCACTCACCTCAGTGGGGGACAGGCCTACCTACTTTGCAAAAGGGGTAGGAAAGCACAGTTAATTACAAGCCCTTGTCACACAGCTATCACAAGAGGAGAGACAACAGAATAATCATCTGTTTCTGATAATGAGTGCAAAACGCACCACTCATTGCCTTTGCTTAATTACCACTATCCAAGTACTCCCAGTATCTTCTCCAACAGGGAGTCTGGCAGTAACATTAATTACTTGTAAAGGTCAATTGTGAAGTCTTTAATGGCTAAAGTAGTATTGTTTGGGGGTAATGTGCCATTTCTTTCCAGCAAATTTCACTCTTCAGTCCCAAGTGTGACTCATTTGGGAGATTTGGCATAGCAGGCTGCCTCCAGGATTGCAATGCAGAGACAGCTTGTTCCACCTCAACTGCCCATCACAACTAATACAGCCACTATTCATATATGTGGTAGGATTCCACAGGAGACCCCTGGGATGGTTTTTAGTTTCAGACACCTCTAATTAAAGCACCACTATTGTTACTATTACTGTTTTCCTTTGTTTGTGGAAGACTGGGAAGATGTGAACGTAGCTCCCAACGCGATTCCCAGGGTCCTTACCTTATCCTGGCTCTCTATTGCTTGGTACACTTTGACATTGGCACCTGGCTCCATGAAGTCTCCAAACAGAACTGGCTGGGTGGGAATGACCTCCTCAAAAGTGGTGCCAAACTCCACCATCTTCTCTGTCATTAGGTTGTCAAACCAGGTCCGGTCCTCGTCACTGACCAAGCGGTCACGGAAGACCCGGCAGCTCTCGTGGTACCACAGTCTCAGCAGGTGCTCTTTGCTCTGGTAGGAAACCCCAGCAAAACAGCCCCCGTGAGAGAAGCAGAGAAGTGTTATGAGCATTGCTGTCAGCAAAGCTGGTTCCTGCCCAGCATGTGGCCAGCTCCACTTCCATTACAAGGCAACTGGAGCGGAGAAAGAACTGGGCGGAGGAAGCTGCTTCCCTTCTCCTCTCAAAAACAACTCTTGTCAAAACAGCTGCTTTGCAGAGAGCTCATTACAGCATTAGTTTATCTCCCTCTATTTGTCCATATGTTGGGCTTTTTTTGAGAGATTTAAATTTTATGTTCTTTGTTCTAATCTTTCACCAGTTTGATTTAATTTGTATGGTTTTCTTGTATGTTTTTTGAAAGACCTTTTTATTTGGCCACAATAACCCCCTGCAACATTACTGGCTGCGGATGGTGTGGCTGGACAGCGCCCAGGCAGAAAGGGATGTGGGGGTCTTGGTCAACAGCTGACTGAACATGAGCCAGCAGAGTGCCCTGGTGGCCAAGAAGGCCAATGGCTCCTGGCCTGGATCAGGAATGGTGTGGCCAGCAGGAGCAGGGAGCTCATTCTGCCCCTGTACTCAGCACTGAGGCCACACCTCGAGTGCTGTGTCCAGCTCTGGCCCCTCACTTTGGGAAGGACGTTGAGACGCYTGAGCACGTCCAGAGGAGGCAACGAGGCTGGAGAGGGGCTGGGAACACAAAYCCTGTGAGGAACCACTGAGGGAGCTGGGGGTGCTCAGCCTGGAGAAGAGGAGACTCAGGGGTGACCTTATGACTCTCTACAACTCCCTGAAACGTGGCTGTAGTCAGGTGGGGTTGGTCTCTTTCTCCAGGCAGCACTGACAAAATCAGAGGACACAGCTGTGCCAAGGGAAATATAGGTTGGATATTAGGAAAAATTTTTTACAGAAGGAGTGATAAAGTACTGGAATGGTTTGCCCAGGAAGGTGGTGGAGTCCCCATCCCCGGATGTGTTTAAAAAAGTTGGATGTGGCACTGAGTGCCATGGTTTAGTTGAGGTGTTGGGGCAGGGGTTGGAYTTGATGACCTTAAAGGTCTCTTCCAACCTAGTAGTTCTGTGATTTCTGGTCCTGCCCTGGGTGGCAGGGCTGTGCTGATGGGAGGACTCACCTCGACCTTGCCAGGCTCAGCCATGAGCATGCCCTGGAACACCTTAGAGAGGTCTCTCAGGTTGAAGGTGTAATGTGACTTTGCTGGTGTGGGCAGCAGCTGGGATGTGATGGTCATATACACGGAGATCGTGGCATCGACTAAGGGCTCATTCAAGTCCTTCACTGCATCTGCTCCCGCTGCAGAGACAGAAGTAGTCAGAGAGGATGTCAAGATGGTMATTCTGGGCTGAGAAGGTCCCTGCAGTGCAGGAAGGTGGCACCAAGTGGCAGAGGTGCTGGCTAGCACCTGGGCAGGAACACACTTTTTTCTGCTTTTTTTCTGAGAGACAGTGAGGGACCTGTACAAGCACCTGCTCACTGCAGTGCACAGCTGCCAATGGGTTTATCAACTAATGTGAACCAGATTTGGGGGTGGAATAACACTTCACAGCCATTCTGTGGTGTGAAGACTTCATGCCCCCCAGGAACAGAGGAGGCACTGCCAGACAGGTAATTGATGCCTACCTGAAATATTCCAGACAGGTTTTCCTTCTCCTTCCTTGCACTCCCACAGTGAAATCTCAGCTACTTTTAAGCTAGAAGGTGTGAGTGCCCTCTTAGCTAAACCCCCTRCAATTCATTATGCTCAGCAAATGCAAAGCCACCGAGGAATAATTTCTTATGCAATAGTCTGGCAAGATTTAAACACAGCTGCCAGTTTTAGAGCATAATTATTTTTTTCTCCCAATGAAGTTTATTACAAACACTCCTGGAGAAGTAGAGCCCTGTGACACCCCAGCATTTTGCACTTTTCTGCATGTTTTCAAAAATCCTTTAATTTGTTTCTAAATCACAGCTACGTGTTTCAGTGTGCCCCTGAGATCACAGTCAGGTACTGGTGCTTCTGAATATTGCAAGCACTCAGAGAGCTCTGCTTTGCTTTGCCCATAGCTGACTATTCTCACTCCTTTCTACTGGCAGATTTGCAGATGAGGGCAGATTTGCAAAGATGATCCTCAATTCCCACCCTGTCAAGTCTAAGAGGACTCATTTCACTCCAAATGAACCCTTTTTTCATGGTGGCTGTAGCACTATGCTCGATCCACCCTGCTCAGCTGTCCACAGGCTGCAGCAGATGGAGAGTAACAGAAGGCTCTGCTTCCACAGAAGGCTGTTGTCTGGACAAGTGTCTGTCTGCTGAATGCACAGGTAAGCTGTGCCATGCTGTGCTCACCAGCTCGTTCTGTTCACAGTCTCTCTCATCTTTCTGCTCTTACTTACGCACTGGATTTCTGTAACTTTTTTCTCCTAGGAATCCATCTAAAAAAAGATCAAAAAAAATTKAGTTCCAGCTTTACCTGCTGAGGTTAAGAATATCTGCATCACCCATCACAAACAAAATCCTCTTTGAATGGCCCAGGCTATATGATAACATATTGAAACTGTGAAAGGCAAAGCTGAAGTTTGCTGATTTGCACCAGCAGAGTTTGGCCATGAGACTAAATAGGGTATGAACTCACTGTTTGCTAAGCCTCATAAAACACTTTCCCTAAAGCATCTTTGAGTGACTACTGCAAGGTCCAGCTTTCAACCCTTTGATCAGATCATCAATATTAATTGCTCCCCTTCCAAACTCCATTGTCATCAAGGTGACTTTCAACATGAGGAGAAGGTGGCAGTTTTCTSCAGGACTTACCCATCCAGCTGCCAAGGATAGTGGAGAAGATCTTCCTCTTGCTGCTTTCATCCATCTCGGTGAAGGAGAGGTAGTTGAAATGGCGAGTGAGGCGTGGAGTGACAGGATTCCTTCCCCCTCCAGGAGGTCCCATGGCACAGACAAAATTAATATCTACCAGCTTCTTAAAAGTACCTTTGAGAGTGCAAAATCAGGAATGAGTGCTGAGTTGTAGCTAAAATGCCTCACCACAGATCTCCAGGGCAGGTACACCTATCTAACAGGCCAAGTGTTGCCAAGAGCTCTGGCCAGGGATCTGGGTCATACCGATCTGTTTGCGGTCGTACCAGCCGCGGTGGTCCATCCACTGCCGCAGCAGCTCGATGGGAGGCTGAGCTCCATACTGCTCCAGCATGGGCATGTTCAAGTCATCGATAAAAAATATGAAATACCGACCAACTGGAGGCCCAAACACTCCCTTCCGCCTGCAAGGACAGAACCCGCGTCAGGACACAGGAAAGGTACTTCTAACTTGATTCAAATGCATGTTTTTTTTCTCTAGATGCTTTCTGAGTCAACAGTTTCAGCTATTTTTTACACTTGATACACTCCTTTGTAAGGGCCTTTGCACCGAAAAGATCTGGAGCAATGTTYGAGGCACTGGCTTCTCTCCAAGTGAAATTTTGTCTAGTTATGCTCAATGCCAAGGAGTAAATGAGTGCAAATAAAAGCAAAGCTTGAGCCCATGAATCTGTTGAAAACTTCAAACCAGTGGCTGACCAGGCAGGTGAAATGGAAGCTGTTTACTGTGGGGAGTGGGATTGCGGGTGGGCAGCCACATTTTCTCCCTTCATCACTTTCTGTAAAGATCCCACACCAGGGTTTGCAAACACCTGTGCTGTGAAATGTAGTATTTCTGGAATAACTAGAATTGGAGCAACTTTTACCGACCCTCACTAATGCTTCTCACTTTCTTGCCATTATAACAAGCTATTATTGGCTCTCACAAATCCAGCTCAGATGTGCTGTGTGTCCTACATGTTATCCACAGCTACACATTCTCAGGGCCCCTTCAGGTCTTGGGGTGAAACTAAAGAGCCAAGGTGCTAGAAACACTGAGCTCAGGCACACTGCCTTTGCACACACAAAAAGGAATCTTGCCTCTTATCCAGTTTGCTGTCGATGAGATCCTGGGTTTGGTTAGAAGATGTGCGTGCTGAAAACATCAGGAAGTGGGCGATGTATTTGTTAGGCAAGTTCTTCAAGAGCTTGTCAGCAATTGTGAGAGTCTTCCCTGTGCCAGTGGGACCAATGCAAAGAACCTAGAAGCACAATCAGCAATGCAGAATAATCATAGGCAAGCAGCCTGTGTTTCCCAGAACTCTTAACACTGGCTGGAGGAAATGCAGCCAGAAAAGAGGTTACTGCTCTTTTAGGCACTTGAAGCTTGGGAGAGGACTCTTGGACTTGCTTCTTCAATAAGGTCAGCTGCCCAACACCAAAATCTCTTGGTGTGGATGGAATCCAACCAGAGAAGTACGAAATGGAGCTGCAGGAAACAGGTAAAAAGGGATGGTGATGGGCTATCTAGCAATTGCTGCATTTTGGTTGAACAAYTGTGTGTTGATATCCATTTGGGGTGCTGACACGGTGCTTGGGGACTGAATGGATAACTCTTAGTGCTTAAGCACAGATTTGGTGCAGAGAAATACAAATCCATGGAAGTGGGAAATAATCTCAAAGTATTAGGCAGCTGTTAAGTTCTGACTGCACTGGGAGAAGAAGAGTTTGAATCAAAAATTCAAAAACAAGGCTGGGTACGTACTGGCTTATAGTTGGTGAGCAGCAGCTCCAGGAGATAGGCCATTCGGACTGTGTTCATCGTGGGCACAATAACATCACAGAAGTTGGTGTCTGGAACCATGGTGAACGTTGCTGTAGCATCCAGCCACACCTCCCAGTGCACCTGAAAGATTGGAGTCTGCTTAAAGGGGGCACCTATCCCTTCTAAGAAAAGGAAAACAATTTCTACTATTTTCTCTGTCACTGCTCCTTGTGTAATAGCTCAGATTCTGATGAGAAATTCAGGTTTCCAGCCCCTCTGTTGAGCCTTGCCACCCTTACCTTTCTGTATGGAAATGCTGGGAGTGTTTGACTCGTTACTTTTGGGAGGGACAGAGCCCAAGACTTAGAGGTCATTGCCCCAGCAGCAACACATCTGCCCTCCCTTCTGAGAATTGGGATCAAAGCAGSATGGAGCACTTGTGATATCTACAAAAACAGGAATTCTGCCCATGGCAGAGGGCCAAAGGGGGCTTATCTGGGCTCCTGTCTTCCTGTTCTGTGCCATCACCCATGTCACACTCAGAGGCACATGAGGTTTTCTACTTGTACACGATATGGATCTCTTGTGCTAGATTGAAGATGCAGATGAGCCTCCCAGAGGCCACTATACAAATGAGATAGAGCTTCTGCCAGGGCAGTGCTGGAGAATACAGGAGAAATCTGTATTCCTGACCACCCCATGTGGCCTTCCCAGAGACCACACTGGCACCTTCTGTTAAGCACCTGACAGTCATGTAGGGTTYTTTGTTTCATTTCAGGAAAGGGAAGCATTTTCCCTCCTTCTTAAATTCCTTTTAGCCTAGAGTATGGTGACTGTCAGTCAAGATGACCCTGACATGCCCTACACTGCTGTCTCTTGTGAAAAAGATGGAATATTTATCTGCCTTGCTGCTATTCCAGACTCTGCTGCACATAGCTCTTCTGCTGTTGTTCACTGCTTTCTAAAACAGACAGATCTATCCATATGAGCTCCTCCCTGTCCTCCAGTAGCCACACCTGTGCCACCCCTCACTTTTCTGAGCACTGAGAGAGACACACAGGTCTCAACTGACCAGCTCTCAGCTCAGCTTTGAAAGATCTGGTTCACAGCTCTGTAGGCAAGAAATTGCCTTCTTGATTCAATGAAAAGCTTCATTTTGATTTAAACATTCCTGTTTGCTTCCTATAGGCCTTCTTTGCCCTTAATGAGAAAATCCTACCAAATCCTGTAGGACTGTGTCGCTTCCYGGTTCCTCCTCCTAAATTACTCAGCTTGGAATTAAAAGTTAAATATTTTACCTCTTTACGGACATCCTCATCATCTTCTTCAGTACTGCTAAGCCCAGCATCATCCAGTTTGTAGTCATAAACCAGTCCTTCTTCTGGGAAGAGTAAGCGGATCTGTGAGAATAAAGCTGTGATGAACCTGGCTGCCACTCAGCTGAATTCACAGGAGGATTTGCACTACTTCAAGGAACACTTTACTAATGGGATGCTACCCAGGCCAGGGGGCTCAGGTCTCTCCCAGAACTTCCAGCTCCAGGGGTCCCAGTGAGAGAGTGGCATACCAGATGCCAACAGGAAGTCCATCCAAAGCCTCCAGGTGTAGCCCCACATTTCTCTTCACAGAGAAAAGCAAGGCACAATTGTTCCCAAGAATACTTCTGGGATTCACATTCTCTGAACCTCAGAGAAAGAAAACACAATTCTTATCATTTGCTGTGCCTGTGTTTGTGCAAAAGTAGAATACAATATGGAGATTGTTTACCCAAAGTGATCATGTTTCGTTTCCTTGGCCTGTCAGGGMCAGAAGTGTGTGTGTGTCAGGACTGTCAGGTGACAGTCACAAGAATCTGTGCAGTGKKAGAGTTGTGTGCAGGGTTGAGTGCTTGGCAGATCCAGTTTTRTATGTACAGAATAATACCGTATAATAAAGTAATTAATTAGCCTTCTGATACCAATGGAGTCCTCCTCATCATTCCTCCATCGTCGGGGCCCTCGCAGCATTGCAATATCCAGGCACTCTGCTCTGATCTCCATTCCTACTAATTTCCTCCATTGACTACTAATTTCTCTATAACAAGAGAAGATCTGCTTTTCCTTTACTCACTCTTTCCTTTGCCATCTTCTTCCTGAGCCATGAGCTGAAGGCCTCACGACCTAGGGAATCTCCAGTAGCTCCCACACTCCAGATCAAGGCAAATATAAACCAAGGCTCAATCAGCTCACCCATACGAGCAATCTTCTCCCGGGGAATTGTCTTAAGTCCCTAAGAACCAGAGACAAGCGGAAGAAAAATTCTCYGGTATAATTATGGCACACAAACCCCAGACTCTTCTTAATTTGCTCATAATTCTATTCAGCTTCTAGTTTTTCCTAGCCAGTTTTTCAGAGTCCTTGTTAATATATTATGTGGATTAAAATTTGTTGTTACATTGGTGTACTTGAGAGACTCCCTTTGCTGAACTAACGTCACTTAACAGGAGATGGGAGAAGAATTTAGTCTTAGGTTTTTAATTTGAAAATTGTCCAGCATTCTTCAATACTAATTCTCAAAGGACCTGCAATCTGAAGTGCATCACTGCTCAGCTCTGATCTCTGCTTTCCCCTCATTCTCCAATTCCCTCTGCTATAAATAAAAGTGAACCTCTATCCTCTAGCCTAGTGGGCACAGAGCTTATCTTGTGTTCCTTCAGTGGGCAGAGCATAATCCTTYCAGGTTTACCTGTGATTTGCTGGATGCTGTATTACCTTCTGCCACATAGATGAGCTACAGCCTGACCTTTCTGCACCAACATCTTGTTCTCTGGTGACTAACCCTTCCCATGACTTAGCATCCTTAAGAGTTACAGACACAAGGAACAGTGATAGAGGTACCAAAATCTACCTTGATGGGAACRAAAGGCTGATATAAACATTCCAAGAGCACGAGGAGGCTCATTGTGAGGTTACCATCTGTAGAAGTAATTATCTCCTTCACAGAGCTTCGTAAAAAGTCGATGGCCTCCTGGAAAGACAGGCAGGGACAGCTCAGTATCACCATCCAGTACAGCTGTCTTTGGTTTTACCTTCTTGTTCACCTCCATCATGTTATGTTTAGCAGGGAGACTGTGATTGAGAATGCTGCCATTTCCAACTGCATCCCAAGTACCATCAATTTTCCTGGAGAAAATCAAGACAAGCCCCTTGGTTCAGTCTCAACACCAAGAAACCTTTGGGCCTCCCTTTTGGTTCTGTGCAACAGTTACATGCATCTTGTGCTATCACTGCTGTTAAATGGTTTGCTCCCTTTAGAGCCTTCCTTTGTAGCTCCCGGTTCTTAATTAAAATAATGGCTTATCAGCAGAGTAAAAATAACAAGACTTGTTTGTACAATCCTCTCCCTGGAGGGACTCCACTCTAAGCTATGGAACTGCACTAGGGATGGTTTTGTCCAGAAGATAATTTTAAAATGAAATAAAACCAACTATAATGACCAATAAGACTTAGTCACATCTACAGRGATCAGTGAGTAACCTGTATTAAAGCCACAAAATTCACAGAGAAGTTTCCATGATAGATATAATGGTAGGAAATGTTCCCACAACGTCATTTAAATCCAGGCCTTGACATATCTGGGCTGGTTGATAATCAAGATGACATGGAAAGGCTGGAACAGAACAGAAGCTCACCTGGAGGAATCTCCTGAAGAGAGATGCCAGCTGGGGTGCGAAGCGTTGCATGATTTCTGGCACATTTTTCAGCCAGCATTCAATGAAAGGGTCCAGCCCCAAAATGCTGGGCTCCAGGTAAACCATGCCACAGCGGGAGACTGTGGCAGGGGAAGCAACAGCCAAATCCTGGACTTCAAACATCATGGTCATGCCCTAGAAATTAGAAAAGAAAGGATAAGAACCTGCTCAGTTTTGATTTGTATTTCAGCRCAGGGAGGAAGGAGTACAGACTACATGCAACAAAAGTGTGAGGGATGAGTTACCTCTGTCATCTTGATGATTTCCCCTGAGCTGAGGCACAGCTTCTTATTGTCATCAAGTACTGTGTTCATGTTCTCAATCCACAAAGCATCCACGGGCCCATCAAACATGTACCACTTCTTGCTGGAGTCAGCGGCCACGGTTCCCCGACGCATGAGAGTGGAGAAGATCCCGTCTGTCCTGAAAGGCAGCAGGAAGGCAGGGTTTGGCTCATTCTGGTTTTGCTGAAATAAATGGCAAAGTTCCTTCCACAAAAGGCAGTCTTATCCTGCTTCATATGTCTCCCTTATCCATGAGCTGCAGAAGGGTCCACCTCATTCTTTTTTTTACTGAGACAATCTCAGCCTGAGTGACACCACAAAACAATTTCTTTGGGCATCAGGATCTGGAATTCATGTAATTTAACTATAAGATGTCGAGCTTCCCTTTAACATCTCTGTCCTCAGTGAGGAGTAAAGAGGCCTTGCTAGCATCCAGTTCAGGTTACAGGCAGATCATCTGTTCTCTGGAGGTGCTTCTTTTCTCTTTTTCTCAAGGTTAAAAGGATAAATCCAGGCTAAAGAGCATGACCCTACCCTCTTTATAACTGAAGYTCCCCATCCTCAGCTGCCTGTGAACCCGGGTTGTGCTGGAGCTGGTGACCAGGAGAGCAGACCAGGAATGCTGGCTGTTGACAGCAAGAATTTAATCTGTACATGGAAACCTTGAGCACAGTTTCCATTCAGACCCTGGACTCGACTCCTGCTATTAAATAATTATTTGTTATTTTTATAGTACTAGTGAATTACACGGTATTGTTACTGAGATCAAGGGAAAACAGTCTGTTCTAAAGCTCAGCTGATTAAAGCAGATGGATTTGTCTGTAAATATATYTTACACAATTGCTGTATTTTAATTTTTTGTCACATTGACATGCCCATGTAGAGTCACATCATAAATAAACTGTTGAGCTTAATTGAAGCTCCTATAAAATGTCCTTCAGTAAATATGTACCACATCCTAAGCTGGGAAGCCCTGGTCACAGAATCAGTAATGTTTAATGGCTTGCACTTTTCCTAGAGGTAGTTAGTTTTATGTATGTTTAATTTCCCTCATTTTACAGAACACAGTCTTTAGTTTTGCCCTGAGACTAGTSTTGGCTGACAGGGCCAAAGGGAGAYTCACACTGCTTCTCACATCCTAGCTTATGGATAAAGTGAGCTGCAAAGTCAACCTCAGGTCACACATGGAAACACAAGCAGTAGGACCTGGCTATAAAGAGGGCAAGTGGGCTATTGGTTCTTGTTTCCAAACCATGTAAGCAAGCAGGAGCCCTGGCAACAGGAATGAAATTTCTCTTTATGCCTCAAAGTCATTCCTCATCACTCAAGGATACCGGAGTATTTATACAGAACAATTCAAGTGCGCACTACAGAGGTCACTTTTCTTCAGAAGCAAAGCAAGTGTTTTTAAGCTGCTGTATCTTAGGAGCAGGGGCATGTGCTCCAAAGCTATTGAATTATTGTTCTGCAGTTAATGCTGTGAGCTGAGCTACAGGAACTGTCTGGGCATGTGCTGGCAGTCGGGCCAAGYGCACAATGAGGGATGTCAGCTTAAATCGCCGTGACTGGCTGTTGTAGTTTGGTAGGGATAAGGACTTGATCACTTCTGGTTTTATGCCACCACCCCAAATGGTTCTCAGCCTTGGAGAGAAGACGCTCAAGACCAGAAAAGTGTTTCTGTCTGGAAGCAAGGAAAGAAGGTTTTGTACTTTACCATTCATGCGTTAGCAAGTTGAACTCTCCATAAAGCTGGCCCATTGTGATGGATTTGGGATTCAGTACATAGTAGCGGACTTCTTCGTAATTCCCACCACTGGCTGCAGGCTGACCTTTCAGTGATGTCATTGCAGCTGCCAGGACTTCATAACTCTGCAAAAGCAGGACAGCCAGAGACTTAACTGCCATGGCTCCAGAGAAACAAAGCCACTTGCTGTCACAGCAAGTGCATTCAAATGCAGTGAGAAAAGACACATAGTGAAGGGTAATATCATAGTACGGAGATGCCTGGCTGAAATAAAAGCACAGAAATTAAACACTCTATATGCAGTGGAGGAGRAAGTTAGATCTTCTGTGCAAGAGGCCTGAAGCACCTAGAGAGGTCAAGGTATGTCTCAGCCTTAGAAATATGCAGCGGAACTAATGAGCCTCAGTCTAATCTCACAGCTCAAAAGCAAACCAGTAATATACCTCCCCAYGGCTATAAATTATTACTAACAGGCAGCATCCTTGTGCCCTGACTTCTATCTGAGAGAAGCTTTAAATGCCAGTATGGGTCTTCTGTGAAACTTAACCCAGTGCATTACTAGGTAGCTGATGGCTTGCTGGGGCCAGCACAGTGTCTCACTCATACCTTTGTTTTCCCAGAACCTGTAGGTCCCACCAGCATCAGGCCGTGACGAACTACAGTGGTCTCATACAGCTGGATGCATTTAGTCACAAAACCTGTACAGGAAGATGGTGCAGAGTGGGCCTGGGCACACATCTCTTTCCTAGGGCAGCCTGCTGGACTAAAAGCCCAGGTCCAGAGGGAGCTTGTGGAGAGCCTTTCCCCTCACCATCAACATCCTTCAGATTTGCCTGGATGCAGGATTTGCGGATGGCTTCTTCCAGGATGCCATAATCAACAGGTGTTTCTTTGATATTAGGAAACAAATCTGAGACAATACCATTGAAGAGCTTGAGGTCATCCTGCAGGAATTTGGGTACGTTGGCATCCCTAATAGCTCGCAAGCAGATCAGCTCCTGCAAGGATTTGAGAATTCAGGACTTCAGAGATCTTTCCTCTTCTATGAGGCTGCAGAAAAGGCCCCATGATCTACTGCAGTGTGAAATACAAGCACGTTTACCTCATCCATATCAGGATTCTCTCTTTTGAGATTGCCAGCTGTTGAGATGACAGTCTTCACAGCTCTCATCCCAAAGTCATAGTGGTCCTGAAAAAGGCACAGAAGAAACAATATCATCAGATAGAGGAGCACCATCTAAAAAAGTAAACTTAGGCATGCACTCAGCTAGCAGGCGAGAAAAGAAAAATGAGTTATGCCTTCAGAACAATTCCTCCTTCATCCAATTCTATTCTCAGTAACCTTCAAACAAGTAATTAGTCCTCAGCTGTGCAGTCTATGAATGAGGAAGATGAGAATAAGTGCACAATGAAATATCCTAGATGGAAGGAAAAGCAAACTGGGCTATTTAGCTGAACTGTTCTGCCACTGTAATCCTAAATAGGATTTAAGGTGAATCCAAGTCCAGCCACAGGAGCAGAAATGAGAATTAGAAAGAAAGAAAGAAAGAAGATGAAGAATGGGTGTAGTGACCTTTCTGAGATTTGCTATCACAAGGCATCAAGAAAACCGTCTGGGTAGTCCATGCCTAGCTGAGAAAGTCTCACATTTAAAAAACAGTCTTGGACATTAAGGCATCTACCTGGGAGCTGAGCTGTTCTGACAATAGTTTGAATGTTGTGGTGATCTTCTTTGCAAGGACTTTGGCTTCATTAAACCCAAAGGAGTAGAGTGAGATCTCAGCAATCATGGAATAATCTGGGACCATCATAGCCACAGGACGAAAGAGAGCCTGGAACATACAGATCCGACACAATGTTCAAAACACTGTCGTTTCTTGCTTTTTTCCCAGTAAACTGAAAAGGCAGAGTATCCATTCCAGACTGTTTAGAGGACACAAGATGAGTGTGCCTGGCAGCTGTCATTGCAGCATCCCTGCAGACTGCAATCTGAACAGTGCCATTTCATTACACATGTGGTTCAAATCTCAAAGTGATCCTGGAGACTCTCCAGAAGCATCACACCCTAACTCTTGTCATGGACACACTGGTGGGTCCAGGTAGCACTCAGCACCTTTATGGCCCCTCTTCCTTCTGTCTGTGCAGCCTGCCCTCCTTACCTTCAGGTTATCGGGCAGCTCAGTGCGCCCAGCGTACCCTGGGTTCATTGTGATGAAGACTGCACAGGATGGGACCAGTGGGATCTCTGTGCCTTCAAATATGAAGGTTTCCACCTGGAAAATTAAAAATATGATMATCCTTGAAAAATAGAGCCTGACCTGCAAACTAAATAGTGTAGCAGAATCTCGCAACAGGAGAACAATAGTTTTTAGTTGTTAAATTATAAAGCACAAACAAACACAGCTGCCCACAACAGTAGTGACTCAATCTGGTCCCACCGCAGGAATCCAGTATTACGAGCAATATTTTYCCCTGTATAAAAGACTGAGCTTGTGGAAGATTTACTGATAGGTTAAATTTTCCTTTTTTTTCCTTTAAACTCTTGAACAGACTTCTATCCCTTCAGCTGTAAACAAACGTCTTCCCATTTATTTTGCACTAGAGATCAGACCTGAATTAATTCATGGCAAAGAGGGCAAAGAGAAACCTAAATCCTTTTTAAAGCTGTGTAGGTAGTAATTTCAGATGGGGGATAAAGTAATGCAGAAGAATTTACAGAGAGCAAGTTTCTAATTCCAAGCCAAAGTCAAGGAGATTCAGGTCTTAACCCTTCTGGGCCTCCAGAGAACAAAGCAGAGGCTGGCTGCTAGACTGGCTGACAGCTGAATCTCCAYTAAAACCAATAGTTCACAACAATTCACTTTACAATGCAACTCTGTGCACAGCAATGTGTGTTTTTCTGCACATACTGGGTTTTGTGAATACACCAAAGCTTGGTTAACACATTTAGACAAATTTGGTGCTGAGCAACTCATGTCAGAACACTGACTGCCTTTATCACAGCTCCAATTTTGATCAGCTCAGTGGATCTGTATTAGAGTGTCTCCCACACCATGCTGCACTACAGCTCAAGCTGAGAGGTACTTCAGCCTGTGAGAGTGTGGGCAACTCTGGCGGCACAGACTAAGGTGAAGTTAAAAATTCCCCTGAGGATGTTGACTGTAATGGACTGATATGATGTGCCATAGTTAGGACATTGTTCAAACCTCTCCTCAAGGATGTCTGTCAAGAGTTGCCCCTGAGAAGTGAAGCTTGAAGGTGTGTGCAGAGACAAGGACTTGCCTGAACTAGCTCAAGTGGAGATTTTTTTGCCCACCTTTGTATCCACACCTGCCTTACATACCCTCTGCTGCTGTGCTTTCTGGATGGTTGTGATCTGCTGGGCCACCACAGACAGCACCTCAATGTCGATGCGGTTGAACTCATCGAAGCAAGCCCAGGCACCAGAGCTGGGCAGGGAAGGAAGAATGGAGGGAGTCAGGAACATCACACAGCAGCAAACGCGCAGTCAAAATTTCTAGAAGTTATATATCCACACACTGGGTGGGCTTAACAGAGACTGGAAGTGAAAACAAAAGGGCCCTGATGTCCCATGGCAAACAGTGACACAGCCACTGGGTCCTGGTTCAGGAGACACCCCAGCTGTGCATCCCAGGCCATGTGATTTGTTATCCAATCCCAGAGCCTGGGACAAATTCTCCATGTTACACATTTGAGYTTTAAAGAGCTGTCATGTTGAACTCCTGGTTGGTACCTGAGCTGTAAGTGCAGCAGATACAGTTTAGACAACACTTAAGTACATTTTTCAGAATTTGGAAAGCTATATATAAAGCTGGAAGCATGCATATGAAGAAGGTGATCTTCCCACAAGGCATGGCTTAAGAAAGAACTTAAATTACTTACAAAGAAAACATCTGAGAAAAGAATACCAGCTTTTGTTGGACTAACTAATTCAGATTCACCAGTGTGCAACAGACTAATTGGACCAGCTCTGTTTGAAATGTAGAGAAGAGAGAAGCCTCTCTGAGAGGATCCCTCAGGGCTTAGAGCAGTCTCTCTTGGCTGCTCAATTTTGAATACTCTCAGCAGATTCTCTTCTTCTTAAGATTAAGCAGCTTGTGGGCTGAATCTCAGTCCAACATGGATGATATTAAAATAAAGGCCAAAGCTGCAAACATTTGCACAGGTGGATTAGTGCATTGTGGATTAGTGCAAAGCATTTTAATTTTACCTTAAATGAACAAGGATCTCTTTTTATCTCTTTTTTTAATAATTGGATCGACTGTTCCTCCTTTCTCGCTGGAATTTTGTAACCTTGCTCATTCTGGAAGTCAGTAACYCCCTTGCTAGGGCTTTTCTTGTTCTTTTGGGCTGCTATGAAAAATACCCACCAACTCCCAGTGTGCAGCATCCCTCAATAATGACACTCAGYATTTCACTGTACCTGGCTAGTCCCTTAAAAAACTTGCCCATTGCCATAAAGTCAAGTTGGTCAGAGCAGTTGAACACTACAGTTTGGATTGCCAGTGCTTTGCCCAGGTCTTTTGTTGTTTCTGTTTTGCCTGTTCCTGCTGGTCCTGCAGGTGCTCCTCCAAATTTCAGGTGCAGAGCTCCTGTAAGTGTCAGATAACACCTACAACAAAGAAGAGACCAGATGACGAAAAAAAGCATTTGTACTACTGATTTCTGCAAGGAGACACATGATCTATACAGCTGGAGACAAGGAGGAATCCATCATTCATTATTCTACAAAACTGCTTAGATATGCAGCACTCTGCAAAGGAGTTAGACTATGTGGCCTTGATTAGTATTCATGGGGGCCTGCATGGATAAATCCTTCTGCCACTGGCTACAAATTCATTCTGCAGGAAAAGGACAGTTACAAAAGGGTAAAACTATTATTTCTGCTGCATATTCTAGAGTACYGGTTGGTTTCTAGAAGAGCTCCTCAGCTATCAGGTGGGCATTTTATATGAGAGCACTACATTAAGAATTAGGAGAGTGGAAGCAATCAGTCTGAGCACTGCCCACTCGGAATACAGTAGCAACCAATGCCAGGGTGCTCCTGTGCACTTGTCTCAAGTAGTCCTTTACTGTACAAATGGATTCTATTTACATACATTAAGATGTAGGACCTGAATGGTCAGATCCTTGGTTTAATCCTCTTCATCCAGAACAAAAAAAAAATAAAGACAAAAAAAAGGTGCATTTGTTACCCAGAAAACAATGTCTTTACCTGTCAGTGAGGGGTGTGATAACCAGACGGCCAGTGTTGCCCAGATACTCATAGCCATAGATAAACTCAGCATTGACTGCTCTGATGTACAGGTCTCCCCTTGTCCAGTAGTATCTAATGGTGAGAGAACATGGCATCAGAAAGATAAACACTGCCTGGCAGACAAAGCAGCAGCTCACGAGATTACAGCCTGCAGGTTTGGAGACCTGACTGGCAAGGGATTTCCCTCTCGAGAGCAGAAAGGATAAAGCAGCACAACARGGTGGACAGGAGTTCTCACAGGACCTGGGATAAAGCATCGCACCCCTTGGGCAGGAGCACAGTGACACATCATGGTATGGGTTAGTTCCTATTGCCAAAGAGGAGGCCATTAAAGCTAGATCTGTCTCATACTCCTGTTGCCATTTGCCATGGACACAGCTGATGGGTAAGGAGAACGGAGACTGGCCAGGGAAGCCAGGTGAGATTCAACAGCTGTGCTCTCTAACCTGAGCTGGGAGATCCACTCAAAATCATTCATGCTCGTTACATTCTCCTCAACCAGCTTTGCTGCAACATCCTTGGCATGCACCTCGATGACAATGAGAGCTGACAGCACTGCTCTCTGCATCTTGGACAGCTTCCCACGGACCAGGGCCACCAAATCTCCCAGCTGGGGAACAAAAGGAAAGTACCCTGAAGCWATGCACTCTGTACCAACACAATGCAATCAAACTCAGGGCATGCTGAGCCTCGGATCATATGCTGTGCTCAGGCAACTTCTGCCTCTTCTCTTTCAGAAGTACAAATGGCTGCTCTGAAAGCAAATACTACTCAGGGCTGGCTCAGAGCTGAGTTTTGCCTACACCATGTCCATGTTCAGGCAAAAAGAAAGAGCCACTATGAAGTCCAGAGCTAATAACWCTCAGGTATTAGGTGTGATTAGATGCACAGAACTGAAATGAAGGATGCAGTTTCCTTCACTGTTCATCACTTCAGTTCTTCACCTTTTGCTTCTTGGGTAACCCTGGAGAAGTTATCTTTCACCTTATTATAGTGTTCAGGTGGCGATCACATTATCAATCCTGTATATTATTTGAGGTTTATTATGAAAAATACCCTAATAATTAAGAAGACAACCTGTTCTATCACTTGTTTTTAACAGTGCTATGCAAAACTGTGTCGCTGTTTCCCCACCAGTATTGTCCTGGCTGTATTTATAACTTGTCTGAGGTCTGATGACTGAAAAGCCTCYATTTGGCAAAATCTCACCCTTATATTCATCCTCATACCTGAGCACTCAGCTGTGGGTAAAGCCTGCTGGATAAATCTCCAGCCTCCAGAGCTTCAGACACTTCCTTTGTCCAGAAAATCTGGCAGCCAGCAATGACCACTTGGCCAGGCCATTCCAAGACCCAAGAGGTACGTGGAGTCTTAAAACAGAAAAAAAAATAAGTGTGAGAAAGGGGGAAAAAAGGTCCTAAGACTATTTATTTATTTATTTATTTCTATGTCCTCTTGCTCTGAGAGGCATGCTTGACAAATCAGCACTGAATTCTTGTGTAAGAGGCTTTCCTTTTCTTCCTCTTCCACTTGCTGTGAAGAAATCACCTTCAGGCACCAGGTACTTCTCTCCACTATGCCACTTGCAGTAACCAGTAACAAGTAGCCATTAGCAGGTGAAGAGCAGGAATCTGTGAGACCCAAAAGAATGTTTCCCCTCCTCTCACCTATTCTACTTTCCTACTTTCAAATTTTCAGTCTGAATAAGAAAAAGTAACAGAAACATCTGAGGCCTCTTTATTTTTTGGCCTTTCTGAAAAATAGATTAGAAATAGATTACCTAGATTAGAAATTTAAATTTTACATCAGCATAGCTTTTATACAGAAACCAGAGCCATGATGCATCCCCTATGCACTGACTGAAACCAACAGTTCATGTGCCTTGATTACTTTTACCAGCCCCTAGCACACTGTGTGAGACAAGAGAGCTGAAGCAGAAGATCCTTTCAAAGAGGAAGTAGTCTGGAGAGATGAATAGATATGGATTCATACAGGGYTGCTCCATGCTGTAGGAAAGCTGTSAGGGAGTGTGCAGGGTTTGCATTCTGCTGGACCATTAGCTTTTTGCCCAGCTGCCCATTCTGCACTTAAAGTCACACAACTGTTAAAGACTGTGTTTTGAAAGTGGAATAGAATAGAGTAGAATAGAATAGAATAGAATAGAATAGAATAGAATAGAATAGAATAGAATAGAATAGAATAGAATAGAATAGAATAGTTCCCAAGTTCATCAGCCCCACCTCTGGTGACCTCCATGGCAAGCCTGGAACCAACACATCAGAGACCTGCCAGTCTGTGATAAACTCTTACCTCGGGATAAACACCAATTGATTTTTCTATGTGGTCCCGAACACTGGCCCTCATGGATTTCTCCACTTCCACCAGCCAGTCCTCCACATTSTCAGTGGGAGTGATGGCAGAAAACAGCTTCACCTCTTCTCCTTCACCAGAGTACATGTGTGTGATCTGTAGGTCTTCCTGGAATTTCAGCTAATGGAAGAAGCACAACAGGAGATATGAGTGAAGGATTTCTTTTCTATCCCTGCCTTCCTGCCCCTGGGGGACAGCCAGCCTACACCAGTGCTTGCTCATTATAAACCTGGTGCCAAACTTGGTTGCCAGTAGTGATAATAAAGTGTGAGATAGACGTGCAAAATGACCTCTCCAAATAATGGAAAACGATTGTATGAAAACAAGAGATTCACATTGCTGGTGTGACTTGAGTGAAGCAAATCAAATTATAGGTAGGATGAACATTTCTCATTGCCTGTCTAGGATTCAGACCCTTGACTCCTGCTCAATTCTGTAGATTCAAATAATTTCCCTTGATGTCACAGTGCCTGGTTTTAAGAGTAAAATTTTAACAGCTTCTCTGGTGCCCCAGCATATCACTGAAAGTCCCCTTATTTATTCCAATGGCTTTGCACCATGTTTCCAGTTCAATTTCCTTTCTATTTTTCCAAACTAATGACTAGGAGATTGGTTTTACTGTCTGAGTATTGTGATGGTTCGAGCTCTGACTAGCTATGGAGTCTGAAGTCCATTAGGAATAACAACGAGGAAAAATAGCCCGGTTAACTCCAGCTCCTAAGTAGGGATGAAGGCAGAAACTTAATTCAGCTCAGGCTTGTTCAGTCCTTGTCCCTTCTGGGGCTGTCAGCAGGAGTGGGATTCAATCCTAACAAGGTGCCTRTGAGCAGAAAGCTAAGCCAGAGCTATTTCTCCTGGCCTTCATGGTGAGATGGACACACATCTCCAGAGGGAGTCCTCCCTTCCTAGGATGGCTATCTAAGTGAATTTCTCTAAGTCACTCTTTGCAGATGCCCATTGTCTGAAGGACAACCAAGGGTACCTGGCTCATGGGCAGATGCCTGGCTTTGAAATGCCTAAAGTGAGGTTGCTGGAAWCCCACTTCAGGACAGGCAGCACCTTCCAATGCCTATGTACAGGTACAGGTTCCCAGGAGACACATTTCCATAGAGCAGAATGTGAACATTCCTTCAGACCTCAGAACACCTCCAACTCCCATGACACAACTTCCCAAAGGGGGGCCAAGCCACTCGTGTGCTGGCTGTGCCTACCCGTGCAATGTTCTCAAAGCACTTGTGCAGGTGAGGTTGTACAGCAGTGGGGTCTTTGGTCTGGGACAGTATTTCCAGCAGCTCATCATCTGAAAGGAAGTAGAACCTACAAACACAGAGAAAAGTATGAGGAGAGGCTCTGTTTACTGCAGCAGCAGGAGCTAAGTGCTGGCATGATGAGGAACAAGCCTTTTGCTAAAGACACTGTTGCTGACTGCTCACTGATCTCTTTGTATTTGTGTAGATGAGCAGCCACCATCCAGCCCTCTCCCTTTCTGTAGAGACAGACTTCTGCCTCTGCAGAAGTCAGTTATTTCCTAGAAAAGATGGTTTATATGAGTATCAAAGAATAGAAGTCTTCCTTCAGGGAATAAGAGAAAAAGTTACTTGGAGATTTTCGTTTTACCCCACCCTTTCTACATAATTCCTGAGGCACAGATATGCAACAATGCTACCAGACTGCCCTTAACTCACCACATTTGTGTGTGCCTGTTTTCTCCCCATGAGATGGCAGCATTGAAAGGCACAGCTTTGCTTATGTTTGCAGGCCATGCATAAATCCTAAGCTTAGGTGGTTTTGCTCTTTCTTGGCAGAATGAACKGCAGTGAGCCTCTCCTTTCATATTTTCTGAAAGAGGGAGTGCAATCTAGCCCAGTGAAATTTGGGGTTACCTGGGAAAAGCAGCTCTCTTTGTCTCCARATATTCACTCAGCCCTTTCTGCACAAGTTCAAGTAGTTCGTTACAATTTTGCAGCTTCTTCAGTAGCTCTAGATGAGGGCACAAAGAAATCACCTACAACAGAATGTGTAACAGAGGAAGCATCAGCATTCTGAGCATGAGAGAGATAAGGCAATGGAGATAATTGGGTTGCCCAGTGATGTTACTGATGGGATTTAAATGACTCATTCACAGGAATTCTCAGGGATCTGGAGAGGTGTAAGCTTTGTGGGTAAGGAGGGTAAACAGCCCTTATGGAGACAAGCATTTCTGGCTTCCCCGAAATACCAACATTTGTAATATGGAATACAAGCAGTGAAGGAATCTGGGAAGTGGAGACTGGAGAATAGAAGAGAGCAGAGCACTGCCACCARGACACAAAAACAGGCAAAACCAATGGTTCTAAAAAACTTGGAGAATCAGTCTTGAGGAGGAATTGAAGGAGTTACCTTAGGGATTACAACCACTGCAGGTTACAAGAGTCATTAAGAGGCAAGGATTCTGTGTGTTGAGGAGGAGGAAACTGCTGGGGTGGAGACTTTGGTGGAAGGCACTACAGAGAATGGATCTGTCCATTCAGACACCAGAAAAAAAGGCCAAGTTCCAAGAGAAGAGACCCAGCACAATGCCCTGGGCAAGGCTACGCAGTTAACACAGTGCTGCTCATGTCCACACCACTATGAAAACAATGACTCAAAGACACAGTCCTTGTGTGAGCACAGCTCCAAGGTGTTTGAGATACCTGCACTGGCTTTCATCAAGGCACATACCTCAGGGTTTGCATTAGCCTTCTTCATGACGTCCCTCCAATCCTTATCCACCATGTTGTAGCGCTGGCTTTCCAGTGGGAGCTGTCTTTTGATGTCCTCTGAGCTAAAGATTGGCTCCAAGTAGAGCCAAGAGCGYTGACAGTTCAGCCACTCCTCTAGGACATCCTAGTGGGAAGCAAGAAAAGCATATCAGGACACCATGCTATGAACCTGTTCAACAAAACCATTCAAACCAGAACACATTTAAAAAAAACAGAAAGAAAGGAAAAAAGGTGATGCAGCACTTACACCTTAGATTTCTAAAATCTACCTACAGGGTCAGGAGGTGGAATTTCCTTTCCAAATAATTAACAACTTCCTAGCACTCCCCTTTCCAAAATTTTTGGAACTTTTCTCCTGCAGCACTGCTATTTTGCTGTCAGAGTCCTGCTCCTGGTTTCATGAGCAAGTGCTGGCACACTCTGGCAGATCCTGCTTAAACAGCAGTCTCCCACGTGCTTTCCTACACTGAGATGTGGATGATTAGCACAGATTTCACAGGGTGTGTAAGAATCTCTAAGGTCCACTTAGTAAAGTATGATTAGAGAGACCAGTAACACTACTCACAGCAATAGGAAAGCTCTAGCCCCAYCAAAACATATCGTAATAGGCAGCAAAAGGGCTGCATTACTTTCCTAGAGTCAGAGGGCTTTCACAGGCCCTATTCTTCCCTAAAGACTGACACTCTCTCGATAACTGCCCTCCCAGTTCCCAGCAGCAACTGCACAGTGTCCACGTCCAACCACGGCAGCACAGCCCAGCTGCCTGCCTCCCACACRTGTGTGGGTAAAAACCAGTACCTGTGTTATCTTCAGCTTAGTTTCCCACAAGTTCATCCTCTCCTCAAAAGGTTTCTTGAAGGGTGAGAAAGACATGCTCTGAACCAGGACAATATGATCATCTAGGAGCTGAGAAATGTCATCGGTGCTTTTCAGTATGTAGGTATTGGTGTTTTTGTAAAGCACCACACTGAATGAAACAGATTTCCATTCAGCCTCTATCTTGTTGAGTGCCTGGAACAGAGGGACAAGCAATTTAATTTTCAGATACAACTTCTGCAAATGGTTATCCCAGCTTCCACAACTCTCTTAATGCCACTCTCTAGAAAATGACAGATTTTCGCTCCTGGAATCCACTGGAAACTGCAGCTCTGTATTTTATGCATGACACAATCAGCAACAGCACATTTCCTCTGCATTGCCCACAGCTTCAACACTTCTACACCAGTGCTGAAACAAACACCTTGAGGGGAAAAAATGGCAATTTCACCTCCAGGCCTGTTTATGCTCTAGATGCACAGAGGCTGCCAGCAAAGGGCTTATTAATGACTATGATTAATGACAGCTTTGACAAAAGGGGAACTMTCCACTGGGAACTTGCCTGAGATTTTGGAGAACAAGAGCTGCCAGAAGGTCAAGACCATCTTAGATCACATCTGAACTGATGAACTGAAGCTGAAAGACTATTTAATCTATGAATCTCCAGAGCTAGAAAGGTTTCCCTGCACGTTTACTGGTTTAAAGGATTTGCCATCTCTGTTTCCAGTCACAGCTAATCCTTCTGACATAACATTTGAATGGCAGAGTGCAGACAATCAATTTATTTTAACTTAACCAGTCACTAATCCCACAGTGATGAGTGAGACCCTAGCAGTGGATCAACATAACCATAAGGCAGTGCTGTTAATGCCACAACTGAAATTCTGCACAAGACGAATAAGTTCTTCTACTGTGTGGAAGTTGTGTGGTCATCACTCCCTTCTGTAAGGACAGCAACATTTTTACTTGTGCTGCAGAATGTGTCTAACACTTTGGGACACTGAGGGACATCACCCAAGGCAATGACTGCCTCCTCAGCAGAAACCCATTTGAGAAGCAAGCAGAGACACAACAAGTCCTCTCCTCTCACATTTTCGATGGCGTATTCCTTGCTGGCTGTCTCAGCCACTTTGAGAACAGTCTCCATGTGGTCCTGCAGGTTCAGCTCCAAGCAGCGACCAAAGGTCATGCTGGGCTCCAGCTCCACGTCGGCCTTGACCTGGCTGGACAGCATCTCCCAGTGCCGGCTCCTCATGCCGGGGTTGCGCAGCCCCTGGATTAAGGGCACGTACTGCTTGAAATYGTCCATCTTGTCTCGAAACTCCTTGGCCACACTCTGGCAGTCTTTCAGGGGGAGAATCAGAACAACAGGGAGAAAATCAGCAACAACAGTGTGTGAGGAAGTTGCCTTAAGGAACTTCTAGAAGCTGTCTAAAGCCTGATGTGCATCTAGTCACATGGTATAGGGTAAGCAGCAGGTGAGAGCACTGGAAAATGCAGGTTGAAGTAAGGAGGATAGGAAGGCTCTCTCTGCATGGCCACTAAACCAGGATTCAAGCCTGCTCCCAAGGAGCAGATCTGCCTATTACCAAAAGCCTGTTACAGGCAAGCCCATGCTAAGCTGAAGAGTGCCTTAGGCTAGAGCTCACCAGAAGAAGAGGGGCCGACAAATTTAACTCCTTGATATGGACTGAAGCATGATCATCTGCCAGTAGATATTTTGGAAGTTATAGTCATCATTTCAAGACATTCACTTCTTAAAAAACCTGCATTTTCAGTTATCTCACAGCACAGCTCAGGTCACCTTCAATAGAAGACAGACACTAAGGAGCTAGAAGCAGGCTGGGATCCCAGCCTGGAAATGGAAAGTGTGCAGGAGAGGCCCTGCCAGCCTATGGCCGTGCTAGAGACAAATGTACTTCTGCCTCATAGGAAGGACAAAGTGAGGGAAAGGGTTTTTGTCTCTGGGGGCATCCTAGAAAGCCTCTGCACTGTTCACATCATGCCTTTTTTTTTTGGCTGGTGCTACTGTGAATAAAACAATGAGTAGGTAAAGAACATGGGACTTGCTTCCCTTCCAAAATCTGGCTATAGCACGTGCCTCCTTTTATTGCACCCTGCATAGTTGCACCRTGTGCTCACAGCAAAGATGTGATCACCTCGTGCTCCCTGCTGGGGATATGCAAAGGACAGAACAAATATCCAGGTACCAGAGAATATTGCAATGAACATAAGCAGGTATTCTTAGTATTTCTGTTTATCATAATGATTCATAGTTACTCATGCATCCACTCATCACCTCCTCCATTGGGGCTGATTCATGGCATTGTTTAAGAGCAAGTTCAAGTTAAAAAGGATGAATCAAAAATCACCCACAGCGAAATATATTTCAATCTAAGCCATCTGGCAGGAGATTTTAGAATTAGCTCTAAAGAATGACCAACACATCTCTGAGAACCAGGGAATGGCAAGTTAAGCTACAACTGAAGCCTCAATTTCAGCTTTATTAGGAGAAATGGTCAAAAGACCTTCATGTGAATTGCAAGGGCTGAGCGCAATCATCTCAACTTCACACACATTCAGGCAAGAAGGAAAATTGTTATTATATTGCAGAGATCATTTCCAGATTTTGCAATTTCATTTTATTCATAACAAAATCAAGACCTCTTCTGGCTTTCCATTAAATGCATTGGCCAAGAAAACAGCACCTGCAAGACCCAGATTCAAGTTCCCTTGCTGCCTGACTTTGCACGAGGGCTTAAACCCACACGTCTAGCCAGTGGGCTATATAGTAACTCTCTGTGACTAGCCTGGATTATTGCACTTTATATATATATATAAATACACACACACACACACACACACACACATATATATATATATATATATATACTGAGTAAATACTAAATGCAACATCAGAGGGTGGCTGGTACTTCAAGCCTGTAACTAGTATCTAGATGTGAATCATCATAGTTTCAGGAAAAAAAGTGGAAAATAACTTTGTTAGCATTTTCCCAGCTGTCTCTAATACACGTGTGACTTCCTGATAATCCCTGCTTAGAGCACTCTGTGACATGCTTCACATCAAAATGCTGATATGCACCAACTTCCTTTTCCCAGACTGTGCATCTACCTGGTGAATCCTTGAACTGCTTCACACATCTCTGCATGGTYTTAACAGAGTCATTGACATTCTTTTCTAGCTCCTCTGCCTCAATCTTAAGGAGAGAATCATTCATCCAGCTCACATTCCACTTTATCCAGTCTGATACTGTAGTCCAGAGATCATAGTATGGCTGGAAGTCCTTAAGCATCTTGTTCAGCCCACTGTACTTTAGAAAGAAATTAAAAACAACGTAAACAACAAGTGTATTCACCTCCAAACAACAGCTACATGTCAAAAGGCAAAAAAAACCCACCTCTTTTTTGAATCTGAAGCCAGCAATGAGAAAACATGTATTCCAAGAGGATATATCAGACTACCTTCTCCTGGGCCAACAATATGTATTTCAAGGGAGAGCAACCAGCAGAGCTGGGCTTRACACATTCAGGCCAATGTACATGCAGTGGAGCTGTGCCTGCACTGTGTGTGAGGCATGGAAAGCACTCTTTCCACTTGCCTCTACAAAGCTCTCCTGCAGAATGAGGAGATTATGATGGACAGGCCACACACCATCAGTGAAAGCACACACCATTATCATATTAAAACTTGGCTCCTTACAGGGAAGGAGAAGTAACCAGAGACTGAAGGGTAGGAAAGGATCATCATGTGAACTCCACTTCTGGTCTGCAGCCAGACTTGGCTGGATGTGGATGACAATGACTCACTGGCAGCTGAGCAGCTACAAACAAAATGAGTGTTTACAACTATATAAACTGTTGCCTTAGGAGAACACCATGCTCCAAGCCCAGCCAGCTGCCAGCACCCACTCTGCAACCACTTGCATTCACACCCATAGACCTGCAGCAACAGCCTTACAGAAATGRATGCGTCCTAAGCGCTGCTTCAAGACCTTCCCAACCAATTTCTCCTCATGAACATCTCTCAGATCTCACTGTGAGCATCCAAAGCCTCYCACAGAAATAGTGGAAATATCAGACCCTGAGCAACCTTCCACATTTGCCTGGGATTGGCTCTTCYGCAGCCCAGTGGAGCGATGAAGCAGTGTAGCCAATCTACAGGACTGAGGAGCAGTTCCCCASATAAACCAAAGCAGCATGAATGACTCCTTCCTGAGGAACTATGTCTCATTTTTTGCTCTACCTACCACCTAGAAATCCCAGCAAAGATCAGAGTCCTGTGGGTACAGGACCTGACACTTACATCTGTAACTTTGATGCCAAAGAGTCTCTCCCTGTTGTTGTAGAGAACTGCTAACTCCTGGAGCTCCTTCAGCTGCTTCCGGACATCCCTTGCATCTTCAGCCAGCTCATGGGCTTGGTTAACATCTGACTGGACAGAAAATCCACCTACAGTCAGCTGGAAGAGAAAAGGCAGGCACAAGTTGGGACTTAGAAGCTGAGTGCTGCTTCTAGAGATAACAGCTTCCTGGTGTGCTCTTTGTTACATTCAAAGGCGAGATTTTTATGGTCTTGATTTCACCTCCCCCAAACCAATTTCACTTCTGTTTAGACCATGATGAAAGTGGTGAGGAGAAGCAATAACCACTGGTCAAGTGAAGGAAACTACAAATGTGATGACCAGCTGTTTGTCCTCTTTGTAAAAACAGTCAATCCCCGAGGAATAGGAACTATAAGTCTGTGCCCAAATTTGATGCYGAATTTACAGTGATATTTGCTACAGAACCAGTAAAGTGCAAATGATAGCTCTACTAGTCACTCAGTTTGTTTCCAAGAATTGTTTAACAACACATATCTAGAGCTTCTCTAATAAATTTTGTGTTTTGTTTCGGTGGCTTGGGTTTGTTTGTTTGGTTTGGATTTTGCTTTGGTATTTTGTGTGGGTTTGTTATTTGTTTGGRTTTTTTGATCCAGTGTTGGGGTATTATAATTTTGGGAACCTGTTTCCAAGAAAATCTAGGTCAGTGATTCCACCTTTCTAAAATGGCTTTTTCTCCCCTGAATTTAAGAGTTTCTGAGGAAAAAAAAAATTCAGACTGTTTTAGCAGACACCAGAGGTATCTCAGCTCCAATTATTTCAGGGTCTTTTCCCACAAGATGAGTTCCATGGCTGAATGCTGTATTTTCCCCCTTGATGGCAGCGCATCACAGGAGATGCTCTGCAGGGAACTGAGTACACAAAAAAGAAAAAGGAGGTGCCCATGYTGCCTGAGCACCAAGAATTGGAACACTGTATAAACACCTTCTCAATGAAAAAATGAGTATTTCTGCAGAGTCCTGTCTTTCACACAAAAAGGAAACTCTTAATCAAAAGCCAACAAAAAAYGAAGGGAGGGTGTGTTAATATTCGGTCTAACAACACATTCACCTCAAAACTCGTCTGAGTAAAATCTCATCTGAAAGTTTCCCTCCTGGATGATGACAAGAGCTTCAAGATGCCATTCTATGGACAGTTCATTGTCAGGGGCTTAATACCTGCATTTCCTCCAGTTTCTCTTGAAATATCTTCTGATCTGAAATCTGTGTTTTGCGAAATCTTTCCTCATCGTCTATGTGCTGGAGCCGAACGGACTCTGAGTCCGTGGACATTTTCACTGGCCAGTAACTGGCAGTCCACCTGCACCCACATGATACAAAGAGACAAGCTTTTTGAGCATATGTTTGAAATGCTGAAATTCACAGAACGAGAAAGCCAAATCCCACCAAACAAGGAGGCTTTACAACAACAGAAACACATGTGGTTTCAACAAAACATTTTTTTCCAGCTTGTCTTGTTGATATGCAGTCCTTGTGACTAGGCTATTCAGCTGGAGAGAGCTGGGGAGAAGTGGAGGGCCTTTTTAAAAGGAACAAATCCACTATGCTGCTGAAAAGCTAGGAGACAGCAAAATAACAGTTGGCATCCAGAGGGAATGTCTGTCTTTGAATGTATTTGCAAGGAACTGAAAAAAATGGGGTCAGAGTCTCGGCTTATGGCTTTTCAGGGCTACTGAAAAAGCCAGTCTCCTGTTAAGCAGGGCAGTGAGGGGCCAGCGTAACCCAGATACAGGGAAGCCCTGGATTCTGCAGAGTGCCCTGGGGAGAGCATTGTAGATCCAGGAAAGGCTGCAGAAATTGGCTGCTCAYGCCAAGGCAGATTTCTTGGTTCTTGCTCAGCCACAGCCCACCCATAACTGCCTCCATTTGGACCCTCAGCCTGTGTGCAATGCCAGTACAAGGTTTGCACACTACACTCACGGGGGGTCACACCCCTCCAGCACCTGGGGATGCAGCCATCTCCTCCTACCAGTCCTGCTTGGAGCAGGTCTGGGCAGTGGGAATACAGCCACACCTGTTCCAAGCTGAACTGGGGCTGAGCTGCTTTCCTGCAGCTTCTGTGGGGTTTGTGTACCTTGCACCCATGTTTCTAGTTTCAGGAGCACTCTGCACAGACTCACTCARGTTGCAGAGATACTGGACCAGTACATGTCATAAGAGAAGTGTTTCCCAGGCTGAGCCCTTTAGAAGCCCTAGCCTTAGCTGTGTTTGTGACCTGCCTCTGCTACTGGGGCATAGTCAGGCCAATACTTGGAATAATAAAACTAAGAGGAAGATGCTTGGAGAAGAACTGCAGAAATAACAAGGRTTCAAATTTCTTCCTAGTCTTCAAGAAAACCCTGGGAGTCTTYCTATCTTGGAAGTGTTCATTTAGTTTCAGGCACAGACTAAACTGTGCACTTTGAGACTTTGTAAGTATCTCAAAAAAAAACCCAAAAACCAAAAAAACCCCACCCAGAGAAAAGGGCTTTACTATGTTAAACAGGTTAATAGCTACCAGTTTGCCTTGCCCCAGGCCAGAAGGCAGCATGAACTCACACTTCTTGTCTACAAACTTCATTTCAAGAATTCAGGGCTCATATAGCCTGAGAGACACTTAAAAGTTCTGTAGGAGCCCTTGATAGACACATGGCCCCTGAAGCACTGAGAATGRTAATTGCTGAAGAGTCCCACTTTGACAGTGGGAGAAATGCCTTGTGCTCACTTGTCAGTGAAATCTTCTTCGGTAAGATTGTAAAGGAAGTCTTCCATGACCTTGTAATCTTCCATGACTTCCTCAATCAGTTGCTGCACAGGGTGAGAGAGAAAGAGAAAAAAAGTAGACACCTTTAGACCATGCTGATTCCAAGTCTCTGGTGTACACCTCATTTTCATGAGGTGCCTTTGAAGAGCGTTAGTCACACAAGCTTAAAGTGATGTGGGCTGCTTCTGTGCTGTGTGAACAGTGGGAATGGATTTACAGCCCCTTGTTCTGTGAATGATCATGCCATCATCACCCTCTGTTCTATGGGAATGAAAAGAAGTGTGACCTAGTGGATAAAGTGCTGGACAAATTCAGTGTTTTAGGTTATCCTCCAGGTTCCCTCATTGGCATGGACAAGTCAGCTTACAGCTTGATGCCTTTGTTCCCCATTTATTCAGCTGGGAAAAGACTTACACTTCAAATAACTTTGAAATAACTCAGTGCTAAAATGTCCTATTAGAAAAAAATATATTAACAGCAATTTAAGCACTGGGTAACTGAAAGATTTTCTTGAAAAGAGGATTCATTTTTAGAAGATAGCCRTTCAATACACAAATGCAGAAGGGATCATGAATGCAGCAAAATGCATACRTAAGTATTTTAGGCAAGATTTTAAACTGCTATTTTGTTTTGCAAGGAAATTTAAATTTATGATATGTATATTTAAAAATACAAATCTTAGGAATTATAAAAATACAAAGCCAGGAATCTTGTGGCATTGCACACAAAGATATGCAAGTAAAAAAACTGGAGTTCTGCTTCTGAGACACCACACATTGCATTGACAAATTTCCTCCTCGCTTCCCTTGATGTCCCAAGGAGAGGCTGCCCTACCTCCTGCACTGCCAGCTGCTCAGGCACCCCCTTCAGCCAGTCCCTCAGCTCAACCAGCTCCTCGATGTTCGTTGGTCTCTCATGCATTTTGGTGCTGATGGCTTCATAYGCCTCACAGATCTGCAGCAGAACACAGCAAACACCATCAGAGAGTCACCAGTTGCTAACAGACAAACAGGGAAACCTGCCCCAGTCCACCCACTTCCCATTCTGAAGGTGTCTAAGGATGAGTACACAGTCCCGTTGTGTTTTTTTCTTTTCCCATCCATCTCACCCACTGCAGCTCAAACTGAATGAGACTGCCAAAAAAAGGGGAAGGGGAACTGCAGGTATGTAGTGAAAATGATGATATAACAGATTTAGACAATCAGCTGGCAGAGGCAGTTGCCTATATTCCAGTTATCCTCAGAGGAAGCAGAAGAACTTTTCAGTTGTCTACTAGACAGATCTTTTTAATTCACCAACAGATTTTTGTAAAATGGCAAGGTCTTGAAGAATTTAATCTCAAGAGCTACAGCTTTCAGGCATGTAATTCATTAAATATATTTAATTCTTCATTTGGTTGGGTTTGCATATGTCCTCGATAATTTCARTTTTAAGTAATCAGCCCAGTGTGATCTTTAAAATATTGTCATTAATGTGGCCTTCTAGTAATTTCACAAAAACACAGCAACTTCAAAAGCAGAACAAGACAAGACAGGGACAGATAATACATTGAACCAGTTAACTTACTTTCTGCACCTGTGAATGGAGGGTTTTAGCCAGCATGTCCAGCATGGCAGTGGCAAGGGCTTTGTGTTTATCAGACAGACTAAGCCTAATATGTTCTATCTTGACTTGAAARGGGCCAATGATGATAGAACTAGGTAGAAGGTGGTCCAGGGTCTCCTTTTCAGACAAATATGTGTCTACTATCTTTGTCACCTCCTGAGTAGGTGGAAATTGCTCTTCATAGTCTCTGTAAATTAAAACACCAACAAAAAAATGGCTGTGTAGATCTTAAGAATATTTGAGCATCCAGGCTATGTGTCCACTCAAAGGATCAAGACACGAAATTAATAAGGCATACATTGACACAATAGGTGCAGAGTGGAATAAGAGCACAGATATTCYAGCTGCAGCAAAGGAGTAGAAAAAAGAGATGAAAGAGGAAATATGGCAAGAAGAGAGGGAGAGACAAAATAAAAGCACTAGTGTAAGCAGGGCAAGATCAGGAGGCACTTCAGGGGAGGGTAGGCACTTCAGTGTATTCTGGGGAGAGACAGGAATTTGTCAGATGGGATTTGTAAATTGAGTAAGCTGGAATAAGAAAAAAGAAAAGGGCTTCATTCTCACTGTTTGGAGAAAATATAAGACCTAAACAGAAGTCCTCCATTAAAATAACAGAGGCTAAAGAACAGACTAGGTGGAAAGAGTTTTGGCAATGAAAACAATGAGGTTGAAACAAAAGAAAACATTAATTTCTACAGAATGCTATCAGCCTGAGCAGACACTATAGGAAGGAGGTCAGAGTYAAGTATGCTAACTGGATTCTCAAACAGGATGATTCATTTTTAGGGCCATTAATATCTCCAATTACACTGACGAGCATGACAGGAATGTGACTGGTGTCAGAGGCAGGAAGAAATTCCCAGTRCCACCACCAATGTCCTCTAAAAGCATGGACTGTCACCCATGACTGAAGGCAGCCTCTGACAGGGGCCTGATCTCACATCTGAGGCACGTGGTCTCAGAACAGCCCCACACTCTCACATCAGCACATCCACACAACAGCTTCCACAAAGCCTTGTCACTGGGGTCACAAGGGTTTTGTCAGAAGCCACTTACTTTAGGAAGTACTTGATGTCATTGTTATTTATCTCCAAGAACTTCTCATATTTCTTGCCATAGGCTTGGAGAGGGATCCGAGTCTTTTGAATGGCAGAGCGCAGAGCCTCACGTAACTCTTCTACTTTTGGCTCTTGCAAACCCACTGATTCCAGCATGGGAGTGCCTGGGATTTCCATGTTCTCCAACACATACTGCAGGAGGAAGGGGAGAGGTCTTTCAGGACAAAGAGAGCTAACTGTGCCTCCTCAGGAGAGCGGCAAAGCAACCCCTGGTGGCACCTTCGGGAACTCTTSCAGTGCACACTTCTACATTGTGTCAGGAATTGCTTGATCAGTTTTATGTGCCCTCCTCCCCAAAGAGTGAGGATCTACAGAGACAGGGCTTTCACAGCAGCAGACAGAAGGATGCATATGCAGAAGGAACTTGCATGAAACAGAATTGGAAACAGGGCTATTTCCTTTATGAAGGAAAGACTCTATGAGTCTGCTTTCACCAGCCACCACACACTCAGGGCAACCAGAGYGTCCATGTGTCCACAGAACCTGCAGCACCAAAGCAGAAACAACCACCAGACAAAAGAGCTACAAGGTTGGGGAGACTGAAGAAATTCTGTCAGAATAGAACTGCATTAGCACAGTGCTGAGCCCAGAGTAATTTAACTGAATTCCCAAGTACCCACTTCTGCACCTCCCTCCCTCCCTCAGTACAAGCTCAGGGGTGTCTGTGCTGAGCTGCAATGCACTGGCACGTGCTCAGCTGTATCCCTGGTGATGCAGAAGCGTTCACCTGCTCCAGCTGTGGGATGCTGTGGGTCGCCAGGATCCCGTTGTCAAACAGAGAAACGAGAGATGTCTCAATGCTCTCCACAGAGGGGCTGAAGAGGACACCACTGACGTCTAGCTCAATGTCTGTTACAAAGAGAGGATTCCTTTGAGACCTGTGGTGGGAAGAGATAAGAAAGAACAGGGATGCTTTTTGAGAATATGATACACAACTGTATCGCTGCGGTGCTGATACTGAAATGCCTCCTGGACAGGAAAGAAAAGCAGAGGAGAAGACGACTRTCTCATGCAGATGAAGATATAAAACACTGTGTTCTCAATTTAACAGTAAAGACACTGAGAACTCTTTTAAATCAAAGGTGAAGGAACCATCAATCATGACATATCAGGATCCCCAAAAGTCATAACCTTATCTGGAGAATTGGAGCTGCTTTACAGAAAAGCTGGAGGTGTTTTTCAAATTCAGTATCTCCAATATACTCCTAAAATGCACCTTCTGGAAGTTATATTAGTATTTCTAATCTTGCATGTGACCAGCCTGGCTCAGGATTAGCTAAAGTCAGTGTCAAGACTTCCACTGATTTAAAAGTAATAGGCCTCATGTGAGTGGCAGAGTTTTTTTTTTTTTCTCTTTTCTTCTGTCTTTCCATTTCTAAACATTCCTTCTTTAATACCACAAAAAGCAAAAATCCTTAAATCAATGTCCAATGGAATAAAATTTTAGGCACTGTGATAATCTAAATTTGGTATTCTTTAGAGATTGCAGGCCAGATTCCAATTCTGAGGTTTCATCTAAGAATGGAATTAAGCAGCCACGCTCCTGGTATTCTTCCGGCATCCATAAAAAAAATTAACAATAACAGTTTGCTCCCCCAAGAACGCTGGAGGTGGCTGATCTTCAGAACAGTACATCAAAACAGCAGACCTCGGTTCTGATGGGCTGCTCCATATCACTAACTGCAGCTGGAAAGCTGTGCTAACAGAGCAGCCAGCTCTGTGTCCTTCCTCCATACTCCAGTGAACATGTCAGGTGGAGGATTAGGGAAAACTGCCCAGCTTAAAGGCCCCACACAGAGCAAAGCTTGCTTGCAGAGCAGKAGTTAAAAAAACAACAACACTGCACTTTTCTGCTCTTTCTATCCCTTATTTTTCTTTCTTTCTTACACGTAGGGACTGTTGGTGATGTCAGGTCCCCATTCCATGTCCTCTGAGCAGTCCAGGACACACTGGCAAGCATCCAGCACGAACTGGGTGAAGCTGATGAGTGAGTTCTGCACCAGGTAGCGCAGAGAGTCCTGGAGCATGAACCTGATGCGCTCCATCAGCTTACACAGCTTGGAGCTCTGGTAGGCATCCCAGTCACTCTCCTCCAGGTTGAACCATTTGCCTGCATCTTCAAGGCTGCTCTTAATCGCAGTCTTTATGGAATCGATCCAAGTACCCTTGAGAAACTCCTGAACCTAGGGCAAAGAAAAAAGCAAGCTGAGTAATCCTCTGAGGGCTGATGGGAAAGCAGTACAGCAAGGTGAGCTACTAACAGGGGCTGTTGGAGCTTTCTCTGCTGTGAAAGGAAACTCTTCTCTCAGAGTTGTGGTAGCTAAAAGTAGCTCTCAACCTCCCCCCCACACATATGATATCTGAACCTGGTCATATATCTCCTGCACTGATAAAAGACCTACAAAAAGAAAGCCTGATATTAAAAAGTGGGAGTGCTCTATTCTCTGTTTTGCTCACAGTTTCCTTTCTCTTTTCTGTAGAGTGGCATCCCTGGATGCCTGTGTCGAGAGTCCCTCACAAAAAGTTGTGTAGACAGTGTGATGAGCATGTAAAGGACAGAATGTTGTCTTCTCTTGACAAGTGAGAAGAAAGAGCAGAAGAAGCCAAGGGCAGCAGCAGTTTGCAGTATTTTAATTTATTAAAATACCACCAAGTGTCACTTCTGCTCCACAGGCAGCTTGCTGTTTGTATGTACTAAAAGAACCTTAGTCACTGAGTGGATGACAACACTGCCTAGCAAAAACAGCACAGGACTGGGAAGGACCAGCACATTCTCTGCCACTGATTTAGTGTGCAACCCTGTGCAAGTTACTCCATGTGGCCACATCCAGGGTGCAATGTGCTGCCYTTAGTCAGAGGACATGAAGATCCTCTGGTGGGAATTACCACAGAGCTGCAAATTTTTGTCCTACTCTCTCTATTGGCATTGCAAACAGAGTAATTTAATTAAGTATATAAAGAACATAGAGTGTAGAAAAGCATTATCCCCATGAGTGTCTCAGGAGGAATCAAGGATCTTGTGCCTTGCAGCTGGACAGATGGGGAAATAATGAAAAAGAAATAAAAGGAAAAAAAATTAAAAAGAAATCTGAGTGCCAACCAGGACCCCTATCTGTCTATAAACCAGGTGGAGGAAAGAARGGCTGCAGCCCTTTATGGCCACCTGTTTAACACACTAAGAGCGTGGTCAGCATTGGCTGATCCTAACCAGGGCACCATGATTCTTTCAGCCCATTATCCCCATATCCCAATAACTTTGACAGGCACATGCAAATTCCTCCCTGCCCCAAACATGATGTCTCCTTTGACAGCTCATCAGTTTCCAGAAGATCAATCTGCAGCTGCTGCATCTGTCTAATACAGACTGACAGCACTGCTGCCTGCTCCATGTGTTCATCCCTCACACCTCCTCTCCTCACCTGAGTGAAGGCCTGAGTCTGGATCTCTTCAAATTCCTCCAGAGAGACAAGTTTGGTTACAGTTGTGTTAAACAGAGACAGGACAGCTGCCTTGTCGCACTCATCTTGAACCTGTGTAAGGAGATGGATGGCTTCTGGCCTGGTCAGGAGTGAGAGGAATTTGAATTCTCTCTGTCGTTTATGGAAAGGATAGTCTGGGATAGGAACGATCCCTAGCACCAAAAAAAGAAATAATGTCATTGCCTGCAACAGCCATTTCAGCTTCTGTTTTTAGAGTACTGGTCCCTTTGGGAAGCACTTGTGAAAAGGACTCTGCTCTAATGCACAGGCCTTATCATGCAGCAGCTTCAGCAGAGGGCAGAGGGAGTCTCTGCTCTGCTGCAGAGACCTTCTGCAGCCTCCCATTAGGGGCTGGGGTGCTGTCTTGGTGCCTCACCCTCCCAAGGCTTTGGCTCATGAAGTCTCCATGTGATAGAACACTGGAACTCAAGAAACTTCCTACTGAGGCCCCAAGGCACAGCTGAGTCATCTCATCTGTGAGAGGCCACTTGTGAAGTACCTCAAGGCCTTCCTGCTTTTGGAAGATTGAAGKGCACAAAATATGCTCCCCTTCCCCTCCCCATCTTTTACTGGGCTATTTTCCTCTTGTTTGGGACTCTGAAGGAGCCTGAGCCCTCTTCCACACCTGAGGCACTTCCCAGCTGGGTACAGCAAAGGCAAGGCAGTCAGCCCTAGCACAGTGGTAAGCCAATCACACTGCCAAACATTTGGTGCCATTAAGAGTACACTTGCAGAACTACTGCAGCTTAGCTGATGAGTTCTAATTATACTGAGGTAACATGGGCATGGAAATATACCCTAAAAAAGAGGAGACATACWCAAAAGTCTCACATAATCTCCTGTTGTTGATCCTTGTGAGCTCTAATCATTACCATGAACCTGAGAGTTCCTACAGCAAACCACAAATCCTATCAAAGACAAGAAAGCAAACTGCTTCACTGTGTCCCTACCTTTCTCTGGTGCTTCCTTCTGCTCTTTGTCTGGAAGGGTAACAAAAGAAAACATCTCAGGTTTGGAAGCGACGACTCTGTCAAAGCTGATCATGTTCATGGTGTGTTTATAGTCTAATTTCACTTCTTTCTCCAGGGTGCTTATTTGGTCTAACATGCTGTTACAAGACACAGAAACACTGAGAACCCATGGYATTTGAGCATGCTTATGTCTGTAGCTTTACTGCAAACTCCACCCCTCCCTCTCTCCCTCCCAAATGTGCTAACCCAGAAGCCCACCTACCACTCAACACATCAGGAGAACTGTGCAGACAATGAAGCAGCCAGCAAAGGTATCAACTGGACTTTTAATGACAGAGGCAAGCAGGGAGTGAGGACTAGGACTGTAGCCTCTCTAAGTGTCTTTTCAGTCCAAAGCAACATCTGCACTGGGTAGAAACATTACCCAGGGAAGGAGAAATAACCACCAACTAAAGAAAGTAGCTAACAGGTCTAGAAAAGTTGGGCTATCCAAGCTGGCCTCCCATTTGCCTCCTGTTGTCCAYTTCCTCAGCCAGAACACTCACATAAGTGCTGAAACCCTGCTCCATTTGCCTTAGGAAATCATCATCCTTTACCTCGAGCAGACACAGTACTGTTCCTTATCCCTGTAGCTCTGCTCACAGAGACTAATTACTCTCCTACTTTCCAGTTCAGGCTGGCAGACCATRCAGCTCCTCACACCTTCCTATTTCTGAGCAAGGCAATCAGTCACGGCTGATTCCCAGYAACACCATCAGTGGCTCATGATTCATCAGCCCAGGCACATTAAAATGCCTCCCCAATATGAACTGCATCACAAAGAGATACTCCATTATATTCAGGTGGAGATCTCCTGTTCTGTTTGCCCTCCCCTGTGCAGATCTTCTTTTGATTTGTTTTAGCAGCTGTTAATAGGTAGAAGGGTCATCAGCAGACAACAGCCAGGTCTCTGGAGACAATGGGTGGTCTGCAGATCAGTACAACAATGACTGACCTGTTCTTCAAAAGCACAGGGGGGACAGCAAGGTCAGCCATCCCATTTTTTGTCAACCTTCGTGCTSTTGAAGGCCACTTAACTGCAGGTGTAAGCACGGCTTGGTGGGTCTGCATATGGAAACTCCTTCAGCTGGGAACACTGAGAGCCCACCCATCCTGTACACATGTCCCTGGGGCTGCCATCTGTCTCCTTCTGATGCCAATCCGGGCAACTGAGTGGTGTGCTTGTGCACAGAATGGAGGCAGGTGAGACCCATGGTCTGTGAGTTGGCTGCTCAAGACCTGCCTCCACAGACATTTGTTTTGTATCCCTATGAAGTCTCCCAATGTTTATGGATGGAAGGCTGAGCTCCCAGACAAGTACATGATGCTTTACTCTTGGGACCCAGAACATTCCTCTGGCTGCCCTGGGTGACTTCAGACCCTGGCAAGGGGCTCAGAGACCTTGGCACAGGGTCAAAAACACCTGTGCCTTCGATTTTAGTCCATGGAAAARAATTACCAACTTTGTGTGAGGATTTACAAGCTATAAGAGTCTGAGTAGAGTAATAGTTGATTTGTYATAGGGTGAAAAGGTAGAATTCTGGGGTTTTAGAATGGGGGTTCAAGAAGCAARATGGAAAAATCTAGGTGTGTCCTGTCCTTCTTCTCCTTCTTCTTGTCCTTCACCTTCTGCTAAGATGGTGACACTTTTTGATTGGTTTAGAGTAGAAACACACTGTCTAACATACGTGATAGGTATTGAAAAATTATTCTAAATAAAGTACACACAGTTCTTAGTATAAAAAGTTAACACCACCCCAAGGGCGGAGGCTGTGCCACAACCCGACCTGCTGGACAAATCTCAGCAGGTCAGAKAAAGAACGTAATAAGTAAGAAAAAATAAACAACCTTGAAAAGCAGAACCAATGAATCTCGACTTCTTTGGTCGCGGGGCTGGGAAAAAAGAAACTTTCTAATACCTCAAAAGTCATCTCAACCACARAACCCCAAAACTTTACCTCTTCTCATCCTTCATTTTGGGAGTCTGTACAGCCAAGTGCTTCATCCTCTGCAGGCTTTTCTCGTTGATGGTGTCCAGCCCCTCTGTGGGCATGCAGTCCACGTACAGGTGGTACATGAGCAGCCCCTGCGTCCTCTTGCGCAGGCTGTCGGCGCAGGCCACGCGCTCCGCAAACACCTGCGGGTCCTCGGCCAGGAACTGCAGGCACACCCGAGGCACCCAGTACTGACATGGCAACAGTGGAGCTCTTCCTGGGAAATCAAAGTACAGCTTACCAGAGGCTGCAGGGAAAACAAAACTCAGAATGGCTTGCAGTGCTGACAGCAGCTTTTTGATAGACAGGATAATTGGGCTGCTTGTGGGAGATCAAAATGAGGGAYCAAAACTGAGGACAGCAAGAGATAAGGAGCATCTCTAAACCTTTCAGGAGAAGGGTACTTCATTTTAATCTGTCCACATTCCCTTTCAAAATGGCATTGACCCAGAAAGCCCAACATTTTACTTTTCTTGAAGGCAGGAAGGATGGCAGAAGGAATAAAAGAAAGGTGTCTACAAAGGAAAAACCTCAAATGGGATCAAATTAAGATGTGGAGTTCTCTTCCCTGGAGGTTTTTTCAGATAAGTTTAACAGACACATATCAAGAGAGATAACAGTGAAAGGGATTAAATGACTTTCTGGTGTCCTTCCCATGTCCAGCTAGGACAAGCATGGGAAATGAACTGGCTCTCAGACTATATGACAGATCCCAAAAGACCTTATTTGAAACACACCTTCTGGAGTTCTTCCTCCATTGATGATGGGTCTCCCTTCTTCGTCACGTACCAGACCTTTCTCRTCTGTTTTATGGACCAAGTAGAGGTCTGTCTCCTTGTCATAATCCAGAACACCAACATCAATCCACTTGTAGATCAACTCCTGGCTTTTGGGGTCCTCTGAGAAAGCCAAGGATTAAAACAGGGTTAGTCCATTCTACTGGAGTCTACAGCAAATGGACTTTCCTGATTCAAGTGRTGATGCCACAGTCAAATCCATTTGCTCCTTTGAATCTCAGTCAATCTCACAGAGTTTCTGCTGTGACMAATTAAATAATGAATTTAGGTCTTACAGCTTAGAATTTTCAGCATATTGCACACACCAGACAGATATGTATTTATATCGAYATCAATATGGATACAGGTCAGGACAGCATTATGCTGTTCATTCAACCTGAGGAGTGATCAGGTGTGGCGTTCCCCAAGACAGCTGCAGACAGAACTCAGCCATCACGTGCTGGCTGCCCMAGGATACACAGAGTTTATGTTTTATGCTTCCGTTTTGCAGACAGTCAAGCCTCTGGAGGCTGCTCCAGAGCTGCAGATGCCAGTTTCCAGGCTTTAAAGCTACTGCAGATGTGTTAATGTGAGCTRCAGCCACAGCTGGACATCAGTATAACTGCACCTAGTAATTCCTTCTCATTGAGAAGGCTCCAAATGACTGGAAAACAATGTCCACATCACTTAATTTGGCCCAGGTTTACTACTTGTATGTTCACTGTAGTCTGAACTTGTCTTCTGATCCTGAACTTGCAGAGAAATCCAGGCAGAACATACTGTGCCCTAGGAGTTAGAACACCCTAACTCCACAAAGATAGCTATGCACCAATAAAGAGAAATTCTGTCTGTGCTGACAGAAAGTCAAAAGGCAAAAAGGCAACTTTTAACAAAGTGGAAACGGTCCAGGACAGGACTGGCAGTCTGTGAGATCCCGGTCTCTGGCTCTGACTGCCTGAGCCTGGCCAAAATGAGATATGGCTTTTCAGAGCTACACTCATCAGAATCTACACCTTCCCTTCTGCTGAAAAGGCATGTAACCGTTAGTGTTGCCCTGCTCAAACTGATTCAAGTTTTACCATGTCCAAGCACATCATCTGTGGGTAAAAGTGCTTTTCCAGGCACTGGCTTTCTGTCAGAAGATCCTGGCTCCAGCCCTAGTGACATCCACTCTTCTGGAGTTCGACAGTCAAATTCATCATTGTCAAATACCTAAAAAGCAAGGACATGAGGGAAATWAGGATTTACTCCAGAAACAAGAAAACACCCAATAAAAATTTTCATGAGAGGAAAACATTAACATGCAGTTCCTAAACAGGCTACAAAATATGGAAATCAGTCCAGGTGCAAAAGCTGTGCTGATATTTGGCTGACAATTTTCTCCCAAGCAGCAGTATTTGTACCTCCAGCCCTTTCCTAGGGAGAACARACCAACACCTGGAGAGGTTACCTGCAGGTTTCAGAAGGAAACACGAGACACGTTTCCTTTGGACACACAAAGGCCAGTGAGGAGCACTCTCAAGGACTATTAGTTTTGACAGAAGTTGTGGGCACCCTGCAGAAGATGCTCAGCATCTTGTAGAGACCCTTCAGTGCCCAAGCCAGCTCCAAAGCATTTCTTTGTTTTGCTGCTTGTTGTGTCAATACTGGCTAAGTGATCTCAGAAACCTCCTGTGGTATAAGCMATGAGACAGACTACAAGTACCAAATGTGCTCTCTTACCTGTAAYGGGAGGTAGATGGGAAACACAGAATGTTTTGTCTCCTCAATAGGTGGCATATTTTCAGGGTCATAGTGCCTTGGCATCAGCTGATTGGAGTCAATCCCCTTGCTGGCCAGGAGCTCAGCAATGTCAAAGGTGAGATACAGCCGTCTCCTCCTGGATTACATCAGAAGAGGAAATAACTACTTAATGTGCCYATAGGCATTCCCATGCCTACAACTCCACTTTTTCACTGTGCACCCCTATTGGTAAAAACATTTTTAGTACACATTGCATCCACATATATTTCTTCATTTATAGCACAAAATAATTCAGTGGAAGTGATCTAGAAAGATCAGTTACTCCAATCTWTAAATTATATACTGTACTATGGTACTAATACATTATAGAGCATACACAAAACCAGAAATTAAAAAAAAAGAATGACAAAAAGAGTAYATAAACACTATTAAAAAACAATGTTTTCTTCCCACATCCCAGTGAATTGTCTTCTGCATCCTCTGCAATTCATGCACACCCCACTTTGGAGACTACTGCCTTACAGAATAAGGTTTTCTTAAGGATTTTTGACATGTTATGCCTCAAAAGCAAAAGTCAACACCTAATCTGCTGTCTCCATTCCACAGTGATGCCTCTAGCCACCTTCTGGTTACTTACCTCTCTACTTCCACCTTCCGAGGGTTTTGCCCTGGAACACGTTTGAAAGGCATCTGCACTTTGGGCTTAAACGACTGCTCAGGGAAATCTGACTCAGCGAGGATCTCAGTGGATGGTCCAACCATTTGATCCTCCATGAGACTTTTAAAGCTTGCAGGCACCTTGAATTTTGTGACTAAGAAACAAAGAGAAACACATCTGAAACCACCAGACATCACTTTGCTTTACATTCACACACAAAGGAGGACTCTGCTGTCTACTGGGTCATCTGCAGAAGTCACTTCACTAGATTTGTAAGAGAAATCAAGCAGACATCAAATTAGAAACAGAAAGAAAGACCATTTTTTTTCTGCTACAATATGTGATYATGGTTTTCCAGTATCAAAATAATGACATGAAAGAAAACTCCACTRAGAATTACTGTCATGTAGATTTTTGGGAGCCAAGGTACTGACCTGGCTCTAAGGAGCTCTGTTTTGTTCCCAGCTCTGCTGCAGACTCTCTACATGACAGTGGGCAATTACTGTTTTTAATGTACAGCTTCCATCACCCTCAGAAAGGATCCCCCTGCCTCTCTGGGGGGCCCTGAGACCAAGAGTCAGTCATAGCTGAGAGGAGCTTGGTCAAGGTGGTGATAAAGGGTTTATGACTACTATGGGGGAAAAGAAGCTGCACAGGTCATCTTTGTCTCCTGAAGTGCCTATTCACACCTTGGGACAAACCTCTCTCTTCTCAGCTTTTGCTCAATCAAACCACCCACTCACATCAGCAATGGTGTGAGAAAAAATTGAGTTAAACAGCCAACAATCTCACCATTTGGCCAAACATTTTCAACAGAAATTTGGACTAAGAAAAAAGTATAYATTTCCAAGAACTGGCAGAAATTAAACCATGTCATTTACCCCATAAATAAACCRAACTGTTTATATTGCTAAACAAGTTGCAAATAATAGAACAGCAGCAAACTGGGAATTTGAAGCTTAACCTAAATTAAGTAATTGCATGCAAGCTTTAAAAAGCACTATTCCCTAGACAGAACTAAGCATTGAACTAAAAATAGATTTTAGTGGAGTAAGACAGATTTTCCTTTGATGAACTTTCACACTCTATCAAGTAGAAACATAAGGTTCTGGTTTGGAATTGGGTATTTTGAATGTCAAGCTTTGAACCCAATTGTTCACTGTGTTGCATGTGCTTCTGGAGTCATGGATGTGACCCTTGATTTCAAAGCAATTGTGCAGAGCAGCCAATAATGCTAAAGCCAGACATGTTTCAGGATGGTTAGGTACAGGAAGGGTCCTCTAAGAGATCATTCCCTTGTCCTTCTAAAATGGCCCCTGGCTCAACCCTTGTAGCTGTACGTTGTCTGCTTAGAGACTAAAGGAAATAGCCACTAACTGGCTCCTCTCTCTCTACTTGCCTCCCTCAGGAAGGGCAGCTAGCCTGGCATGAATGTGCTCTTAAACACTTGCATTGTCCATAAAGTAATTTTGAGGAATCCCTAAAATGCAGCTCTTTAGCCTCGTGTACATCTCTTGCTTGGGGTCTTTACAGAATGGCCCTGATTTGTAATTGTTGTCAAGCAGCACAGCTGTTCCAATTTAGTCACTTTATTGTTGCCAAATCCTGGCACCATCCATTATGGCACTTTGTGCACTATCAACTATTTATGCCAATACTTAGTGTTTCATTTACATTTCCAACCTGATGGCTTCTTCCCCCTTGAAGAAGCAGCAGATCATAAATAGAGTTCTGTCTCCACTTGTTAAAGATGAGTCTAGCTTGTCAAGATTCACTTGAGGAAGCAGTCATTTGTCCTCACTCATGAAAATAAATGTCACATCTAAGCACAGGAGGGTGGTATATACAGTTCCCATCTTTTTCTAAAATCCTCTCACACACACACTTTCTTCCCACCCACTGCCAGTCTATGATCCATATCCCCAGGGGTGCTCTAGGGGCCAGGAGAGTGCTRGCAAACTTTCAACCATTCTCTGTTCCTATATTTGAGCATCCATGACACAAGTTTTTGTAAGCAGGTGGCACCAGCAGCTCTGTACATACAGAGAGCCCTTGCATCTAGGGAGAACAATCTGCTCTGGGGTGCAGCTGGGYGCAGAATAAATAAATGAGGGAAGGCCATAATTTTGGCTATACCTAAATCCCAAATACAGCTTTCACAGGCAGGTCCCATGTTTGGGGCTGTCATGTGCTGGGCCAGCAGTTTAACTTGATGATCCTTGTGGGTCCCTTCTAACTCAGGAAAATCTWTGATTTTCACAGGAAAGGGACACTGCTGGCTCCATGCACAGTAAGAACACATGCAAATTCAGTGTTCTCCTGGCAGCAGGACCAGAACTCCCACAGGCACCAGCACAGTCCACCTTGAACCCTGGCGGAAGTAGATCTATCCAGGAGAAAAGGAAGCAGGGTTTTACCACCCACTCAGATCACTTTGCTGCACCTCTAAATGAAATTCCCTTTTCACGGGATATTCAAAGAGCACAGCACCATTCCTGAGCACTGAAAATGAAAGCAGAGCAGGAACACAGAGGCAACAGCCTAATTCCCAGCATGCCCACTATAAGCAACCTGAACAGTTATGGCCCAGTTTCCTGCCCCACCTTGCTCCCTCTCAGCGTATTTACCTTTAGGGGTGTGCTGCTCCTGCTCTGCCTGGTTCACCAAAGACTGGGACGTGTGGGGGCCACCAGAAGCACCCTGGAATGTGAGGAAGTGTCAGAGCACAGTTGTGGCATAGTGTGAGTGGGATTATTGAGGTACAGAGAGAAATTGTGACTGTAAGACTGACTTTACCAGACTTTAGGGACAACTGAGACTGTGAGTAATGGTCAGAAAAGGCTCAGAGACACAARTACCTGAAAAGTTCAGCCCAATGCACAGGGGCAGGGGATCTCCCAGCAGCATGTGGCCTGATGTCAGCTTAGGATGTTGACTGGGGGCTGATTAGGCAGCCAGTCATTAGGGTTTTACTGCCAAATATCACCACAACCACAGCCTGCCCTGCCATACTGGCATCCSAAACCCAGGCAATTGTGACACTGCTGTCACTGGCTACAGAGGAAGGCAACACAACTCTGACCAGGATGAGCCTCATGGCTTCGCTTTGTAAAGATCAAGGTCTTGCACAAAGGCCTCTGAGCAAAGGAAGGGCTAGGACCTGGGGAGAAGCCTGTATGTGTCCATACCACTGCACCATCAAGCTTTTCCTTTCAGGACAGCGCTGGAGAAAGAACTGCTCTTTGCACTTACCCCCRAGCTACTGGAGGGTCCTGGAGTAGGGACATCAGCAGAAGCCCTACTGCTGGTGCTAGGTTGGCTCCTACTCAGAAAATTCCTCAATTCCTTCCTTGCTTTGTCCATCTTCTCAGGAGAACAACGCTGTGACGTAACCCTGGGCTTCCTATGAGTGGAAAGACATTGAGCCTGGCACACACYGTATCCTTGGCACTCCTCCACACCCTCCCACAGTGCTGGATATCCTTGACTTGCTACAATGAGTGGGTGGGAGGTTCCATCCCCTGACTCCACACCATTCACGACCTGGGGGCCATCAGACTCATGTGGCTGCCTCAATGGCTCACTAACCCTGGAGAAACAGATCCCTTTATTACTCCAGATGGAGTTTGGATGGGAAAACCAGCAGAATACACAAGAAAAGCTGCTTTCCTTAAGCAGCAGGAGCTTCCCGGATCTGTGGCAGCATTCAAAAGGCTGCCAGGAGAATTTGACTAAACTGGGACTTCAAGAGAAGTACTACTTTTGCTGCACCCAAATCCCTTAAAAACCTTGTCACATTTGACTCCAGTGGGAGTAGGCTACAGCCTAGGATATCAACACAGCTACTCCCAGGTGTAAGTCTGCCTCTTTCCTTTAAATAATTCATGACAGATGTTTAAGCATCACCTAACACATATTAAAATATTGCCAGAAGCTCCCCTCTTTCTCCTCCTGCAGGGAATACTTTTGCTCAGCTCACAAATAATTTCTGCTCTTCCACCTTGGGAGACTCAAGTCCAGGCAAATATCACAGCTGTACAGCTTTATTTTATAAAAACCTTTGTGCACTCAGAGATACCAATTAAGAACAGCTCTCAGACTTCTGGCAGGGGGATAATGCAACCCTTGGTTTTAGGCTTGTCTAAACACAGAGATGACTATTGTAACTAATTAGAACAGCTAAAGTGACACAAACCCCTCCAGCCTGCACATGCATGCACTGATATAATGGTGTACACATACCTGTGTAGCTGATTCCTATAAATTATGAGTCAAAGCTCTCCATGGCATCTCTCAAAGGTACTCCAGGCCAATACAGCTAACTGATCAATTCCTGCTGAGGGCTAGACCCAGACTCCTCATCCAGCCCTACCTGACTAGTGGTTTGTCTCCTGCACCCTTGCTAGGACCTTTCTTAGGTAGCCAAGCCTCTGCATCAGGAGTCTTCCAGCTTTCCACAGCTAAGTTCTGGAAAGACCTTGCCTGGTCTTGAAGGCCACAGCTGGCACAGTACTTGTCTGGAGTCTCATCCTGACCCGGAGACAATGCCACCAGATCCCTTCCTGTCATGCCCTCTCTGCTCTGCTCTTGAATGGAGTGAAAACTCTGCTTGCCCTATACTCCTGATGGGAGAGGGCAATCTTTTCAGAATTTCACCTTGCTGCCTGTCTGTGAGAATGAATCGGGTACAGCACAGAAAGCATTACATGCATGCCGGAGATAAGAGGGAATAACTGTGCTGGTTTATTACTGCAGGTTCAAGCCAGTGCACAATTTTGAGAGGTTGAATCAAAAAAGAAATCAGATAATAAATCAAGGTTACCATGATGCGAATCTTTTAAGTGAAATGGAGTAAACGAACAGATTGGAAAGACCTGGGAGATGAGATCAATAATACCCCCTCCCCTCCTTCAAGCTAGAAAATCTCCAATCTCTCTCCTCTCAGCTTTGCTTTGGCATGGCAACTGGAACCTCACACCCTGAAGAATGAATTTTCCATGGAGGATTTTGTTTTTATTAGCTATTTTATGCTCTGGCCATATCTATTTTAGCAGCCCAGCAGGACTGATTGGAATCAGCCAAGATCCAAGGATTCCTGATGAATCACTGCTGGACTCTTTGGTGTCGGCTGCACTGGCTGGGAGAACAGCAGCGAGGCGGAACGGCCCTGCGGGGCCTCTCCTGATGTGTCACCTGAGCATCCTCTCTCTCTCCTTGGCAGCAGGGCCAGCATGCCAACAGGGCTCGCTGGACTTTTGCCTCTTACCACCAGAACCCTAAAACCATCCAATTAAAGCAGCCAGCTCCAGGATACAAGGTTCATCTGAAGTTTTAGTAGGGGTGAGGGACTGAACCCATTCCCAATTTAGCAGGGCTGGCAATCTCTGCCTAGAACCAAAATAATGTGGCTGCTGCCTATGATGGACAAGTTTCCATGACTGGGGAAGAGTGYACCAAGACAGCCCACAGCAAGCCTAATTCTTTGCTACTTTGCTTGCTGTGCACTCACTCACACCTCTGCAAAGTCCATCCTGAGGACTTATGTCAAAACAAAACAAACYCCTACCCAGTGTCCAGATCAGAAACACCCATCATGCTCTCCCATCTGCCCAGAAGGAAGGTCCCTGTGTTTGCAATTGCAAAAAAACCTCACATACACCACTTAAAATAAAGAACAAAACAAGGCATCCAAAGTTCTCCCAGCAACTCCCCAAAGAAATAATTAAAACAGCTTGTCTGAGAGCACTAAAGCTGATGYGGATATGGGAGAACTGCTAAGCACAAAGGGAATCCTACTCTCCTGCCACCCCAGCTGCTGGGATGTGTCTGGGTTTTCCAACAAGGAGGTTCCCAGAGCATGGGGGGCGAGCTCGCTTCAGTGCTAGCCTCCACCTAGGTGGTTTGCCTGGTCCCATCCAGCTCTCAGGAGTGGTCCCCAGGCTGGTTTCAGTGATGAGAAGAGACCCTCTCTCTTYCACTCAGCCTAAACTGCTGAGCCAAGAAGTTTACTGCAGAGCAATTCCCTCTTTCCAAGYTTCCAACACCAACTGCCTTGAAAGAATGTGCAGCATGCAGACCTAGGGCTGTCCTCCCCTCCCTCTATTCAGGGGTGACCCCAGACCCTCATCCCAGGCCAGCAGAGCTTGGCATGGATTGCCAGGGTGAGAACACCTTCCATCCTGCAGCGAGCACACAATGGCAGTTCAAGCTTTCAGCCGGCAATTGCTGCTGGTACCACAATCCTCGTGCTCAAGGATTCCCTGGTTGTCTGAGGGGTCCTGAAGAAGAGCAGTGAAACTGCCCAGTGCCCCCTCACACTCCAGCTGGGAGCAGGAGGCTGGATACCTGCCACATTCACAGCCTTCRGTCCTTCCCTACTTGCAGCACTTTCCTCAGGACTGAGGCTCTCCTTTGACAAGGAGGGGCACAAAGGTGGAGGAAACAGGAATCCAGTTCATCTTTTCCTCCTGAAAGCAGCTTCTCTGCCCTCCTCAGTAACCCTTCTCTACCCCGTGCACACCTGGGAGCATCTCCCTGTTCTTTGCTGGCAAACATCAGGCTGGCACCATGATGTCCCAGCTTTAGCTATAAAATCTTTTCCTGACTGCTGAGACAYCTATCTCTGCACTAGTTTAGTCATGCTCCCTCACACCTGAAAAGCATGTTTCCTAGATATACCAGGTACGAGGTATTATGCTAGATTGAACTATTCAAAGTGAGAGCATATTCTTATGGCACTGCTGACACAACATTAGTTACAGCGTCTGTGTGTCATTGTAGCAAAACTATAATTACAATTTCTCGGTAAATCCAGGCTTTACGCATCCAAGAGTCAAACTCCCACATGTCTTGCTCAACGTCTGGTATGAGCTTTTTGATCTGTTGCCTCTACTTCAATTCTTTGATCCAAAGCTTTGACAAAATGGGACTATTTTCTTTCAAATAAGGTTTAAAATGGCTAAAAATTGCAACAGAACTAGAGAATAGTACTTTAAATATCATCTAACCCCTAAGCAAAACCRCAGATTGAAATCTAGTATTTATCTAAAATCTATCTATCTGTGCATAGCCAGAATCCCAGCTACTAGACCATCTGGACACCAACATGCAGAAATTCCCTCTTTCTATAATTTAAGCCCTACAATATAAGCTCAGACAAGGTGATGCGCTCTCAACAAACTGCTTTAAACATTGTCCCGTACTTCAAAACCCTTCCACTCTAAAAAGAGAGCTGAAAGTAATTTCGAGTTTTATAGCAGCCCATTCCCTCCAACAATTTGCAGAGTTTTAAAATTGATTTTCCTCTGGGTTTTTAAACGCATTCTTTTCTCCACGGGGACGCACCAGGAAAGCACACCAGCCCCGGGGGGAGCAGCGCGGGCGGCCCGGCCGGTGCCGCTCGTTACCCGGGGCTCAGGGCACGGCCTGGGCCTACAGSCCCCGCGGGGCCGCAGGACACCCCGCCAGGCATTTACACCGTCACTCCAACGCGGTTTGTGTCACGGGCCRGGCACAACGCGGGTGAAACAAACGCTGCTGTAGATTTCACTGCTGAGAGCCCGCGGGTGCGGGAGGAGCAGCCCAGGGGCTGTTAACGTGCGGCGTGTGGGGACGGGGCAGCGCCAGAGCTGCTGCCAGCGCCCACCCTGGGCACGAACCGCTCCCAGGGCTCCGAGGAACCCGGCCCTGCCCGCCGCTCCCAGGGGCAGAACGCACCGGGGGGCTCCCTCATGATCCACACCTGCGCGCCCGCCCGCCCTCCCGGCCCGGCCCGGTCCCCGAGCCCCTCCTCGGAGCCCGCAGCCCCCTACTCGGGGGGCCGGTGGGGCCCTGCCCGGCCCTGCCTGCGGGCGGTACGCACCGACCGGCCCGAATCCGCCCCGACCGACCCGAGTCCGCCCCGACGCCGCAGGCGTTGCCACGGGAGCAGGGGCGGGCAGGAGGCTCCGGCCCGAGGCCGCCGCTCCCCCCGCGCGGGCCGTTGGGCTGGTCCGGAGGCGGCGCGGGGCAGCGTGGGCCCGACCGCGGGCCACACCACGGCCGAGTCGGGGGGGGGAATGGGGAGAGCGCCGCTCTCCTGGGGAAGCGGGGTCTGCCCCGAGCTGCAGCTGCCAGCGCGGCGCTGTGCAGAGCCCCCGGGGCCACCGCAGGGACACCGCAAAGCTGCCAGTGACGCCCCAGAGCCACCGCAGGGACACCGCAAAGCTGCCCGTGCCACTTCAGCTGCCGCCGCAAGGACACCGCAGAGCCCCTGGAGCAGCCTAAGAGTCACTGCTACGGAGTTGGTGGTGGAGTCCCCGAGTTGCCACCACGGGGACACTGCCGGTGCCACTTCTGAGTCACCACTGAGTCACCACACTAGGGCCAACTGTGGAGCAGTGCCACYGAGCCACCAGCAACCCGTGCCTGCCAGGGCTGCCAGCCCCAGGGTGCTCGGCATCYCGGCAAGGAGCCACCGGCTGCCGCTGGGGACAGCCCCATTCACTATGCGAGGAAGGGTGACTGCTGTCCCAGTGCCACCAGCTGGCTGCCGGCCCTGCCGGCCACTGACCAGCAAGGTCCAGCAGACCCTTCCTCCATCCCATCCCCAGAATGAGAGGAGGCAGGCAGGGTGCTGATGTAGAGCTGCGCCTTGGCTTGTCTAAATCGACCTTGTGTGCCCATGGAAGTCTTGAGCTAAAAGATCATGTTGGGTGGGGATGGGGGACTGCTGGCCCTGGAGAACATGTCATCCCTACAGAAGGAAAAGTGGCACTGAGTCCTGCTGAACAGGCCCTGACAAGCTGGTCCCGCACAGAGGAAATGGTGGGGAGGGGACAAGCAGTGCCAGCCCTGCAGGGGAGTGAGGAGGAGCAGGTTTGGATTATTTTGGGGGAGAGGAAGGAGGTGGAAAAGCAGAGAGGAAAAGATTTAAAGAGAAAAAAACCCCAAGCCATAAGAGATCTGCTGTGAAGGAGTACAAAGGGCAGAGGAGGAGGAGGAAAGGATGAAACAGAAGATGAGTGGAGGCTCCTGCAGGAGGAGAACTGTGGCAGGCGGGTGAGCAGGGGCTGCTTCGCAGCCCCTTTGAGACCCCCAATGCCTGCTGGTCCAGTCCAGGCTGACAGTGAATCCTGCTGCTTCCCAGCTGTGCACCTGGGAGAGGGGCAAGTCCTAGAAAGCAGGGCCGGAGGAGCAGGACATCACAGCTGGCAGGCTGGCCCAAGGGATGCTCCCTGGGCAGAGAATTAGGCAAAGAGGCACCAGGATGGGGGGCATGCCATGGGAGGCAGCAGAGCCAGGCCAAGAGCACTGGCTCCTCTCCCTGCCCGGGTACCTGCCAGGGGAAAAGGGCCTGGTAGCGGAGGGTGGCGAGGCATTTGTGCCACCCAAAAATTGGCAGGTGAGGGGATGTGAGGTTTGGACAGAGAAAGGTGGGGCAGGCAGAGCCTCAGGCAAGAAACACAAGCTTCTCCAGATAAGCAAGCTCCCTCTCAGCAGTGCTCAGCTGCTGCCAGGGTGTGCACAGGATCAGGCCCATGCAGCAAGGAGGTCTCTGGGGGGGTTTGCACTCCCTGCTGAGCTGATCCCACCCCACTGAAAGCAGTGGATGCTGGAGGAACTCCCAGGTGTATGTCCTCTGTCATTTTGCTGGCCTCATAGCTTTACTTAAGTAAGGAGTGCTGCTGGCTTGCCTCAATTATGTTTGATATAATTACAGCTCTTGCTGGAGTTCCCTGGAGTCACATCCCAGATGGCTTCTTTGATTGAGAGGAAACAATGGTGGAGCCCCGTTGCCCTTTGCATGGAAAAATGTGCATCCATTTTGTGCTGGCTTCACCCCCCTGCAGTGGGCTGGGATTCACAGCAGGTCTTGCCCTTCCTGTGGTCAGCTGGGCTTCATTTTGGACCAGGCTTTCAAAGTTCACCACAAAATGCTTCAGCAGATCAGGAGGTGAAAGCCCCACTGATTCGACTGGCTGGGCCTTCACAAACCCCGCAGGCCAGAACAGAAAGCAAACAGGTGTGTGAGCCACCTGCTCTCCATCCGTGTGCTGCCACCTGACCTGCCTTCAAAAGCCCTTTCTGGTTCTCAGAGCCTTGCTGCAGGATGTGCTGGCGCTGTGTCCTGCTTCCATGGGTGCTCCTTKAGCCCAGCAAGACCAGGCAGGGGAATGTGTTGCTTACCCACCTGCAAAGGGCAGGTTCAAAGTGGCAGTGGCGATGGCTGGCACAGCTGAGCATCTCTGTGCTTTCACCTTCTCATATCAGTCTGAGCTGAGATGCGGTCCCTGGCTGGCTCTGCACAAAAAGTTTAGTGTTGTCTTTCTTCTGACAGTTCCTCTTAGTGCTCCTTTTCCTCCATGGGCTCTGTTGAGGCCGCAGATTCGATGCTGAGTTCCCAAGCAAACAGTTCTCCAGGAAGAGGTTCCTGGGTCCCTGCTGAAACACACTGGTCAGTGACTTAGCAGTATTTTCCTTAGTGCAAGGCTGTTCTGGGACGAGGAATGCACTGTTCTCCCTGTCTCCTGCCACAGCACTGGAGTGAAAGCATGAGCAGAGGTTAGCAGAGTCTGGACTCACAGGCAGGGAGAGAGCTCTCCCACCAGACATGAGAATCAAACCAGTTTCAGTAGGTGATAGGATGTAAGCTGAAATATGTGGAACATGCTAGTGGCTTATTCTGTCTCTGAGGCTCTTTTCTGACTGAAGAGCCCAGCTTTTCTTGTACATGGTATGAGCTGTTGGAGCCACTTTTCCTGCTCTGTGCTTTCACTCATTTGGCTCTCCTGCATCTATCCCAATCCAATAGCCCAGAAAACCCCATATTACACCAAAACTTGCTTCGACAAACAGCCTTCCCTTAMTTATGGGAGGAAGAATAAAATAGCAAAAATCCTGACTTCTGTGGACCTTGGRGATGATGTGCTGGTTGTTTTGTTCCATCACTTGCACCTACCCCCTGCCGTGGGTGGCAGGCCCCATCAGATTTAGCAGTGTTTCCTTAYCCACCCCACACACATTTTGCTGAAGGTGTAAATGATCTTTAAAGCACAAGGCCACTAGAGAATAAGGCCCTAGATTTCTCTGTCTCCACACCTACATGTGTTCCCACACACAAAGTACAGCATTAATGTGGAGTAAAGCACCACATGTTGACAATGCTAACAAGTACATTTGACAGAAAGTCCTCAAGACACAAAACCCTGAGCAAGTCATAAAGCAGGGAGAGCCGGGACAAGGTCTGGCTTCTTGTTGCCTCAGCACTTCTCCTGAAGGGGCAGGTTGATTCTGAGGAGGTGGTATTGAGCCCAGATTCTCTTTATATTCCTGCTGCTTTCAACAGCTCTCTTGACACAAGGCTGTTACCTTGAATTCAGTCAGGCTGGGACTAGGGAACAGTTTGTAGCTGCAAGTTCTGTACTTTCCAGCCAGTTTTTGCTTCAGAAAGTGAAAGAGACTTTGGCTCTGATAGTGGCATTCTTGTTAACTAACTTTATCCTCCACCTCCACCACTGTGCCACAGTACATCATCTCCCCAGGGTGTTCTCTCACTTTGGGGATCACACCATTAACCAGCCAGAAGGCTTCCCCAGGGAATTTGCAGCCAGAGGTTACTGCCCCAGGAAAGACACACAAAAAGCATGGGGCTGTCCAGAAGGAGGAAGATGACAGTGAAGATCACCAGGGCCAAGCCTGAGCAGGCAGGGRGCAGTGGGGATGGAGAAGGTAAACRAGCCTCAGTGATGAGATCTCAGCAGTGGTGGGCAGAGGAGCTTGCAGTAGCCATTTTCACGCAAGGGGCTCAGCTGATTTGGCCAGAAGTGCCTCAAATGCAATGCCCTTGTTCTCCATGGGGCTGCTGACAGTAAGAGCTTGTCAGCAGGAAGCTCCCAGTAAGCTGGGAGATTTTTCCAAGAAGAGCCCACACGTACTTTATGGGCACCTTGATTCCAGAGAGGGTTAGTGGCAGAGGTGCTCCCAAGTATCCCACCCTCTGGCTCCCAAACCCCCTGGAGCCAGACCCTTACATTCCTCAGAAGTCCTAACAGACCAATGGCCAGATTTCATGCAGATRTCATCTGTCAGAACATACTCAGGAGGTTTGGAGCTCTGTAGCTCCACAGCAAATATGGTGCAGCTACTTCCCCTTTACTTGCTTTCTTTATAGAAAGGAAAATTTCCCTGAAGCTTCCAGAGGAACTTCAAGCTTTTCATGAGACAGAGGCATCTTGGCTTCAAGAGAACTTGCTGGGGGCTGTGGAGAGTTCTGGTTCAAGTCTGTGGTCTGAACCAGACTGTCAGGCTCAATGTTAAATCTCCTCTCAGCAGGTAAATGTTGAAATGATCTGGCTTTGAGCAAAAATTCCAGCCTTTGCTGACAAACAGCAACAGACTCTGGTGAAAAGCCTTTCTTTCAACCAGCTGGCACCTGATCAAGGAATCCCCAACCTGTTCAGATTTTTTCCACTAGGAAGCATGTGCCAAAAGCTGGAATAGATCACCATGAGAACGCCGCTGTTTCACATGCTGTACAGAGCAGGGCCTGGGCCAGCAGGCTGAACAGAGCTGCAAAACCAGTGCATGTCTTTGCACCAAGAGAGGACAACCTAACATTTTTTGATTTAAAATGGCTTCAAAACAGAGTTTCTTGAACTTGTTTATCAGCTGATTTATTGCACCAGGTGCCAGCCTGACTTCCTGCCATCATTGACACAGTGCTGTCAGTAGTTGAGCATTCATACAATTTGTCTGGCTGGTCCATCTACCTTGAAGTACCTCTCACTTGGCAGGGAATATTCTCCATAAATAGCTCTTTTAAATACAAGAAACAATTTTAAACCGTTGGTGGAAAATGAACAAAAACCCAGAAACAAACAAACTCTTTCCAAACAAACAAACAAACAAACTGACAAACAAAACCCCCCCAAAACCAGAACAAAAACCCCAGGAGAGTTTTTTGCTATTTTCCATCATATTTTTATATTCAACTGGTAATTGTAGAAATGTAAATATGAATGCAGATATGAAACCCAGAGGAGAATGGGAGCAGAGTTTGGKCGTGACCTTTCATTGCCTCTCAGCCTGCCTGCCCCACACCCAGTGTAAAGGGAATTACTGCTGTGCCCAGTAGACAGAGAGCAGGTGACATTTCTCAGTGGGAAGGAGATTCCTGAAGCTTAAGGCTGAGCTKCTTCTGCACAAAGAAATTGTCACCTGCTTAGTGAGTGCCAATCTTTTGCCTCGGTACAGGGAGCAGAGCTCAGAGAAGGCAGAATGTGAAGAAAGCTGTGGCTGTGGCRTTGCTGTGAGGAACTGGGCAACCAAGTGAGAGGAATTATAGCTTCCAAATGTGTACCGACATCCTGCTAATTCCCAGATCTCCCCCTACTCCCTCCTCTGCTGACGTTCCAGTCCCCACTTCAATACCTGCCAGGTCCTTTTAGAGAGCTGACATTTCCATTCCTGACATTTTCTGCAGCTCCATCTGGGAATTAATGTCCGGATATTAGCAGCGATGGGGCCGTTTATCATAATTAGTCTCATGAAGCTACTAAGCATCCAACTATTTTTCATCAGCGCCGAGGAAATAAACTGCAGGATCCAGTAGACGAGACGGACGATTTATTTATTGATTGATTTATTTTGGTCTGTCAGGATGCAGCTTTAAAGTTTGTTGAGATGAGCAATGCTCCTCGGAGGCAGTGACGACAGTAGGGCTGGCTCACCTTGGGTGYGCAAGCTGCAGAGAATAGGTCCCCAAACCCCCTGAGACAGTGAGGAGGCATTTGTTATCCTATTATTATCCTGTTATCGTAGGCTCTAGCCTCCTGCACTTATAAAATGACAAGTTGTGACAGGTTGAACCTTGTCTGGACAAGCTCAGGAAGAGCCAGCTGCTAGCACCACGATGGCATTATAGATGAAAGCCATCTCCAGGCATGGATTTTCTTCACTGTCAGGAGCAAAGCCAGGGTGCTGTGTACCCTACAGGAGGTGGCAGAGGGGCCAGCAGCTCCAGCACTCTCATTTGGCTGGGTGTGCATGGTCGTGCTTGGACCCTAATGCTAAACAGAGGATGCTGCAGGCAGCACATGTGTCTGTCACCTTCCAGAGGTGCCTGGGAGCAGACGAAGCCGTTTTCTCACTTGTCGTCCCAATTGGAGCAGGGTGAGGTACAAGCTTGTTGTTTCCCTTCCCCAAGGATTGGGATTGAAGGGCAGGGAAGCAAAGTGCCACACACACGAGATCTCACACTGTGTCCACTACGAGCAGGGGAAGGTTCTTTGGAAGGGTACTGTGGGTTGGATCTTATCTCTGCCAGAGAAGGTGGCTAATGCTTGCTGTAGTCTCAATCCTAATTTTTGGGGGCCAGTGCAATAGATTGTCCATGTTTCTATGAGTTTGGCTCCAGCTYCCTGCTCTCCAGGCACAGCTGGTGCCTGAGCTGCTGAAACCTAACAAGGGTTGTTATCCATCCTGATGGCTACTACTCAAGGCAAGGAGCCTGTATTGATTTCAGGAGCTCTTCTACCATTTTGCAGACTTCAGTGACCTCCTGACATGTTCTGAGTGGGATGAGAAGGGAGATCCCTGGCAGTGTCATCTGCCCTGCACCATTCTGCTCCACATGGCTCATAGCCCAAAGGCCTAAGAATGAGGAGTGCAATGCTGTGTGGAACTTCTGCCCAGAGTGAGGCATGAAGGRCTTCTGAATTCAGTGCTGCTCTTCTCTCTATCCCCATAAAACCCCACAAAGCCTTGCTGCATCCCACACACCTCAGTGCTCACCTGCAGCAAGCCCACCTCCTCCCTGCAGGCTGATTATCAAGAGCTTTCCATCCTGAGGTTTGCTATGCAAACATCAAACATTTGTGTTTAAATATTGCACTCTTCTGCTGATGTGAAGCTAGTAATTACAGCCAGATGGGACCTGGCTCACAGGCAGACACAGGGCCCACACGCTGCTCAGTGGTGGCTTTTTTTTTTTTTTTTGCAAAACCATGTGGCCGACCACCGGCAGAAATATCAAAAAAGCTGAATGCAATTAAAAACAATGGAAAAAAAAAAAGGCTTTCTAAATATATCATGCAATGTATTCCAGGTGAGCACTAAATGTTCTGGCTGCGGTGCCTGGCAGCCCTAGTACCATGCATGGGACATGATCCAAGGCAGTGWGCTCAAGCCATGCATCCCTCCAGGCACAGCCTGGTGATGACATGCACTGATTTGGTGTCAGCACCTCCTGCAGCACCGGCAGGGTCTGATCCTGCAAAGCCTCCCTCAGCTGAGCAGGAGCTCTWTTTGCACAAGGGCCTGATCCAGCCCATGCTCTAGTCCATCAAGGTGGCCCCTACSAGGGGGTCCCAATCCCAGGGCCACCACGCTGCTGGCGTGAGCTCACAGCTGCTGCTGCCTCCTCAGCTGCTGAGGGGAGGCATCACCTGCACTGCACAAGCTGCACTCATTTCTGCCTTCCACAAGCTGCCCAGGRTAGGAAATACTTCATTTTCTACCACCTCCAGCATTTCAGATCTGCTTCTACTCAAGGCAAAACAAAAGCATTGCTGTGAGTGGTGGATTTTTTCCCCCTGGATCATAGCCCACAGTCCATATTCACATTCCACATCTGATTGTGTTTTTAATAGATAATCCTCTTCCCATTGCCTCTCCCCTACACATCAACCAAAAGGGGAGCAGGAACATACCAGCTTAAGCAAAATGCACCTTTTGCTTATCCTACCCACCACCTGTGTTGTCTATACACACCACCCAGTGCCCAGGAAACAATCCCCTCCTGGCCCCACACACCTGATTGAGTTCCAGCAGTAACAGTGATGCAGGTAACAGCCACCACTGTTGCCTGAAAGAAGGGCTAGAGTTAGCCCATCATGCACAGTTTAAGTAGCCCCAGAAACCACTACAAGCTATAAAGGCTACAGCCCTTCCTGTGCAAATCAATCCAGCCCTGTGGCTCACCCTCCTTTTTACTCTCAGGATGCTTCCAAGCCAAGCAGGGCAAAGCCAGAGCCCAGTTTCCTGTCCAACCAGCCAGGGATGTTTAATTCCTCAGGACAGCTGCTGGGATGTGTCCTCCATGTTGTAACAGACAGCGTGACACAGGTACCTGCTCGCCCATCCATCTGCAAATGGTGTCCCACAGCCAGCCTGCCAGGCAGGAGCCAGCAGCTCTGGKTTCCAGGAGAAAAAAAGAAAAAGCAGCAAACAGGAAAAAAAAGAAAAAAAAAATTTCTTTGTGGGAAACCACAGAGCCATAGCAAACACGTGCTGTCATTTGAGACAAGCACCAAGCCCTGATAGGTTTCCCTGTTGAGGAAATCAAGATCAGCCCCGGGGGGAGGCAGAGAACCTTGATCTCACGTGTCTGCCATCTCTCTGGGGTCTGCTTCTCCCTCCTCCTGTGCTCTACAGGTTTCTCACTTCCCAAGTCTCCCTCAGAGGACCACGAGTGGAGCTTTCCAAGGAAGCTTGTTTCTGATGTCATATAYCCCAGGAGAGCGTTATCTGCTGGGAAAGGAAGGGAAGAGAAAGAGAAAGGGAGGGAAAAGAAAGGAAAAGGAAGGACTCAGTGCCTCTCTCTTTCTACACCCAAGAAGCAGAGCTTTGGCATGCCATTACCAACCCTTGTTTCTGCAGTAACCTTATCCAGCTCTGCATGGGTCTGTGCAAGCTCTGTTGTACTACTGTTGCCTTCATGAATAATGGATCCCCYTCCACCTTCCCTCTCCTCTTCCCTGTTGGATCTCATTTCATTTTGTATGAAATGGAATGTTTGCTGCTTCCCTGTTTTGGTCTGAACATTCTGATTCCYGTCTCCATTTCCCCCTCTTCCCAGGATGTAACCCCTGGCTGGGGAGGGCAGAGCCTGTACTGGGGTCACCTTTGGCTCCTGGCTTGCCTTCTGCTAGGAAACAGTTGGGCCCTGATTTTCCTAGAAACCTGTAACTTCTCCTTCTCTTCTGGAATATTCCATTTTAAAGACTAAAAGTAAAATTCCAGGAAAAAGATTCTGATTCTAAAAAGTCAAGTCTTTATGCCTAAAAGAATTATATCTACAATTCTGCACGGGTTTGGGCCACAGAACATTGGGGGTCACTTCTACAGGGCAGTCTGGAGRATTTAATTTCCTTTGTTCTTGGAAATACCCAGCTTTATTGAGATTTATCTGGTAAAGACCAGTGTTTTTATTCTCCTTCAAGAGTCTCAGGCTCAGCAGTGAGGTAGCCCCAGTTTTAGCAGGGAATATGCTGTGGCATTTAGCAGCTTCATGGGTGCCTCTTGCCTTAGATCCTGCTGCAGTAGCACCATGATCCAAAGTGAGGACTTGGTTAAGTTCAGATAAAGCTGTTTTGAGTGGTTTGCAGGAGTTTTAGGTTTGTAGACATGAAGGTCTGCCAAAGTTGTGTGCTGATCCCAGTTTCCCAGTCTTTTGCCTTTAGTCTTGTCATTCCAGATTACAAGAAGCACCAAGTTCACATGCCTTTCTCTGTGGCTGTGCCTTACCACTGTGTCTTCTGCCACCCTCACCAGCCCAGTTTTTCATCTCTGCCACACTCACTTGGTGTTGCTGCCCCTGCAGATCCACCCACTTTGGGGGTTTCCACGAGGAGAGCCTGTGTTTAAGAAAGAACCACGAGGATCCGAAAATTGAAGGCAAGGATGTCAAAAAACCTGCAACCAGAAGAGAGGAGTGCAATTTAGGTGAAAGTGTAATATTTACAAAGGGAAGGGAAGAAAACAGGGTCCTCAGTGAGAAACCCCACTGTCAGAGGCCTTTGGAAAGACACCAAATCAGTTGCCTGGAAACTAATGACGCCCCTCATTATTGTCAGCAACAGGAAAAACCCACAAGCGCCATAATTCAGGCCACCACTGCTGTCTTTTTCACCTGGCTGAATGGAAGAAGCAAAGAGAAGAGGCTTTTCATGCTCTGTGGGTAGCAGGGTGTCTCCTTGCCCTCAGCTCAAGGGGTTGCAGGCTCTGTGCTTTTGCATCTGGATGGTCAGTTCCCATGGCAAACTTTGTGTCCTGAAATTTAGAGGCTAAATCATCCTTCTACAGCTTTTTAAAAATTAAGGAACAGTTGAAGTTGGCAGGAGCCTCTGGAGACCTCATCCGACCACCTGGCTCAAAGCAGAGGCAGCTCAAGCAGGTTGATTTGTACCACATCTCATCAGGTTTTGAGTRTCTCCAAGGATGGAGACCTCTCAGCCTCCCTGGGCAGACAGTTCCAGTGTCAGATTGTCCTTCTGGTGAAGTTTTTTGTTTAAAGTTTAACTCAAAAACTCTTTGACAAAAAGGAATGTATGAGTGACTGTTATAGAACAAAAGATGCATATACACATGAAATKGCCCGAAACAATCTGGTTGCGGCAAGTTCAGTGTCAATTCCACAACTGAGCTATTTTCCAGAGGACCCATGTCCATCCCACACACAGGACAGACTTTTCACTGCTAGCAAAAAGTCTCACAAGGCTTTCCCACTGTGTTGTTCAGTGCACGAAGCCTGAGGCAGAATTTACTGCACATTATTCAATCTCTGCTAGGGAGGTAGGATTATTAGTCTCCTAAAAAGCTTTTCAATTGAGTTCACTGAAATAGCTGAATGTTTCAAAACTGGTAATGATTTTAGCTTTGCAAGTTCCCTACTAGAGGATGGGTCTGCACTATGGCTGTTTTACAGGGGACAAAGCTTGAGCCCAGAAGGGATGGGGTGCTGCATGGACACACCAACAAGTAGGACATTACAGAGCACTTAAAAGGTGTGGCAACTTCCCTTCAGGTCAAGAGGCTTTAATAAAGTCAGTGTCCCATGGCAGACCAAGCTGCTGCACGAGGKGGGCAGTGGCAGGGTCTGTGCTTGCCCTGTACCCAGCATTGCATTTCCTACAGCCCACAGGGAAAGAGGCCTTGGGCTGTAGGAAAGAGGGAATGKGTCAATTCAAATTAAAAGAGGCTGAGATTGTCCAAACCTGGGTCTAGGCAAGTCTGGCTCACCCTAACCTAAGCGCTTTGCATTCGAGGGGGGCAAGCTGAGAATAAAGAAAGCACCTTGAGAGTCAAGGTCGGGCAGACAGGTAGCACAAAGCATCTGCCATAGGTCCTGCTGGCCCGGGACTGGAGACCTGTAGCCTTTGTCACACAGGTGGTGGCTAATCCTTCTTCCACAGCTGTTTCTATAATCCATGGTGGCACTAACCCACTTGTCTGTAGTCGAAGGAACCTTTTGTCTTCAAACCAGAGACCACTGCAGGGACCCCTTTTCCTGATTGCCCCTAGGAGGGAGATTTGGCTTTTGTTTGGGTGAATGCTTTGCTGATTCAGCATGGGAGTGGGGAACAGGACACACGTTTCAGGAATTAAATCCATTGCAGGAACTGAAAAGATCCYAGTCCCCCAAAAGCTGATCCACACTGTCAAGCAGGGAGGGGAAAAGGAAGGAAGGTGGACAAAAAAGACTTTGCAAGGAGCAGACCAAAGGCAGGTCTGAGTTTCCCTGTCTGGGGAGGAGAGCAGAGCCACCCCCCTACCTCCCTCCATTTCCCAGCCCTTCCCTATTACAAGCTGCAAGTCCCTGGGAGGCCCCTAATCTGCCTTRCTGTACAAAAGCCCCAGTCTGCTGGCTTTCCTTTTCTTTTTGCCTATTTAGAGTTGAAGTGGGGATCAGTTTCCAGGCAGGAAGGCGAGGAGGGGGAAGGAGCAGCGTGCAAAGGGTCTCCCTGCAAAGGAGATCCTATGGAGGGCAAGGGCTCAGGTGGTTTCAGATGGGTAGGACACACAGGGACATGGTGTGTCTGGGGTTGTCAGGATCCTTGCTTTCTAATTGCTGAGGTTTTCTGGTGTGCTTGGATATCACTAGCAAACCGATGGAGAAGATAACTCCGTCCATCTTTTGTTTTATTTGTGAAACAGGATCTCCAGTCTCTTGATCATATTCAGAGAATTTTCCTGCACTGCTTCTGGCAGCATTTCAGCCTACCTGTCCAGGACTCCTACCCAATGCTAGATGAGGTCTTGTCAGTACTTTGCAAATGCTATTAATAATTTCCTGCTTCTACTGGCAATATCCCAAACCCCTCGGGTCTCGTTCGCCTTTTTGTGCCTTTAGCTCATTGGTGGTTCATAATCACCCATGACTGCTACAACGAAGTTCACCTCCTCCTCAGTCATGTCCAACTGACACACTCCCTGTCTAGCACAAAAAACCCCAACCCTGTGATTAGTCTTGCATTTCGTGCTCTTGAATTTCAACTCGTTCCTGCGTCTCCGTGCTCAAGGTTGTCTGCTGCTTTCTGTTTGATCTCCTGTCTCCTCTGCATTCACAATGCCTCCCCCTTCTGCGTCATCAGCTGGCTTAACCTAAGCGCTTCCACTTCTTATGACAACATCATTCATGGAGAGAATAAACAAGATCAATYCCAGGATCGATTCCAGAGAAACTCCAGTGGTGAACTCTGTCCAGCCTGCTACTGCCTCTGTCCAGAGGTACAGCTTCTGTGCCCGATTTCTATTTCTTCCCACTAATCCCATCATCTTCAGTTTAATTAGTAATTTCCCTGTCACTCCATTGAGCACAGCTTGGTGCATTTGTCTAGAAATTTGTCGAGATGAATTGAGATGAGCAGGCTGTCTCGGCCGAATGCTTTCCACGGCCTGCCGAGCTGGTTCTGCTCCAGCCCTTTAACTGAGCTGGCCTGCAAGTTTTGTTCCATGTCTTTGCATGCTGCTGACCYATCCTACACACTCCCCAAGCCCCACAGTAAAAACATCAAGCAAATCAGGAATGGCTACTACATTCCCAGCATTCAGTGTGGTTCTTTCTCTTCTGCAAGAGGTTCTGCCTCAGGAAACCTTGCCATCACATCTGCATTTTGGCATTTTGGTTTGTTTGGAAACCAAACAAATACCTGCTTGTCCTGGCTGTAACACATCAATGTGTCTGACTGTTGTATCTTATTTTGTTATTCCATTCAGGCTTTGTACTGTCATTATCTTGCATGTTGACCCTTCACCCAGTGTTATCATCCTCTTCAGACTGACTGGGAGCCACATCATGAACATCTTTGCTATCAAATAGAGCCACTGTAATGAGTGGATGCCTGAATGATATTTTCCCTAGTGTCATAACACCCTTTGTTAAGATTTAGGTCAGCCAGTTTGCCATGTTGTCCATACTGCTTCCTGGTCTCTAGAGTATTCTTTTTCTTGGGTGTTCTGTTTCAAAACTGKTAGGGGAGGACATGAATCCAGTTGGAACTGAATTTCCCAGAGCTGAACTCATCCTTTTCAACGTGAGGCCAACACATCCCAGGTCCATTCCTCATGGGCCCAGGGAGCTTTAAGGCTTTGCATGAGCTTTGCTAAATGCTGTGCCRGGGGACCTGGCAGTCCTGCTTCTTCTGACCCTCAGGCACTGGGTCCAGATGTTCCCACTGCAGTCCAGACCWGTCAGAGGCAACTTTCATGCTCTCTGGGCATGGACCAGATCCTCTTTGTGCAGWCAACACTAGGCCTAGAAACAAAGCATGTTTTCCATGCCTTCATCTGGAAGGCAAATAACAAAGCCTGTCTGAATTAAACTGTAAAACCTTCTCTGTCAAGCTACTACAAAACCAGTTTTCCCCAATTTAACCCAGCCTGCCAGGGTACTGGGATTCCCAAGTAGGGAGAAGTCCATCCTCAGTGAAGGGAGATGAATGGGCTCTGAACAGAGGGATGAGATTCCCTGTGTTGTAGAGAAGGCTGGGACAGAGCCCACACCCTGTAAGGGGCAGGCTGGACAGACCCCCTGGAGGGCCATCACTGTGTGTTAACCTTTGCAGGACACTCCCTGGGCGTTGCTGTGCTCCCCAGGATGCTGTTTGCTGTCAGGGTACCCTGGAGACTGCTCTGGCTGCTCCCACCTCACCTGCCCTGCTGCGAGCACCAAAAGCAAAGCCAGACCTCACCAGGCTGCCCTCCAAAGCCTCTGTCTTGCGGTGGAAATAAATTGCCTCATATTCCCGTAACTCAGGCAGAAAACCCAGGCCCCTTGCTGATAAAACCAGGCAGCCTGGACAGCGTTGCCCTGGCAACCTGCACTTTCTTCCCCATCCTTTTGTTCGGCCTCGGACCCAGACTTTTGTACCCAGCCATAATGGGGCCAGACTCTTGGGATGTTTACGGGGTGAGGTGAGAGGAATTTCATTCAGCCGTGTCTTGCTTGGCCCGTCTCCTTCCGCAGGGTGAGGGAGGAATGTTATTGACCAAGGCCCCATGCAGCGACCGAGGCACTAAAGAAAGGCACTTTAGACTTTCCGACAAAGAAAAGAAATTCCTGCCCTCCCCCATGCAAACATACCCCCCCTGCCCCAACTCGCCTTTTGTTTCCTTATTTCTCTTTTGGTAACTTCCCTGCTCACCCACTCCTGCCCACAGCTGCTCTCACCAGGCACAAACAAAACCYTTCAGCACGCCCCGTGTGCCTGCCAGCTCCGAGCTGCGAGGCATTCAGTAATCCTCCTGGATCCCTGTCCTCCGAGGCACCTTGACAATAAAACAAAGCTGGACGTGCACTGAGTTTGCAGGAGCAGGAGTGCTGTGCAGCTGAGGCCAGGGCATGGAGCAGCCAAGCACAGCAGGGAGCTGGAGCCCACTCTGAGGCCCTGCCAGGCTCAGTCCCTCGCCCWCTGGTTTGGGCTGGAAAGGGTTAAGCACATCAGGTCCAACTGCCTGCTGAGAAGACAAAAGTCTGCCTTGACATCCAATATTGAAACTCCCAGGGACACCAGTGAGGAATTCCCATTAGCTGGTGTTTGTGGAAAGCCTTATATCAAATGCCAAGGACAGCCAGTTTGCTTTCCTCGTGCCAGTGACTGGGAGAGCAGCAGCACCTTCCTGGCACTGCATTTCAGGGAAGAAGCAATGGGGACACACACCAAGTGGTGCCTTTATGGAGGAAAGGCAAGCAAATCTTTCCTTTTGTSCCCCTGCACAGCTAGCAGCTTCAGCAGTGGCCAAACCACCCTGGAGAAACTCTAGCCTGGCTTGACCAGATGTGTGCCTGGGTTCAGGTAGCTCATTTCAGAGGAGAACCCCAGAGCACCACTCTCTTCCTGGCCTTCAGACTTCATWGTGTCTTGGGAGCAGTCAAATCAACCCACAATTTGGGCACAAGACTCTGAGGACCCGTTCCCGGCAATGCAGTTGTGTTCCCCACTCACCCTGCCCCACGCTGCTCTGCTCGCAGGGCACCTGAGCCAAGCCAAAGGCATGGGCAGAGATGGGATGCTGGGAAGGATGGCCACTGGCTTTTGTTCAGTTCTGCTGGGGGCATAAACAGAAGATAAAGCCCAAGCTGGTGTTGTTTGAGTGGATAAGGACCCCTTGAGAAGTGAGTGGCTCCTGCTATGGGCAGTGTCCCAGTGCTTGGCCATCCTGGGGRACTCTGCCCAGCAGAGAAGAGCCTGCAGCTCGTAGCAGAGACAATGGATGTCTTATGGATGGTGAGAGGCACTGCCAGAAGCTTTTCTTTAATCCTGAATGGATTGTTATGGTATTGCTCTCTCCCAGCTGGATTACCTGATTAAAAGTGAGCTCATACATCATAGCCTTTCACTTCAGCTGGCGCTGCAAGAAGATGGAGGAAAAAAGGTCCGGACACCAGTTTTCCTAACACTTGTCTTTGAGACCCCTACTCTTCCATCATGTCTACTTAAAAAAAAATAAAATCAGCTAATAGATTTAAAAATTGATTAGTGAGCTGGACAGCATAGAGGAGAGGCGACACATGTGACGGAGGACCCCAAGACACCTTCTCCTGGGACTGTCGCCAGCAAAAACCAAAGCCCAGGGTATGCCCAGTTGGCTCTTGACAAAGGACTGGCACCATTTCAGTGCTGCTTGCCTCAAAGGCATGAAAACCCAGTGAAAAAGTAGGCTGGGAACCAAGAGGAAGCAAAATGCAGACCAGCCATGAATAATGGGGCAAATGTGTCAATGCTAACAGAAACACACAGCAGCCCTTCCCATTGTGCAGCCTTGGCACAGTCTTTCCAAAAGCTGCTGCTGAAGTGAGCCTTCCTGGATCAGAGTGTGCCTGCAGGCGTGATCCCCAAGCTGGGCTTGATTTATGTGTTTAGGGTGAGTGATTCAGCCACCATGAGGGATCACACACTGGAGGCACTCTCCCGTTGCTGCCCCATCACCTGCACCTCCCCCACGCCAGCCTACTGACCCCTCATTTTTGGGCATGGTGCCTCAGCATTGATTTTCCTTTTCAAAAGCACTCCTACTTGAAGTGCTGAAAATGGCTCCTGAKCAACCCTGAGATGTGAAGCCACATGAAAAGGTCCCTTTTCTTGCATTTGCAGGAGTGTTAGCATTCATGTTTTTAACGTTTCCATGTTGTGGGACAGAGAAGGTCAGGGCAGGTAGGGGAAGCAGGCTTAGGTGCACTTACAAACAGATCTCTGTCAGGAGGTGCAGCAGAAGAAAGCTGCTTGTGGACCACAAGCAGGAAKGAGGACTGCAGTTCTCACTACTGAGGATAGAGGAACTTGGGCAACARGAAGCCAAATGCCCAAAGCAGCTGAACAGGGAGAAAAATCTCTGCTTAGGTGTCCCTGCTCCCCCACTCTGCCTTCTTCACTTGCTGCACCAACCCTGAGGAAACCAGTCGTGTTTCTGCACAGTTCACAGCAATCTTCAGAGGGTTACAGGCTCCCTTCGAGGTCTCAGTGAGAAGATGTGGTGCAACATCCTCAAATGGTGCCTTCAAGAGCGGCTACTGGGGGCCATCGGAGCTGTGGGAGTGGGAATTGTGTCAGGCTGGCACAGGAAAAGTTCTGCCACTAATGTCTCATCAAGCCAACGCGGCCTTAACCTGTCAGGCAAAACAAGAAGTGGTAGAGACAGAGTACCAGTTAATAGGCTTTAGGACATACAAAGCAGCAGGAAACCCATTTTTCTCCAACCACCCACATTCCATACGGATGTAGCTTTGAGGGTTTTTTTCGGCTTTGTGTTGGTGGAAACAAAAGCAAGTCCCTTCTGCAACCCATTTGAGCAAGAAAAATGAGTTAGAGGCTCCTGGGGAGGCTTGTTTTATCAGAGAGGCGGGTGCTGAGGGGGTAGTAGAGAGACCAGTGAAGTATGAATGGTGCTCTAAATTTGGGGCTCTCAGGGATGTCTCAGATGGGACAGTGACAGCGTTGCATTTCCTCTTGCCTTGATCCAGATGGGTTTGTCCTGTCAGTGCCACAGGGTGTTGACAAAAGGCTAGCTGTAATGCTGCTCCCCTCTTTTTACAGGGCAAATTAGGGCCAGTTTGTCACAGCAGTGAACTTTCTGCATCCAGCCTTGCCCAAAAGTTCCCAGGAGAGGTATGAGACAGTTCCTCTCCATGGGGGCTGCAGCAGATGTTCAATGCAGCCAAAGCTAACTTCTTTGTAAATCTGACTAAGTCAAGTTGGGGTTTTCTCCTGTTTCAAATATTAGGTACTTTGATGTGCATAAACACCTTGAATGATCTGTAAGTCAGAGACTTTTGCCTGGAAATACTTCCCTGGGATCACTTCTAGAAGAGACGGGGGGCGGGGGAGGAAGAGAGATTTTTTTCTGAAGTTCCCATTTTAAAAAACAATCCATAACTTCAATTTTCAGATCGATGTAAAAAAAAAAAAAAAACAAACCCACCAAACTAAAAAAAAAATCTATCAAATTATTCTCTTCCTACATTCTTCTGACACTGATTTTCTCAGCCCTCTCCTCCTCCCAGCCTGTTAGCTGTAGGAGCATCACAGGGTGCTCAAGGTGACAGGAGACGATTTGATTACAGCAGCTGAGCTCTGAGTGCCATCTTACCCTGCTGTTTGGGGAGCACAGCAGCTGTTTCCCCTCCAAAGGTGGGGTTCCATTGCACTGGTGGGTGACAGGAGATGGAGTTTGCTTTAAAAGGCAAACTGTCAGTGTCATTACTAATGAACCTGAGTTTTGTTAGTGAAGCAACAGAAAAAAAATGGGAAGCGAAGAGAGAGCATCAGAAGAAATTCCTAGATTTCCTTTTTCTGTCCAAAGAACAGAGACAAAAATGTAAAGGGGATCAAACAAATGGAAAAGGCATCAAGACAAAGCAGAAAGGGTGTCAACTTTCCAGCAAATTACACACTCAGTGTTGAGAGACCACAACTCTGATTTCCAGTCCTCTGGGATATTCCAGYGCATTGTCTTCAAGCTGGCTTCCTCATTCAGCTGCAGTTGGGTCTGATGGCTGGTGTGGGCTCTAAAATGGAGAGAGATTAGTGTTAATAAAGRCAACAGCCCCCCCACCCCCTTGCTGTATTTTAGGAATGGCCTTGTGCTGGAGATGGCACATTGTTTCCCTTCCCCAACCATCCATCAAGGACAGTTCATCTCAGACTCCGATAAATCCTATTATTTCAGCCGCACATTCCCACTGCCTCCAAATCAGCAGCTGATGATATGCAGAGTGTTGCAATAAATGTTTATGGCTCTGCTTCTCCTCAGCCTTTAATTTCAATGGTTTGATGTTGATCAGCCCCTTGAACAGCCGCTCGTTCACATCATTACTGGTGTGTGCAAACAGCCCGCGCCGGGGCCCAGCGCCAGCTCCGCTGCTGYGCTCATCTTGGCTTGCTAGAGTTGTTTCCAGATATGATCTTATAACTCATGGAAACGAATGGCTTCCTCCAGCCCTGAGCTAGCATCCTCTGCTGTAGCACAAGCATATGCTACGGAAGGTATTTATGCATGGCTGAATGCCCTGGGTGTACACATAGCTGGGGATTTTATTAAAGCCTAAACCCACCTCGGTGTTTCTGGGCAAATTCACACCGTCAGTTTAGGAGCCACACACTGCCTGTGAAAAGCAATAATTAAATATTCCCCCAAATCAGCGAGCGGCCGGTTCCCTGCCAGCCTCCTGCCTTTGCCCACGGAGCAGACAGATGCAGGGGAGGATGCTGCTGCTCTCCCCTGCCTGAAGTGCTGCAAAGGCCAGAGGATGCTGCCYGGGAGGTCAGGACCTGCTGTGCAGACATCCAGTTTTTGCCACATTTTGGACTCRGCAAGTCCAGCTATGAAGTGTTGGTGCAGATTGGAGTAGACATCCTGTGCAGTGAGTCTGAGGCAGAGCTGAACCTGCACCCTCAGGTCCTTACCCAAGGTGACCATCCTTGTACAGATCCAGTGTGGGCTGAGAGCCCAGCACTGACCATGTCTTGTGCCCCACCATGGACAAGGTCAGGCTTTCTCAGACACACAAGTCAAAGTTCTAGGCCACCATGGTAGCCAAGTTGACAGCATTTCATAGCTCCATGGAGACAACAGCTCAGAAGCCCAGAGCAGCAACAAAACCTGTGGGACCTGAAGTGGAGGCACTTCTAGGCTGCTCAGGACCAGGACAGGGCTAATGGGGAGGAGGAGACAAAAGGTACATCACCAAGTCTGCAGATGACACCAAAGTGGGGGGTGCTGGTGCCAGCTCAGCAGGGTGGCCCCTGCGTGACTGGGRGTTAGAGTTCCTTGGAAGATGCTCCAATTCTGGCACAACCAGGGGTGTCACTGTGCAGGTGCCGTGACTGAATGTCTCGCTCAGAGGTGGTGCATGCTCCAGGAGGTGAGTGGAGATGGACCTGTCCTCTATACCAGGCCCAAGGCTGTGGGGGACAGATGAGGGAGACAAGAGAGGAAACAGTGGCTTCTTCACACTGCAGCTCTTTGCAGGTGCCACTCCAGGAGAAGACACAAGTCCACGAAGCTCAATCGTGCTGGGATTCTATGGACATGAGCCCAACAGACCTCAGTGCTTGTGGGGGCACAGTGGTACCAGGTGACTGCAGCTGGGGGACCACCTATGTCCCACATCCCCACCACAGGATACTGACTTGCACCTGTGGCAAAGCTGGTGCTGGGAGGCTCAGGCACAGCAGGAGGATGCAAGGGAGGACCAGGAGCTGGGGATGGGTGACACCTGCAGATGGTGCTACCCAGCTGGTGACTCCACCATGAGTGAGGAGTGATGCCCTTGAGGAGCAAGAGGAAGGCTCAGGACAGGTATTGCTGGCCCAGGCCTGGGAAAGGGGAGCAGGGAAGATGAGCTGGGGCTCTGCTTGCCAGAAAAAATGAAGTTCACAGCTCACTTGTCAACATGGAAAAGGGAAGGGGGGGCTTCCTGGGCGCGGGATGGAGCCGGGAGCGCGGGTCGTTAGCCTTCTGCTCACATCGGCGGGGGAAAGCAGTTTCATTTGCTGGCCTGATTGGACTGATGAGATTTCCATATTCTTCATTAAGGGGCTGCCAGCAAGCGCGGCTGGGCTGCCATTTCCCATTACTCACAGCCTATCCATTATGCAAAAGGCGAAAGGGAGAGGGATGAGCCCGTGAGCCCAGATAGCGGCTGTAATGATCCTGTCAGCCGCCCCGGCACCGGGGGACGGGAGCCGAGGGTGCTGCAGAGCCGCCGCCGAGCGCTGCCTGCCTGCTGCCCTGCCTGCTTCCTTCCCTGCCTGCCTCCTGCCCTGCCTCCTTCCCTGCCTGCTGCCCTGCCTGCTGCCCTGCCTCCTTCCCTGCCTGCTGCCCTGCCTGCTGCCCTGCCTCCTTCCCTGCCTGCTGCCCTGCCTCCCTCCTTCCCTGCCTGCCTCCTTCCCTGCCTGGCCACAGCTCTCTGCTGCAAGTGCCAAGTTGGTGGCATCATTGTCTTATCCTGGCCTCTCCATGCCCAGCATTCAGCTCTCCTGCCCTGCCCCACTCTCAGCACTGCAGCAGGGGGACAGGTGAGCCAAGTCCCACTGCAGCAAGGCCAGTGCAGAGGGAATGGGGGATGAGTTACCCGCCCCAGGATGTGCCAGCAGCCTCCCAGCCATCCGAGGGGCTGCAGGACCCCCAGCCCAGCCCCTTTCCCATGGCAGGTGAAGTGAGGCTGCTTGGTGCTCCAGGCATCCCTGGTGCATGAGAGGAAGGTGAAAAAGCCTCCTTTGGTCATGGAGGACAGAGGGCAGAGGCAGATCCATCTGCGCCCCACTGACCCCCAGGTGGGCACTGCTCCTGCCTGGGCACTGTCATCACACCCCATGGGAGCTCCAGGCCTTCAGGCTGGGTACCCAGCTACTCCCTGTCCCTCCCCAGGGATCACAGCCCACGTGTGGAGCTGTTTGATGGGGCCCTGTGCCCTTTGAGGGCAGGGATGATGGAAGGATCATCACCTGAACCTGGATCCACCCAGAGACAGCCTGTGCTAGGGAAGAGTGGGGAAATTACCTCTCAGCCCCAGCATTGAACTGGGCTGCTGCAGGGAGGCCTCAGGAGCTCTTCCCAAGGTATCTGTCATGCCTGACCTCAGCTGTCACCAGCAGACAATTATCTCAGTGCTGAGAGATCACAGTGGGCAAGCAAGGACCCAGCTCTCTTCCTGCCTCCCCTTCAGCTCCCTTTTCCCCATCTCCTTGCCACAGTGGTGCAGGCAGCAGGAACTTTCCATTGGATGGAGGCTGCAGGAAAGGCAGCCCCAGAACGCTGGCTGCGCTCCCCAGCCTCCCTCCCGGCTTGCGGATGGAGCTCCCAGCCTTGCTCCTGCCTCGCTCCTGCCTTGCTCCTGCCTTGCTCCTGCCTTGCTCCTGCCTCACTGGAGGTGGATTAACGGTGTGGGGAGAGGGATGGGGTGCCTGCACAGCCTCTCCATCCCCTCAATGCCTTTCAGCCGTATTTCACAGAATTGTTTATCAGTCTTGCCTCCCTGGAGGGAGTGTGGGTCAGCTCCAAGTGAGGCTGCCACCGCCAAGGCTGTGCTTGCAGGAGGATGCAAAATGCCCAGATGCTGGAAGGAACAGGAACACGTGTCAAGGGAGACTTTCCATTTATTAGTGACAGTAACCTCAGCAAAAAATAGCCTGGTCTTTGTCACATCTTCATCCCTCCAGTGTCTCTGCGGGGCACAGGCAGAGTAGCTCTAATTGCTCCCAGGTGCGGGAAGCAGAGATCAGAGCCCAGCATCTCTCTCCTCACCCTCTCATGCTTCCTTCTTGCCTTTTTCTCTTCCTCTCCACCCTTTTCTCCACCATCTCTCTTTCATCTTTCAGCACCAAAATGACCAGCATAAGTGGCTGTGTTTGCTGCTCCATCCCTGCCCTTCATCCCTGCCTGTCACCTTCACACACCTTCAGAGCTCTTGGTCCCGGTGCTGGCTGCCTGGGAGGCTGTCCCCTGCCTCCCTGGCTGCTTTTGGGGACTGCTGTGGCACAGGCTCTTGTCCGTCCCCTGTGTGCAGGCAGGAGGAGCACACCAGAGGGACAGGCACGGTCCGGGCCTGGCTWTGGGGCGGGAGAGGCGCTCGGGGGCGCGGGGACAGAAGGGTTAACTGTCCCTGGTGCGGTGCCATCGCTGGGTGCCCATCAGCTGCCCCGTGTTGCACCAACAGCGGGCACTGAATCCCTTCCTTGTTGGCAGCGCTCCAGCCCGGCGGAGGAAGCTGCTGAGAAAATGCAATTACAGCAAACAACAGCCACACGCGCAAGCGCTGCAATCCACACCTGGCACTAATTAACTTAATTAGCCCTTAATGAGCTACACTGGTCGGAAGGCCTATTTTTACTTAATTATCCCCTAATGTGCTTAGCAGAAAGTGGGGRCCCTGATGGATGGAGAGGTTTACCTGGCTTCCTCCGCTCCGGCAGGCTCCTCCATCATCCCGGCATTCCTGCAGGGAGCTGAGCTGCCCCAGAGCGGGGCAGGGGAGAGCCTGGGGCGCCTGGCAGCCGGCACACAGCGCTCCCTGCCTGGCTGATGGYAGGGTTTGGCTACGCTGTGTGGCTTGTCCCGCTGTGTGCCAGCTCCTGCAGGTCTGGGTGGCGTTTCGGAGAGCCTGGCTGGTGCACTGGGTGAGTGAAGTCGTGGTGCTGGTGCAAAAGGCTTTCCTGGGCTGTGGTGGCCTGCAGCTGCCAGGCTGTGCCGTGCAGTTCCTGGGGGAATGGCTGGGTCTGGCCCCCAGGGGGCTGGAGGAGAGGTGGTGGCCCAGGTCCAAAGCATTTTGTTCCTCCCCAGGGAGCCCTGTGCAGTGAAACACCCTGTGCACGACATACACAGGGTGACAGGGGGTAAATCCACTGATCCCTGGGGAAGATGGGGCTGGGAGCAGACAGACTGGGGCTGGGAGCAGCCCAGTGCCACCAGAACAGCTCTCTGCATCCTGTGCTCTCCAGCTGCAGGCTAGGTGAGAGGAGCTGGTCCCAGGTGCAGGGAAATGCTGCGGTCCCTGGATCTGGCCCTGCTGTTTCCACAGCAACCAGCATCCTCCAGCCCGGCCCTGGAGCTGCAGCATCTCTGGGGGCTGCCCAAGAAAGCCTGTCCCGAGCATCTGAGTTAAAGGTGTGGGATCAACGCTCCAAACTGTGTCCTGGGGAGCTGCAAGGACCTGCTGTGGCAAGGCAAGGAGGCAGTGACRGGGGAGGGAGGGGATGGTGCCTGCCACTGGCCCTTATTCATACCACGCCTCAATGTAAAGAATTTTTAAATTAAAAGAAAAGCAGGAGCCAGGAGGGCAGTGCTGCTCTCCCAGGCCTGTCAAGCCACTTCCCAGATGGATATCCCTGTAAATTATAGATGGAATCTGCCATGCTTTCCAGCAGCAGAGGAGCACAGAGCTGATGACGTGCGTGTGAAGGAGGTGGCTGTGTCCCACAGCATGGCGTGGCTGGACGCTGTGGGGCTGGAGCTCTTCTCTCACCTGCCCTTCAATACCACCAGCAACACCACACAGCCAAGCCTGGCCTTGCCAGCGAGTGGCACTGGGCTGTGCTGAGGCAGCTGAGAAATCCTTCCTCCTTCTCCTCCTCCTCATCACCTTAGCAGACTCAGTGAATGGTGCCATGTCCTGATATTCCCTTCCCTTGGGTTTGGTCCCTCTGCCTTCCTTTGTTCCTCATCCCATCCCTTTGGTGAGATGATTTCCTAAAGCTATTTTAGTGAAGTTTCTCTTTTGCGTTTCTTCCTTGTTAAGTTTTGCAGCCCAGACCTCAGTAAACACTGGCCTGTTGCTTTCCCAGGGCAGGCTGTGGTGGAGAGRCATGGTGGGTCCCTGGCTGCTGGGGTCACTGTCCTCCATGTCTCCCTCAAGACTCTCTGGGCTGATTAATCCTTTTGTCTCTGACTCCTTTGTTTCACAGATTTGGAACCCGTGAATTGGCCTTTATTGCCTTTCCTGGGTCTTAAAGGACTTTGCTGGGTGCTGGAAAGATGTGCAGGCTTTTAGGAGATTTCTTCTGCTCTGGAATTTGGTGAATTCACTCCATTTTTCCTGGTGACTCTAATCAGAAGTGTGAGACCCTTTATTCACACACTGGAGTGTGTTGAGTGTTTCAAGGAGGGWTTAGAAGCAGATGTTGAGGGGGATCTGAGGGTCCTGGCAGCAAAGGGCCTGGCYTGTCCTCTGAGGGCATCCTGTCTGTCCTTAAGGGGATTTCTGTCCCAAAGGGACAGCCTGCCCTGGATGGGACTCGTGTCCCACAGAGGCATTCTTACCCTGGAACAGGGATGCTGTTCCCAAGGCATGCCCTGTCATGGATGGGGGCCTGTTCCCRAAGAACACCCTGTCCTAAACTGAGGTCCCCTGCCTAAGGAAYGCCCTGTCCCCAGGGGTTATCCTGACCTGGCTGCATGCCCTCTCTCCAAAAGGGTTTCTGGTTCCATGGAGCAGCTTCTCTCCACTGCTCTTTCTCCGTGAGGTGTCCTGTGTGAGGAGGAGCTCCTGGCTGCCCAGCCCAACTCCAAGGGATGTTTTCCACCTTGCTCACACCGTGGCACAGCTGGGTATCCATGAACACCCCAGGCCACCCAGCTTTCCCTAGGGGACCTCTGCTCACCCAGCCTTGCCCTCACCACACCCCCTCCCCACGGGCAGGGCTCCAGGTGCAGCTCACAGCTGGATCATGGCAACGCTTTGGGGCAGTACAAAGGGGTCTTGGGCCGCTCAGGGGAGCCCTGCTGGGGGCTGACAGTCACTCCCGAAACTGGGGCTGTTAATTTGTTGTTGTGCAGAGAAAATAGGGCACCGAAGTGCATTTGAAGGTGAGCTGATACAGGTTTATTGGTGGTTGGGCCTCCTTGGGAGGGCATTTAAGTACTGCTAAAAGGATGCTGGGAGAGGGTTTCCAGCATGAGATCTCTCATTTGTCCCTAAAGGAGAGTGGGGGGCGCGCAGCCCACCTGGAAGGCAGCTGCCACTGCAGCACRTTGCTGTTTAACCACAGCCTGAAGCCCCAGCCATGTCCCCATCCCCTCCCATTTGCAGCTGGGTCCAGCATCCCTGCCTTTGACCCCTGTCCAAGCAGCATTTTAGCASCCAAATTCAACAGAAAGGAGCCTTTCCCCAAAGCCAGCGTGCTCCCTGGGGACAGCATCCAGCTCACCTGAACACCCCTGCCTGCCTCCCTGGAGAGGGAAAGCCCCATGGCAGGGCTCCGGCATCGCCCCCACTCGGGCTCTATGTTTGTCATTGTATTAATCTCTCATTTGAAATGGATACAAGGAGGGGGGAGAGATAAATTAGTCCCATTCTTCTGGGAAGAATGAGGTGACCCTGCGAGGCGAGGGACGGCCGTGCCAGCCCCACCGGCCCAGGCAGAAATGCAAATTTCTCCTTTCCTCCACCAGAGCCGGAGTAAAAAATGCTAATGGGGCTGACGGCGGGCTGCAGATAAAAGTCTGTGTCTGCTCGTTCGCACACAGATGGGTTTGAGCGCCGCGATAAGCTGGCAAACAAGGTAATTAAAATAATTAAAATGCTAAACAAAGGGGAGGATGGAGACAAGCGGTACAAAGGGCTGGGAGAGACGAGCAGCTCCTGGGAAATGGGGACTGGGTGCGGGCAAGGAGGAGGGCAGAGGGATGGAGGTGGGTGGGCTGGGAAGGAGAAGGGCTGTGGGGCGCACCAGGTACCCATCCCACAGGGGAGCCCCATCCCTGGGCTGCAGCTGGCCCTGGCCGCGGGGRCATCTGCCTCCTCCATCCCTGCCTGCCTGCCCCAGTGCCCCCCGCGCAGGTGACTGGGGGGAACCCAGGGGCACAGGCAAATTCCCACGGCCTTGGCAAATTTTTCCAGTTTAAAACAAACTGCCCCCAAAACAGGCATGTTCTGCTACTGGAAATTGCTATCTCAAAGTCTCCCTTTTATTAACAGCATCCATTAAAATATTAAAAAAAAAAGTGAGCTTGAAATTAAAATTAATTTTTGTTTCAGGCCATGAGAAACATTGGATTTGAGTGAAGCAAACTTTTATTTAAAGCAAAGTCCTCCGGTGGCACAGAGTTTTCACCTGCAAGGAGAGCTGGGGTCTGGAGCCAATCTAGAGACCTCTGTGCCATGCTGAGGCCAAATCCCAGCATCACAGCTGCAGATCCACACTGGCGCAGCACTCGGCAGGGATGTCCCTGATGGGCTGCCCCACCTCACAGGGGGCAGCATGGGCTTGGGATGCCCCTGCCCGGTTCAGAAYGCCCCAGAGCCCTGCGCTGCTCCCTCCCCGAGGCTGTGCGTCCACGCCTGCTGCTCTCCCGGTGGCCCCTGGAGCTGGAGCAAGGAGCCTGCCAGACAGTGCTAGCAGGAGCCACGGAGGGTGGGGAGCAGCAGATGCCCTGTGAGATGCACTGGGGGGGTCGGGGCTGCGGTCCCCCCTCGAGCTTCCTGCTGTGAAGGAGCTGCAGCCAAAGCAGGCCGGGGGCTGGCAGCCTGCCCGCCGTGAGCTGAATCTCCGGCTGCAGTTTGAAGCTCGCAGACAGCTATTTAACACAAACAGCCAAGCTGTTATCTTTTCCCTTAGGGCCACCATCCCTTTCGCTTCTCAAATGCCAAATTACAGCCTACATTTAATTTCAATGCCACGGGGAGATGCATGTCAAGGGAGGGCAGCTTCGTTTAAAATTAGCCACATTAGATTAGTGGTGATACAGCCGGGGAGGAGGGTTCAGAGAGAGGAGAAGCGTCCCCATGAACTTTGGGGGGATTCCTCCAGGAATGTGGAGGATTTGGGGTCCAGCAGAGCCAAGTCTGCCCCATCTGCTGCATCGCTGGCTCCGCAYGGATGCTGGGTCTGGCTGGGGATATCCCGAGTTTCACGGGGTCGGGGAAGGGATTTATGGCGTGGCAGGCACAATGTGGAGCTGGCACAGACACATACAGGGCACCAAGTGTGTTTCCAGCCATCAGCCATGAATTATTTGACCAAGGGAAATTTAAAAGGATCTTCAGTGAAAAGAATATATTTTTTTTCTGCACAGCACACTTATGAGAGCAGGGTGCGAGGTGGTGTTGGCTTCCTGACCGCAGCATTGGCATTGGAAGGATTCCTGTGAGCTTTTTGCCTGGATATGGGTTGAACAAGCAAGGAGGTAAAGACCAAAGAGCCTCTGCTAGTGCACAGTTACATTCTGCTCTGGTCTGAGCCCCCAAAATGATGGTTTTTGGTGGGGGGACAATCAGAGGAGTTTSAAACCAGCCATGCGCACATGGAAAGTGTCAGCCCAAATCCCAATTTCTTTTTCTTTACATTGAAATGCAGAAATGCTAAAATTGTGGGCAATGCTTTCATGGGGAATAGTGACAGCCAGGAAAAGAAGAGAGAGCCCATAATTGCAGGCTTTCACTGACAGCAAAACAACCCTTTAATAATAACTAAATACAAGGAGCGCGCGGAGAGCAATCTTCTCAGAAAGAAACAAACACTGATTTTTCTTTTTTTTCTCCTCACCAGAAACATCTCTGCTACAAAAGGGCTGGCTGGCRTCACCCACATCTCCTTCATCCCCGGGGATTCAGTCTGCCCCATCAAGGCTTTCCAGGCATGCTGGTGTGTGCAGGGCAGGATGAGCCCTGGCAGTGCCCCTGTTCCCTCCACGCCAATACCCAGCCACTCATGGGGGCTRTGATGGGTTCATGGCAGGGCCCAGCATCCCTGGGCTCTGGGAACCGACCTGTTAGTTTTAATAAAACTATTAAAGCCTCAAAGTCCCCTGGGGTGGAGCTRCAAGAGGTGGACATGGGCAGGCATTGGGAGTGAAACAGAGGGAATATGGAGAAGGTTCCCAGGGAGTGGGGGAGTGGTGCCATGGAGCAATGCCAGTCCCGCTCCAGCTCCACAGCCGGGGTAATTGGGCAGCCCTATGGCACAGGGGAWCTGCTGCACCTCCCCATGGCAGGGCTCCTTCTGTGTCCCCATCTCMGGGCTGCTCCTCTGGGGGCTCCCACAGCCCTGGTGCTCACTGGCTGCGTCCCTCTGGGCATTCACCTCACCCCAGGTGACACCGGSACACCGACAGGTGACACAGTGTGGCTTCAGCAGGGGCAGAGGAGGTGCTGATGGGTCTGTGGCTGTTCCCCTGTGGAATGCAGCATCTGCCTCTCCCATCAAGCCAGTCCTGCAGCACTCCCAGCTTCAATGGAGCGCTCTGTCCTGCTCTGCCTCACCAGACTCCCTGCCCTGTACAGCAAAGCCAGCACCCTTGTTGTGGGCAGCTCTTCCCCACCCAAAGACCCCTCAAAATCCAGTTTGCCTTCCCATGCCCCCCGGYAGCTATTTTTACAGCAGGTGAGGCAGCGGCGGCGGCGGGGGAAGGGGGAGCAGGGCCAGGCAGAGCCGAGCCGAGCCGCAGGGATGCTCCATCAACATGCGGAGCCACGTGCCGGTTCCTCGGTGGCCGGACAGCGTCTGGCTCATGCAGACACACTGCTGTGGGGAAAGGTGGAGATTCAGCCCCAGAGATAATGGTGGAGAAGGTGAGGCGGCGGCGGCGGGGGAAGGGGGAGCAGGGCCAGGCAGAGCCGAGCCGAGCCGCAGGGATGCTCCATCAACATGCGGAGCCACGTGCCGGTTCCTCGGTGGCCGGACAGCGTCTGGCTCATGCAGACACACTGCTGTGGGGAAAGGTGGAGATTCAGCCCCAGAGATAATGGTGGAGAAGGAATCCTCTCACCTTGAGCCCAGGACAATGGGCCGAATCCCACCTAGAGGAACTGCCAGCGGGAGCCCTTTGTGGCCCTCAATGAGGCTGTACTTTAGGTGGTCGCTCCGTTCAGAGGAGCGAGGACAAATCTTGTACAAATCAGTGGAGTGCAGCCGGTGCCACCTCCCCGTGTCCCCTCCTGCAATCTCACGGGTGGGAAGCCGCTGTGCCAGGGCTGGGCTGGCCAAGCCGCCGGGGCCAGCCCTGGTACTCAGGAATCTGCCGCCTCGTGGGGCTTCAACTAATGTGACTTGCATCTGTAATTTACTTTTAAAAGGGGATTCTTGCTTTCTCTCTCTCTCCACACTGCCTGCTGGCTGCTCCTGGATTTTCCAAGCAAAGGGAAGGGGAAGAGGGGTATGAATAAAATATCATCATGACAGCTTTTATATATATATACATGAACCCGCTCTGTCAGGCTGCGAGCTTCATTTTTAAATAAGAAGCTCAGCTCTGTTCCCCAGAGGCCGGGAGAACGCAGCGGGCTTTTAAGGGAAGGGACCAAAACAGAAGAGCATTTTCCTCTTCCATCACATCAGACTGGAGCTGGGTTAATTACGCTTCTCTGTCCTGATTTAAGCACGGGAGCTTATTCAGTACAACTGTTCCTTTATTAATGAATTGCAACCCAATTTTAACTGGAGGAAGCTGGCGAGAAGGAAAAAAAAAAATTGGAAACCCTTTTGCCAGCATGCTCTGTTTGCCGCTGCCTTTCATTTACATAACTTCAAAGTGATGCATTTTTTAAACCAACCTATTTTCAGGTCTGGCTGGACTGCATGGGTGCACGGACATCCATGAGGATGTGGCATTTCCCTGTGTACGCCCACTGCTGCTGCAGGGTGCAAGAGCTCCTGGGCAGGGCTGGGATCCACCATCCTGCTGGGCTGGGACATGGCTCTCCACAGCCTGCTGCTGGCCCTGGGTGAATGTCACCATGAGCCGACGACCCGGTGCCAGCCAGCCCCTGCAACGTATCCTGGGCTTCCAGTCCTCCCTAGGACGGCCCAGAGGCGCATGGAGGATGCCCCGGGGSGCAGGGATCAGTGCCGGGCTGGTCCTGCAGGCCATGGCTGGCACCGGGGGTCCCCGTGTGCCGCCCCCAGCGCCGGGGGAGTCGCGGGCATCGGCGGCGCCGCCACGCGCCGGGGATCCAGGGACATATGCTGCTTTTTCACGCCGAGGAAACACCACCTGCTCGGCTTCCTGCTCAGCCCCAGGCAGCGAGGGAGGGGAGCCCATCACCCCAGTGCCCCCCGGCACGTCCGCACAGCCTCCTGCACCCGGCAGGGCCTGGCCTGTCCCTCCCAGCTGCGGGCACTGGAGAGTGGCCTGAGCTCCGGAGTGCTGGGAGATGGCACAGCTGCCCCCCAGAGCTCTGCAAGCAGAGAGAGCTGAGAGCTGATTCCCAGCCCTGGGCAGYGCCAGGAGCCAGCCCGGTGCCAGCACCCACCACTGCCCCCTCCATCGGCTGCTCCAAACACGGGAGAGGTGCTGGGGCAGGGGGGAGCCTCATGGATATTCATGAGCAGAGGGTTTGCTGATCAAAAGGCGCAATCCTGTTTTCCTTTATAATATATCTGGTTAATACAGACTTAATGAACAAATGAATAATAAATTAGACCARTTTTGTTTTCTTTCTTCTTGGAAAGGCAGGCACGAAGGGGGACTCTGTGCGGGTTTGATTGATAGCAGGGGCTTGCTGGGAGATCTGCTCCTCAAACCCTTATTAAATATGGAACAAATAATGGTGCAATTGGTTTAATCTTGTTGCAGTGGTGGACGCTGGCTGGGCAGGGAGAAGGGGAGGATGATGGGGAGGAAGAGGGATTTTCAACTGCCTTCACCCCACACCAAGGCAGGGTTCAGGTGTCTGGGCAGGTGCTGGGCACCTCGGTGGTGGTGGCTGCACCATTAACCAGAGCACAGTGTGGGCACAAGCTACAGRAAGCAGCCAGCACTGCATGGCACCACCGTGGCACATGGGCCAGGGTGATGCAGAGGCATCCTGAGGGGATGGAGCAACACCATTGCCCCAGCTGGATCCACACAGGGGCTCCYGGGCTCAGCAGGCTGATGTGAGAGGAGCTGCCACCAGAAGAGGACGAGATGATGAGCTCCATCAGGGAGGTGAGTTGTGGCCACCCYGTGATGGCCGTGAGCCTGAGATGGCAGAGGGCTGTGGGTCCCTGCATGGCAGCACAGCTCACTGACCCCTGCCACGGCTCACTGCAGCCTCCGGGGTCCTGTCCCATCCCACCTGCTGGTGTGAGGCACTGGGAGGAGGGGATGAGTCCCAGGCCACTGGAGCATCCCCTGGAGCCCCTGGCAGGGCTGCTGGGAAGGCAGCTGCCCGGGCAGCCCAGGGTGTTTCCCTAGGGAGCACTGGGGCTGGCATGCAGGACTCCAGAAACACAAATCCCTTCAGAAACACCCTCCCAGCCTTCAACAGGCTCCAGGGTCTGGGCTTCATCCTGCTCTATCTCCACAATGTCCCACTGAGATGCTTGAACCTCCTGGACTCCCTGCAGAGCCCGTGATGAGAGCATYCTCCTGCCCTAGGACAGACGTGGGTGTCATGGGCGGCCTCCATGCCCAGCACCCCTGTGCCCTGCCAGGAGGGCCAGGTAGAGGGACTCCAGGTGGGTGCCAGCACCCCAAACGCCCCAGTGACACCTCAGCACACACTGCTCCAGCAGTGCAGCAGGTGCTTCTTGTGGAAGCTGCTCCTCTCCAGGTAGCTTCCCCCTGCCATCGTTTCAATGGAAAAAAGAGAAGGAATTCCCAGCTGCTGTGATCTTAGCTCCGCTCCAGCTGCCTTGGCCCAGCCTTGCTGCTTTTCTTTGAGCTCAGAGCCCCTCACTGGAGTCCTGGCCGTGGTGGGAAGCTGGGCTGGGGATAAAAGTGCCGCTTACCTGCTTACTTCTGCTCCAGCGCCCAACGAGCAGCAACACATGGATTACCAAAAATAATTCCCCCTAGAAAAGGAGGGAGGAAAGGGGCGGGAGAGGGGAGGAAAGAAAAAAAAAAAGAAAAGAAAGCCTGTGCTGTGGGAACAGCCAGCTAACCTCGAAAGCCTCTTACCTGGCTAGATTTAACTGCCTTTGTTGCTGCATCAGCCTGAAAAATCCCCTCTTGCACGGTGTCAGTGCTGCTGGCAGCTCGGAGCCGCTTCCCGGCCCTTTGTAATGAAAGGCGGCTCTGTGCTCGGCGCTCGGCGCTCGGTGCTCGGTGCTCTGTGCTCGGCGCTCGGTGTTCGGTGCTCTGTGCTCGGTGCCCGGTACTCGGTGCTCGGTGTTCGGTCCCCGGTGCTCGGTGCTCTGTGCTCGGTGCCCGGTGCCCGGTGCTCGGTGCTCTGCGCTCGGTGCCCGGTGCTCTGCGCTCGGTGCCCGGTGCCCGGTGCTCTGCGCTCGGTGCCCGGTGCTCTGTGCTCGGCGCTCTGCGCTCGGTGCCCGGTGCTCGGTGCTCTGCGCTCGGTGCCCGGTGCTCTGTGCTCGGCGCTCTGCGCTCGGTGCCCGGTGCTCGGTGCTCTGCGCTCGGTGCCCGGTGCTCTGCGCTCGGTGCCCGGTGCCCGGTGCTCTGCGCTCGGTGCCCGGTGCTCGGCGCGGCAGCCGCGGCCCCGCTCTCCCCGCTCCGGCGGCTCTCCCGAGGGACCCAGCCCAGCCCAGCCCTGCTCGTCTTCGCGGGCTCGGTGTGCTCGGGGCTCCAGAATGGCCTGGGGAGGAACTGCCTGTATGAAACACTGGCCCTGGTATTAACTTATCTTCTGCCTCCTTGAGCCTGCTTATCGCTGTGATCCCAATTGCAGCACTTCCAGCTTGCTCCAAAGTGGCATTTCTGAGCCATATCTCCAATCTCCTAATTAATGGCTTTATTAATGCTAGAGGAATGGCATGGCTTGGGACAGGGGGCATGAGGGGCAGGGGAACTTGGGTGAATCAGGCTGCTAGGGTAGATCCTGAAGCTGTCCTGAGAAATTGGTACTGGTGGGACACAGCTCCCACACACTGCCATCCCCTCCTTTTCCAGGGCGAGCCCCAGGGCCACCTCTGCCACCATGGTTCAGAGCCTGGCATCTGTGCCACGCTCCAGCCAGCAGCACTGTGGGGCTGGGAGTGGCAGGGGACCAAGCCTGGGCGCCACCTGCACTTTCCCCTTGGATTTTTCTTGGTGCCAGCCCTCAGAGATGAAGAGGGAGCCAAATCAGCTGCGAGGCATCAAAGGGAGGTGTGTGTATATGGGTGGGGTGCAACACCATTCCCAATGTCCCCTTTGAGTTGGTGTCACCCAGGATGGTGGGTGACAGCCGCCTTGCCCGGGAGCATTTGGCAGAGGTGGCAGTGGCCAGCKGGAGGACAGAGGGGTGTTCATATGTGTGTGGTTTGTGGGACTGAGTGTATGTTGGGGCCCAGAGCTGCATCACCAGCGCAGCACGCACCTGCAGCACCCCACTGCCCCGTGTGTGGGGACAGTCACAGCCCTTCCCTGCACCTGCCACCGCTCAGTGGGAAGCCAGCGGGAGAGAGGACGGTGGCGATGCTCCGTCCCGCCCGAGATGCTTTGGTCTGTCTCCCAGGGTGGGCATCCCTGTGCCGGGCTCCCTCTGCCCACATCTGTGCCGTGACCTCCATGGCGGGCCGTGTCCCGATCCCGGGCCGGGCTCCTCCTGCGCTCAGAGCCCGTGGCGGTCCCGAGGGGGTGTCGGGCAGGGGAGGCTGCGGAGGGGGCGGGGWGCCCCGGCCGGGCTGGGGGCCGGTGCCGGGCAGGGCCGGGGGCGGGGAGGGGGCGCTCGCCCCCCCTTCCCGCTGCCCGCCCCCGCGGCAGCGCGAGTCGGCGGCGGCTGCAGACGGGGACGGCGGCGCCGCGCAGGTAGGACCGGCACCGGCAGCGGCGCCGGCAGCGCGGCCGCTCCGCGGGGAGGGAGCTCGGTGCGGGGCAGGAGCGGGCGGCGGGGCAGGTGCGCCAGCCCCGGCTCGGCCGGAGCGGCGGGAGCGGCGCCGGGGGCTGCCCGGCCGGTACCGGCCCGGCGATGGGAGCGGCGCGGGGCTGTTCCCGCTGCTGCCGCTGCCCGGGGGCGCTGGGCCGGAGCCGGGGCTGGATCCTGCCGGGAGGGAGGCGGCCGCCTGGCCGGCCGGGGCGGAAATCATCCGGGACGGAGGATCGGTGGTCCTGGGGACCGCTCGGGGTGATGGGGCTTCTCGGGTGCCCACGGAGAGCGAGGCCGGGGGATGCCAGGGGCTGGCGTGGGCGTGGGTCGGGCTCCGGCTGCCTGGCGGCAGGTGGATCCGGGGGAGGGACACCTCGGGGGGACCCCTCGGCCGCTCGCTGTGGCCCCCATTTCCCCAGCGGTCACTGCTCTGGCCACCTCGGTGGGGCCGGGGGGAGAGCCCACTGAGCGGGGAGCACCCTGGGAGGCAGGAGACGCGTCCGGAGGGGCCGAGCCCTTGTCTGCTCTCCCCGCAGAGCCCCGGTCCGCGAGAAACTGACTCCCTGTAGGCTCCCTGCATCGTCCCGGGTGGCCTCGGTGGGCTGTCGGGGTGGCCGGTGGCTCTCCGGGGATGTGATACATGTGACACGGCTGAGCTCCCTGCTCCTTTCCCGGCTGCCGCCTCTTCCCTCTGCAATTTTTCATCCTCCCATCTCCGCGTCTACCTCTGCAGCCTCTGGTTTCTTTTTTATCCTTCCCTCTTGTTTCAAGATCCGTGGGTTTGTGTGGACTTTTTTTTCCAGCCCACTCYCCCCCCCTCCCTCTCCTGTTTTCTCATCCGTGCTCTCGCTCGCTGGAGCCCTCGTCTTTGTTTCAGCAGGGAAAAAAAAAAAAAAAATTGCTTCCCTTGTAAAGTTGGCCCTGGCAGAGCGAGCCCCTGGAGAGCGATGCTGCCCGGGTGGCGCGGGAGCCAATGGCAGCCCCTGCCGCCCCGGAGCCGCGGTGCCCAGCGCGGGGGGACAGCCGCTCGCCCCAATAAATACCTGCCACCTCCAGGCAGGGCGGTGTTGGGATGGCCCACGGCTGGGGGGCACTGCCGGTCTGACACAGGTACCTCCACGGAGCTGCTTTCCCCAGGGTGGGTTTTTCTCCCGGCGTGATTTTGATCTCGGGCCCCGYGTCTCGGTTTGGGCATCTCTGCCACTCCGGTCTGTGTGTGCTGCTGGTCCCCGGCGGTCCCGTGGGGCTGGGGGCCTCTCAGCCGGCCTGCGCTCTCAGGGGGCTTGGGGTCTCAGGGGCTTGTGTTTCAGGTGTGTGCTGCTATGCCCAGGTTTGC